>JAPFBL010000328.1:2450000-3050000 GCA_026182355.1 Hermatobates lingyangjiaoensis | reverse complement strand
TCGAACTTTTTTACTGTTTATTATAAAAAACACTGTTCCTGTTACTATAAAAATATGAAAGTTTTTCCATTTACTTTTTCTGTGAGTTTCAGTTTAATCCCAAAATTTCACACTATAGACTTAGTAAAAAAAAAAAAAGTTGCCATAAATTACCAATATTGTTCAAAAACAATAGGGAATATCTACACTATAGAGTCCATAGTGTAGATGGTACGTAGTCAATTTGATAAATCCAACGGTATATCCTGTAGCGTGTCCAGAAGCTTTTGAAACATATACAGATACACATACACACAGTCCAATTAGCAAAATGTGTTTTATTGGACTCAAGGGAGCTCAAAACGTGGTTTCTGCTGAAAACTCTATTTTGAAATGTTGAACTGAATGCAATACCGTCATGTCTGTATATTTCATACAAGTGACAAATGAAAGTAAATAAAAGAATGTTGACTGGATTGTGTAGAAAAATTACTATTTAATATTGAGAAATTCAATTCAACCAAACTTTCGTTTCACAGCAAAAATGTCAGGTTTTGTAGAGTTGGGATGATGAATGAATCCTGACATGTACACGCTGGGGGCTGACGGCTTTGTAGCCATTCCGTATTGTGAGACTATGATAACCAATTGTCACTACAAAAAATCTGGGGTTACGAATCTTATTTTAGAGTAATGTTTATTTAGCAGTTCAGGGCTTTCAATAATACCGGACCCTCAGGGTATGAGGACGCCGTCATAACCATTCCAGGGAGAACAGTCCACGTTTTCATGTAAGAAACCATGTGTAATGGAGACAATGGGATCTGTAAATCATCATTACTGAGAAAACTGCTACCACTCTACCACTTTGATCCACGAGTCAATACTCATGGATCAATTTGATTTGGATCTTTTAACAAATCATATATATATGAAGACGAGTGACCTTGTGCTTTCAAATAAACCGAAAGTCGACACCCCGGAGCATCAACGCAGTCACCTTGTATACCAGTACACTTGTTCAACAGGGGAGTGTGCAACCCTGAATTCGAGGTATATTGGGATGACGGCTACGAAGCTCTCAAGGCGTCTGACCATGCATCTCTCAACAGGAGCCCCCAAAAAACATACAGAGGATGCCCATGGGATTAAACTCACCAGGGGTATGTTAGTGGATGGAACTTCGGTACTTCATTATAATAACGACAAAGATAGATTAACTATCCTTGAAGCCCTTTATATCAAAGATGTCAACCCCAACCTCAACATTCAAAATTATGACCTCAATGTGATCCCAAGTAGTACTACTTTCGATAATAGTTTTAAATTTGTTAGAGAGTTAGAGCCCAGTAGGGTTGATAGCAATTGAGGGGCAAAGCTGTATGTTGTTGCAACCTTGCTGGAACCTGCTCTTTGTTTTCATCTCACCCACTGTATCATTTGTTTTATTTGTTAAAATTGTTATGTTTAATTTTAAAAATTACTTTTCAGTTAATTATATTAACATTCATTAATTAAATAGTAGTGAAATTAAATTAAATAGTTAACCCGAAGATGACCAATGTGCGGTCGAAAGCTTGTTTGAACCCAGTGTTTTTGTGTTCCATTAAAGTTGTTTGATATTGGTTTTCTCAATGTCTCTGGCCCAGCATATATGGAAGTTGCCTCAGCATCACCGGAAGATAGTTAGAAAAATCGAGGCCATCAGCAAAAAGGTCGTTAATGCAGAAGCTGCTGCATACTTTAATTCAATTTGTCTTCAAGAAGATTTGCTGCCCATTTATACTAATATATATATATATATATATATATATATATATATATATATATATATACACTTTAACACATAGAAAAGAACACAGAAAGACACTACAGAACTCACTTCGATATTTCGACATCCGTCGTCATCGGGAAGAAGTGCGAAGTACTCGCGTTGAGAAGCAAACTACTACTTATATATATATATATACGAGTAAAATAAATTCAAAACGAAGGAAACACACAGAAAGACACAGACATAACTCAAATCGATATTTCGACCATCGTCGTCATCAGGAGGTGTGTGAAGAGCGTAGAGTCCCGCAGGAAGGCAGGGCGGTGACCTGCGGGACTCTTCGCTCTTCACACCTGCTGATGACGACGATGGTCGAAATATCGATGTGAGTTATGTCTGTGTCTTTCTGTGTGTTTCCTTCGTTTTGAATTTATTTTATTTAAAAAAGTCCGCTGGACCGTTTCTTTTAATTGTATATATATATATATATATATATATATATATAGTATTAGTGCTGTTTGTTTTGATTATTAGTAATAATTAATTAAATTAGTCATTAATTAATATTAATGAATTTTTATTAATATTTATTAATTATTTTTCATTAATGTTATTAATATGAAGAGTATTTTGTTTCAGCAAACATGCCAGGAGACATCCCGACTTCGACGCGTCAGTTCTACGCCAAAGACGATCCTCATACAAGTCGAGTTCCAATAACTCGAGTTCTGTGAGTTCGCTCAGTGACCTAGCACCTTCTCCTTGAGCTGTCATCCTTATCTGCGACTTCTTCCGTCGTCCTTATCATCGCCTGTTTCCTTGGAAAGCTAATCTTTTTGTTACGTCCCAGAATTTAATGGAACATAAACACGTTCTGTTATCTTGAGCAACCTAAACTAATCAAAAATTCGATTCAACAAGTCATTTGAATGTCGTAATCACAAGTACCTTAGGTTTCTGTCATGATTCAACATTCCTGCTAACCTTTGAACTCTATAACGCATAAAGCAAGACCATAAATTGCTAAACTTCAAACTTGGTTTTTATCCATTCAATAGAGAGGATATAGACCTAGTCTAGTCTAATGTCCTATATTTTCTAGTATAGCCTATAGTCTACCTCCTTCAACAGTTTTAAAAAAATAAAATACAAATTAAAACACTTATATGTTACATGTTGCTGTGTTATAAACCAAACGAACTAAAAATAATGTAATAAGGATGTGTATATACTACTCATAAACATGTATATTTATTGGTTTTAAGACGAAGACGGTTGTTTCAAAATGTAATGAACAAGTCAGGTGCATCTATATTCAGAAGCTCAATCAGATACGGTCTAGATAAGACTGGAAGGACTCCCCCAAAATACGTATCGTCTTTAGAATGTTGATTTTGTATCTAAGCACGGTCTTTCAGTTGATACTGTCTGCTGTCCTGTGCCTGGGCTACGTACTGATGCTGATAACGAGATCAGTGTGCTGTCTTTCGCTCGACTGGAGATAGGCTCTCCCGCTTCATTCGTAGAAAGCATGCTGCGAGTGCTTGGTGATGAAAAACCGTAGTATTAACGTCAATTCTTTGAGTATTTTTTTTTGAAGTACACTTTCAATTAATAAAACACATTGAAAAATGGCAATTATTAGTAATTATTAATAACAATTTGTACCAAGTAGATTACCAAATAACCTACATCTTAATTCAGTTGTCATTTCTAACTTAAAATGAATAAAAACCTATAAAGAAAATGAAATGGGACAAAGATATTGTGGCTATGTACTGGTCATTGTCACTGTCAGAAGTGCGAAGATTGTGACTAATAAGTTGAAGGGTCATTCAGCTTTGTTTTTCTCCATTCAATTGAGAGGATGTGGACCTGGTCTAGTCTGAAGCTTGCGCTATATTTTCTGGCATAACCTGTACTCTGCCCTCTTCAACAGGATGAAGGTGCTTTACTTGGCCAGGTATCCTTAATGCCGTTTAAGACTCTTTCCTCTGCAGTCTGTACTTTGCTATTTATTTCGCTAGTTCACTGCAATATAAGATCCTGTTGTAATGCAGTAAATATAAATTTTACGGTTTCTACTTCATTCTTTTTTGTTTTAAGACCGCATAATACTCTTGATTGGGGGTTGACCACATGAAAGTTGAGCGTTGGCCCAGACTGTACTTGGATGGAGAGTGTTGTCTTCTATTATCAATAACTCATATTTTTGATGTGACTCAAAGGTTCGACATTACAAGATTAGAGTTGTTATATTGGGATTCAGTTTGATCTCAATGTTGTGTCTTATTTCATCTCCTCCAATAATGGTTACTTACTTATTTCAATTTAAGATTACTTCCACTTGGTTGTTTTTCAATTCGTTTAATATGATCATTCGAGGTAAAACCTTTCCATACTTTGTGCCTTTACGTTAATGATAATGATTAAGGTGTTTCATACCTTTGAGAAACAAGAATAATTATTTCTAAACACGTTTTATTGCAGCTAACATTGCCACTTGTCCTCTGCTGTATTCAATTCCCAGCCCATCATTTTTACCTTACGAGTATTTACTGTTTCCTATCTCATGATGATTTACCATGCGGATAATAATCGCACTCCATAAACAAAACGATCTCACCTAATATTATCTTATTATATACAATCTGAAACAACTTCTGATATTTATCTCAAAGGAAATTAATCCTTTAATGCTTTCAAACTATATTCCTTAGGTAAACGGATATTAAACTGTTACATCGATGAAAGATTGTTACATAACTAATCTTACTTCCGTAAATGTGTTTTTAAAAACCATTATCTTATTAATTAATATTAGTTTAAAAACTTACAAAGATAATTCAATATATACACAATAATAGTTTGATGAGTATAATTTCTTTGTGTTTCGACTCCTCTGTTTCTTATTTAAATAGAACTCATTCCTTATCTCCATCAGTCTTTTCTATTACTTTCTTCCTATCTGTCGACCAAGAATAGGTGTTCCGCAGAGATATATGTGATAGCTTTTCAAAAGAAAAATACATTAAGAAGCTACACTGCACTATTCTGAACTGTTTGCGGGCTGATTTCGTCCTTCGTAACTCTTCTTTTTTCATCAGTGTTACAATATTTCTTAACAAAATATAAACTTTTTAATCAAGTAGATTTTCTGTTAGCATCACTTGATAAATTAGTTATTGATAAATTGAACTTGATAAATATTCTACAAACCGATGCTAAAAAAACCGTACTCAATGAATTATTTTTAGCAATTATTATAACAGTGATGTATAAAAAACCTCGACTAATCTTTAAGAAAATGCAATCTCAACAATCAGTTTAAGAAAGTGACTGCAGTTTCTTACATTTTTTTTTTTAATATTATTACCTATATACCTGAAGAAGACTAATTCTTGGCTGAAAGTTCGGATTTAGAGTTCATATAGTAATAGAAAAAAACTAATGAAATGGGTTTTATTTAATAATAGTTTCAATAATGCAAGAATAAATTTAAAGAAAAATATAAAATAACCGCATTTATTAGTAATAGATGACTTGAGTTACTTGAAAATCCAAATGACTTAGCAAGTATTGAGGGAGCCAGTAACTCTCCGCTGCCTACCATCGTAATTAAGACAATAACAGTCAAAAATAAAACGTCAGTTTCATTCAAAATAAATTGTCATTTGATACCAAATGAATTCTAATCAATTATTGCTTAAATCAATTAAGAATTGTTTAAAATTAAACTTCAAACCAATATCATACAAATTACATCATAGAATAATGCAATTAAATTCCATGATGTCAACATAAATAGGATATTCTTTAAACATGTAAACGTTATTTAAAAATAAACATTCATTTATTCAGTTCGGTTTTGTAGCTTTATTATTTTAACTCCAGAAGAAATTACGTTTTTATCAAATTAATTAAACCTAATATATTCGGAAAGTAATTAGTGAACAATTATTTTAAAATGTTTTGCAATTCAAATTATTCTCGAATGATTTTAAAATGCTGCGCATATTTTTTTATAATCCCTGAAGTCATATATTTTAGATAAAACAAAAGCTAAATAATTATATATTATGATTGAATTTGAATCAAGGGAAATTGTTAAAGGGACTGTATATTGATTATTGATTTCAGGTTTTGGTTGAATTATTGCAAACAAAACATCACTTAGTCTTGAAAACCTATCTAATTCAAATTGATTACTCTTCTCTGGAAGTGGATATTCAGACAAGTAATTTTAATGACAAATTTAGCAAATAATACTTATGTTCAAATCAGAAAGCAAATATTATTTCCACTATAAACATCCAATTAAGTATTAATTTTTGTTTATATTTTTTTCTCGTTATTTACATTTTTCAATTATTAATAAACTTTTTACAACGAGATAGTGAATGATTTTTTCTTAATTGCCTATCTTACAAAGTAGACTCTGTCCTTTTTGTATATCTCCTTTTTAAAGCTAATTAATTTATAGAATGTTGAAACCGGTATCATTAGTGAATTTAAACTTATAATATTGAAGAGTTGAATTCTTGCTAATTATGAAAAAGGTTGGTATTTTTCATTTTGAGAATTCCTAATATTATCAGATATGTAATCAAAAAAGTTGAACAACGGTTGTTGGTTTACTGGTTGCTAGCTCAATCAGTATCAACTGATGTTTTGTTTATTTGCTTTGTTTTCAGATTGTTCTACGTCATTTTTAACATACTCGTATTTCTTTACTTCATCAGCTCTTTTTAATATTCCATGAACACAAAGGCCGAGCTTTGGACAAAGAACTGGTCTTCTTCAGACATATAAATAATATTTTTAAAACAAGTGTAAATATTATTTAGCGATAATAATAAAATATATAGTTATTAAATTTGAAATTTAAAAATTTAATAAAAAAATTATTTCATAATTAAAATAATTTTTAAATAAAATAATTTTATTATTTTAAGTAAAATTCTAAATTTAATTTAAAATAATGGAATTATTGATATTTGTGTAGCAGTAATTGCATTATTTTAAACTGATTATTGGGAGGTTATGTATTATGGATTCCGTGGTAATCCCCGATAAACATCATGTAGTCGGTCAATGCCGCAGAGGATACTAAGGAGATCCTAAGTGTACGATACCACTTCACTTCGTAAATCCAGGTCATACTGATTAAATTTATTTGGTGTTTCACTTTCCTATCAGTCTTTGCAGATAAACTTAAGTCATTATATTTATATTTAATTATTTTTTTTTACCTTTATCCGTGTTTAGTGTATTGGTTGTTTTCTAAATACTAATAAATTGTAATGACCAAAGCAATGAAAAGAATAATTAGTATTTTTACGTAAAGGTATTAAACACTGCTCTTCACACAAAACAGAAACATGAAAGGCTGATTGCAGTTGAAAACAGGAGAGATCATACAAACATACAATCATTAAACGGAATAATTTGACTGAGTTAATACAAACCAACTTTTGAAATCTGTTATAAACTTAAATAAAATAGGGCATATAGGTGGAATAAATCGGACTAAATAATAAATACAAAAAAAAATTGAAATATATATATATATAAAGATTTCACATAAACACGTGAAATAACAGTCAATGATCAAACCACAATAAGAGAATGGGAAAACGAGACTAAGATCTTTCAATCGTAACAAGCGGTCTTCGCCAGAACTCAGTTGGGTTTTTGACTCTGACGAAACCGCTTGTTACGGTTGAAAGATCTTAGTGTTGTTTTCCCATTTTCTTATTGTGGTTTGATCATTGATATATATATATATATATTATATATATATATATATATATATATATCCATATACTGATGGATCGATAGAGTAGGAACTGGTTGGTATCAGTATCAGGGCGGGTAACACCAAGTAAATCTAATCAGTAGGATGGACGTATTTCAAAACCGTTTAAGTGAAATGAAAGATAATCTAAATATGAAAGAATCATAAAATTGCATTTAGGGTAAATTAGAGTCCATGTTTAATATGAAATAATGAATGGAACAAGCCTGAACTGAGAGTTGAAGTTGAATCGTGAGGTAGATCTAATGTAACGCTGATAGAAGTAAGTACGCGTAGGCTTGAAAGTCCTTACGTCTCCTCTAGGACATTTGATGACCTACCAGGCTGCAATAAACGTAAAGAAAAGTATTTCAATTGTGCAATACCTATCAAAGTGGCATATTTCCTCATTTCGTTTTGAGCTTTGTATATATATAATTAAATTAAACGGTCCATAAGACTTCAGACAAATATCATAACGAAAGTATCACAAAGGTAGACACAGATGTAATTCACTTCTTGAAGTCAGTTATGTCTGTATGTATCTTTGTGATGCTTCTTTATAACCTATATATATCTCAATGATCAAACCACAAATGAAAATGAGAAAACGAGACTAAGATCTTTCAACCGTAACAAGTGGTCTTCGTCAGAGTCAAAAACCCAACTGAGGTTTTTGACTCTGACGAAGACCGCTTGTTACAGTTGAAAGATCTTAGTCTTGTTTTCCCATTTCATATTGTGGTTTCATCATTGATTGTTATTTCACGTGTTTATGTGAAATCTTTATCTATATACAGTATTCTATTTGCTTCTCTATTTCAGAGGTTTAGTCAACCTAGATTTAGACTGATATGAAGGACCTCGTTCAAAACCACGAAATAGAAAAGCAAACATATATATACTGGGAAATATAAGTCGTCGAGATAATACATATTTTGGAAGGTTAGTTTAAAATAAATGAGATAGTAATTGGATTTGAATACTAAATAATCATCTTGGATATTGATTGTATATATAATTATAATTTCTTTCCGATTTAAAATAGTAACTATATTAATTATCCTATTTCTGTTTAGCTCTTGTTGTAAAGCGTAAATTGCAGAAACTCGTTTGGTTACAAATAATTGACGTTAAAACGGGAATGGAATAACTGGTACTTGTAAACTGCGACGATGAGCTCTGATTCCAAGGCGGCCTGACCCCAGCACTATCTATTACTGAGCAGGCCTTTTTTGTAAAATAATACTTTTGTAAATAGATATGAATGCAGAAGTTGATTGCCATTCAGAAGAAGAAGTTTCTCATCAATAGTGACTTTTGAAGCAGTTGCACCTGTATACTTGATGTTGTTTCCTCAGGTCGACTAGAATTCGTGTAGGTTGCACAAGGTAACTTTTTGTGGGTGGGAACTAAAGTTCATATACCATTAAAGTATACTCAAGAATTTTCTCAGCAATCCTGTTAAGAAGAATCTGTAAAACGTATTAGAAAGAACAGATTATATATATTTTTGTTTCAGTTTTTGCATGTCATTAATAAGTGGATTACCAGTTCAAATTGATATATTATTTTCTTAGTTTCTTATAGGAAAAGAATAATTAATTTTGCCCGATGTAGTGGCGTCTTACAGACTCTTTCTCTCAGAAATGTTAACGTGTTGCACAGTTCTTAAGTGTACTGGATTTTTATCCACCCTGTACATATGGTTTACATTTCTCTTTATATCTTTTCTCTTTGTTTTTTTTTTAATTTTTATTCTAGTCAGTTTCTTAAATAAATCTCATGTTATGTACGAAGAAGTTTCTTTTTTTTTATCCATTCAAAATATTGATACAAGTGAAGGAAAAAAGAGTATTTTACTTATGTTTATTTTGTTCAGTTATTTTAATTTAATTACAAAAAAAAATATATTAAGTAGGTACCTTCTAGCTTTTAAGTGATTTATAAATAGACTAATACGTCATTGAATATTTATGTCAATTGATGTTTCAATAATGAAAAGTTTCTGAATTTATTTTAATTAAGGAGAATATTGTGTTTATACTTTTTCTTGTTCAAAGTTTCAATTGTTGTAATGTTCAATGGTCATTACTGGCAATTGCATGTTGGAAAAGAATTTTTTTTATTGCAAAATAACCGTATATTTTCTAAAAAATATAATTTACTCTAATATCGTTTTTGCTTTGTATACTATATTTAATTATCCAATTTTGTAATTGTTACTTAAATCGACTGTAATTAATTTGATGTTATTTTATTATATGTAAGAAGGATTCTCAAATAAACGATTGAATAAAGTAACCTATAAACGACAATATGAAATCCTAAAATGTGACTAAACCTTGCGACCAGTAACCACCGTCAATTAGATTCACTTCAAATTAATGTCTTCATTTAATTTTGGTTATTTCTTTTTTTTTTAACTATACGTAATCCTAAAACACTATATATTGTGGCTTTTAATAATTATGTGTGTACTTGGTAGCCAGGTAGATGTAATTTATTACCGACCTTAATAATTAATAATCCACTCAAAATTAATAACACAATAAGGTTATGGTCATTGCATGTTGTCAATGAACAAAAAAGTTAGGGGTCACGCACATTTAATATGATTTGCTAATTAATTGAGATGTGTTCAATCACATTTAGCGAATTATATAAACTAACATCACTGAGAGGTAATATAGAATAGAAACACAAAAACTCACTAAGATATTTCAACGTCCGTCATCACTATCGAAAACACAGGCACTCATAGAAGTGAAACCTCCTCGTTCACCTTCCGAGTGGCTCACTTCACCCTCTTGGTGACGACGTATGTCAAAATATTGTGGTGAGATTTTGTTTTCTTCTGTGTGTTTTTTACACAGAAACATATGGATAAGAATACAGATAGTTACAAGCAAAAGTTACTATGATATTTCGACAGCCGTCGTCTTCAGGTATACGTTCTCTTCACTATGGTACCAGCCAACTGACTTTGATCAAAATTTACAGAAATGAGTTAGCTTCTATAAAGTCAGTCAGTGAGTTATAATAGCATAATTGTGCTATCACTCTTGTCTGTGGTTAAGTTTGCATTAGTTAGCTGGTGCCATCGAGTAGACATCTTTTACCTGAAAAAAAAACAAACGTCGAACATCCTAGTACTTTTTGTAACTAAATGACAGTGTTTCCATTCCAGGCGGACCATTTTATTGTGATGGTGATTGATCAGCACAAGAAAGGCTGATTCTAATATTTGTGACATTTTAATGGCTATGGATATCGAAATACTCGACTATGTCTTTGTCTGTGTAATACATTGTATTGTGTAATAACAGATTCAGTACTGTATACATTCAATGACTTACGCATATGTATTTGTATATGATCCATACCTCAAGTATATTTTCATGCAATGAAATCCTTAATCTTCTCATGGTAGCATCTTTTTAATAGCACTCTTTTATTGGATTCACCAATAAATAATTATATTAGATTAACAATGAACTGAAGTCTTGTTTTAAACTATAAGAATAGTTTTTAAAAAATGAAATATATTTATTGTTGTAATCAAATAAATAAAATAGTACAGTGCTACCATTAAGGAGAGTTAGCGTTACTACCAAGGGAATGATAAAAGGAAGACATATTTAACTATGACGAGGAAATAGATTTAATCATAGTGAAAACGATTCCATTTGATTATCCCTGTATTGTTTATTGTTGCTATCAATGAAGTGTCATAATAGTGTTGGACAGTTAGTTGAAATTGAATGAATGTTTGAGACTGAGTCGAGAAGTACTACTGGTCGCAAGTTGTAAATATGATTTGATTTCATACTGTCGTTTATAGCTTTAATAGATTTAGGGAGTTCTCCTTTTATTTTGTATTTTTTTCTGTTTTTGCCGAAAAATGTAAATGTGTGTATTAAATACATTTTCTTTTATGTATATAACTTGTATATATTCGAATAAGGGATTTTATGTCAGTAATCGTAACCGTATGTGATAGCTGACTAACTCTGACTCTCTTACCCTCTTTGTAATTAAATAGGCTTAACTAAAACTCTGTAGAAACCATTAAAGAAGAAAAGATACCTCATAGTTTTGGCTAACTTCCTCTTACATTTCCTTAGTGATAGTGTTAGTGGATATATTTTTGTAGCTTTACTAATGGACTAGAATGTGTAGAATGCAATCATTAATCAAGGTGGAGAAATTGTTTCTTGTTACCTAGGAGGGTGATTTGGGGTATTGGAGTGACCAAGGTATATAACAGTCAGGAGAAGAGGGTTGGAAATTCGCGAAAAATCTGCTCCATTTTAGATTTAGATAGTCAATTGAGGTCCGCAAGGTGGATTGTGGTCAATGAGTCATTATGGAGGATTTACATGGTGGCTTGTGGTCAATGAGTCATTATGGAGAATTCACATGGCGGCTTGTGGTCAATGAGTCAATATGGAGGATTCACATGGCGGCTTGTGGTCAATGAGTCATTATGGAGGATTTACATGGCGGCTTGTGGTCAATGAGTCATTATGGAGGATTTACATGGCGGCTTGTGGTCAATGAGTCATTATGGAGGATTTACATGGTGGCTTGTGGTCAATGAGTCATTATGGAGAATTCACATGGCGGCTTGTGGTCAATGAGCCTTATGTAGGATTCACATGGTGGCTTGTGGTCAATGAGCCTTATGTAGGATTCACATGGTGGCTTGTGGTCAATGAGTCATTATGTAGGATTCACAAGGTGGCTTGTGGTCAATGAGCCATTATGGAGGATTCACAAGGTGGCTTGTGGTAAATGAGCCATTATGGAGGATTCACAAGGTGGCTTGTGGTCAATGAGCCATTATGGAGGATTTACATGGTGGCTTGTGGTCAATGAGCCATTATGGAGGATTCACAAGGTGGCTTGTGGTCAATGAGCCTTATGTAGGATTCACATGGTGGCTTGTGGTCAATGAACCATTATGGAGTATTCACAAGGTGGCTTGTGGTCAATAAGCCATTATGTAGGATTCACAAGGTGGCTTGTGGTCAATGAGCCATTATGTAGGATTCACAAGGTGGCTTGTGGTCATTGAGCCATTATGTAGGATTCACAAGGTGGTTTGTGGTCAATGAGCCATTATGTAGGATTCACATGGTGGCTTGTGGTCAATGAACCATTATGGAGTATTCACAAGGTGGCTTGTGGTCAATAAGCCATTATGTAGGATTCACAAGGTGGCTTGTGGTCAATGAGCCATTATGTAGGATTCACAAGGTGGCTTGTGGTCAATGAGCCATTATGTAGGATTCACAAGGTGGTTTGTGGTCAATGAGCCATTATGTAGGATTCACATGGTGGCTTGTGGTCAATGAGCCTTATGTAGGATTCACATGGTGGCTTGTGGTCAATGAGTCATTATGTAGGATTCACAAGGTGGCTTGTGGTCAATGAGCCATTATGGAGGATTCACAAGGTGGCTTGTGGTAAATGAGCCATTATGTAGGAGTCACATGGTGGCTTGTGGTCAATGAGCCATTATGGAGGATTCATATGGCGGCTTGTGGTCAATGAGCCATTATGGAAGAATCACATTGTGGATGTAGTCAATGAGACATTATGGAGGATCCACATAGTGGCTTCTGGTCCATGAGTCATTATGGAGGAAACACAGAGTAACTTGTTGTAAATGAGTCATTTATGGGGGTTTCACATAGTGGCTGTAAATCCATTATTAATGTATGGTGGTTCCACACAGTGGTAGGTCATTATCGGATAACCAGAAATGTGATTGTTGATGCCAGTGTACTGGCAGGTTTCAGAACTGCTGAAATGTTATTCTGAGCGAATAGTATTAGACTAAATTTAAAATTATCATATTACATTGAGCACTACGTTAAACGTTATTTCAATAATTAACACATTAATTTCTCTTTTTTTTTTATCAAATATTAAATGATAAAGATTCATAAATAGAAAAGTTGCAAATATACGTGTTACGTTTCAATCGAAATTTGAAATTACATTCATATGACCACTATTCATGGAACAAAGGCGATGTTGTTATTTTATGCTATCTAATTACTAAAATGGGTAATGGTGGCAGTGGTGAAAACTAATGAAGTGAGGTGGGTTAGTCGAAAGAAGAGTAAAGTACCATATTGTTGACGCTTGGGCTTGTGGGACTATCGCGGAGCCTGCAGTCGCCTGTACTGCCACCTCAGCCTCCTCCAGCGCTCTTCTCCTCATCCAAAGTAAATTGCTCACTGTCTGTACATATAACTTTAAAATCATTTTCTTAACTAATAAAAAGAAAAAACAACAAAACATTGTCAATTTTCGAAACTAAATTCTTTCAAAAACCATTTAAAATAACCAAAACAGAATGCAACCATGAAAGCTCAAATTGCCAAAATTTTTTGTACCAAAGAAAGTATCGTTTTTCACCTAGTGGAGGTATCGTTGAGGTTTATTAATGTAAAAAAAAAAATTAAACAAACTGACTGACTAAAAAACAATGTTATTATATTAACTATGTTTTGATTAAAATGCAAATGTAATTTTTGTGGTCGATTGATGGCTATTTCTATTTTTGTACCACCAAGTTTTGTTAAAAAGTAATATCCTGATTTTGTTTATTGTTAATGTTAAATCAGACCTTGTATATATGTGTTGCCTTCGTCAACTAAATGTGATAAACTCTCATGTAATTAATGTTTATACGACCTACACACCCATCAATAAATACTTATTGTTTTAAAGTTTTATTCATTCCCTCTTCAGTATTTCACTCCAATTATCACTCTGATATCATTAGTGCGCAAATAGAGCAGTGATCTAAAAAATAAAATAAAAGGTTATACATATATTTATATGGAATAGAAAGTTTGTAAAGACCACAGGGTATACTAGACGGCATACTACACTGAAACCAAGAAGAATTCTGGATATGTTTACTCCAAGCATTAATGTAATCATTATATTATATAAATCCGTCAGACTTGGTAAATCATTGTTTTGGACGTCCAACCGGTTATCGCATGGTGTCTTCAAGCAGGACTAATCATAGTCAAAGAATCCTGGGTTTGACCTATCTAACAGGTGGTGCCAATATATGCCTCAATTTTATATTCAATATTCGTTTTATTTTACTTATTATTTGCCTGTTTTTTTTATTATAAATGGTCATTGTCAGGTACGTTAGGTTGGGTTACAGTGGCCATCCGAGAAGAGAACCCACTATAAACTGGCCCCTTGTGTCACCACAAGTAAAGAATATGGCTATCCCTTCCCTCCTCACTACTCTAGGACTTGAACCATCTCAAGAGAACAAGGAAGTTGATTAGATCCCTGATACCAGTGGATGCAAAGTTCGGTCGCTTGATGCACCAACATCAGGTCTGTTCAAATTTCCTCCCTCGACAGGAAGAAATGAACAAAAGAGCCGCATTATAGAGGAAAGGAAAGTAAAGAGGTGGATAGGAAGGGATGGAAAAAAGGATATGAACGGAAGGAAAGAAGGCTTTGGGAGATAGGAGAAGGGAAAAGAGAAAAAGAAAAGGCCTCTTTACTCTCGTCTGTCAGAGTAAGGCAGCACAAACCACCTCACTCTGTCCAGGGGTCACCACGAGGAGGTGAGAGTAGCGTGGAGTCAGAGAGGCTTTGAGAGACGCATCATGACCCATGGACCCCCATTGTCAGGTGCCTACAATAATACATCCCTTCTGTGATTATTTTGTCATTTATTAAATATGTGTAATTTTATGTTTATATATTTCATGTTTCTCTATTATATTTAATCTTAGTAATTTTTATCCTGTTTTATTCATTGCACTGAATTTTCGAATCTGCCTGATTGATGTTCAAGTTTATATAAATGATTCGATAGTTTGATTTGTTTGAATTATTTAAGCAATCTTTTAGTTGTACCTTAAACATTTGTTTTACTGCCCTAACTTTCCACTTTGCCTTATGTATATACATGTTTACTATCCTTACATTTCAATCTATAAACTCCGCTTCGTTTTATTATTTTATTGAATTCATAGTTTTGAAATCTACCTTCACTTTGTATTATTTTAGTAATTTAGCAATTTGTTTTGTTAAATTTTCCTGCCATGGAAGGTGAATAGAAATATATGAAATGTTGTATCAGTCGTAGTTCCTTTCCTATATATTTTAATATTTAGAGTATTTCTTTCTCCAATGTTAAGTCTATGAAATTTAATTTCTTGTTTATTTCTATTTCCTACGTAAATTTTATTTTATTATTGAATGATTTGAGGAAGTTATTTATATATATCATTTTATATTCATTGACGTTAGTTATACACGATAATAATAGAAGATTTGGACATATATTGACACTACTTGTATATAGGTATTTAAACCTATGATAGTCAAAATTGGTGATGCATCCAAACCCAGTCGGAAGTCTACAACAAAATATGAACGATCTGTAAAATATTTCACTATATTATTAACCTTTATGGTACTAATAATATCATTACTACAATGTTTAGGTACCATAAATTAATTATCAGAAGTAGCGAGTTATTATTATAATTAATTTATTTTAATGTTGCTCCTACCTTTTACCAATTATGGTGAAAAAGGTGTCGGAATGATTGTTTAGAAAAATTCGGGAATATTTAGAAGCTATGATTCCATTGAATGATTGCAATTCAATAAAGAAAAGAAAAAGGTAACATTAACATTAATTTAATTACTCTGATTTAGCAAATGAAATTACCTTTCATAAAGTCAAACAAAAAAAATGTGAATAAGGCAGTTATAAAGTCAAACAAAAACCATTACCAACGAAATATAATATCAAAGAAAAACCATGGCTAATGAATTAGATTTGTAACACTCATTGAATGACGATATTATTAATCAACACTAAATTTAATAAAAAAAAATCTGGAGTGGCCTGCACTCAACTTTACTATAAGTAAACTTAATATCAATGTTCTTGGGTATATAATATATAATGTCTCATTAAGCATAATGTAAAGATTTAAATGGGAGATGTTTATTAGTCTTTCATTTCTGAGGTAGTACAGATACTTATTGATCGACTTATCAATATATAAGCTTATTTTTGTACATCACACAGCTGATGCTAGTAATTTCATTAATATAACTACAGCAGTAATAACATATTTGAAAAGTCAAAGTGAAAATTTCTTGATACGAAATAATCTCCTACAAGAGAGCATAGTATTTGTTCAAATAGCCAGTGGATTTCTTATATCGGTTACTTGACCTCCTTCTACATTGAATATTAAAGTCAAATTTTCAAATTTAAATCAGAAAAATACTCTTATTATCTCTGAAAACATCATAAACATCCAAGAAAAAATGTCGTTTTTTTAACAAACTATGCTAACACACTCACCCACCCACCTACATACGGAAAGTTGATGTTTGATGCAGTGATTCGCTAAATGAAGACTGCCGTATTAGTAATGGTAATATTTTCCTTCTGGGTAAGCGCTGTTACTTACCTTTTGTTAAGGACCACTGTTAACCTCCTCGTTTTATAGATTGCATATCACAACCCTGAATTACATTTTTTTCATGTCTGCAGGCTTTATTTTATCATAACATGTGGTTTACCTCTTTGCAATCAATTTTGAACTTCTTATAATATACAAATAAACCTCGCCATTAAGAATACTATTTTAATGGTTTTACACAACTTTTAAAGAAATGAGTTGATTTTACTTTTAATAATTTTCCATTTCCTCTGACGAATGTTGTTTCATATAGTTTCATAACTGACGAGGCAGTTAGTTAAATTATTTGGTAGATCAAGTTTCCCAGTGATGATCGGTAATTGGATACTGATTGCTGTAGTTAGCTCCTCCAAGTGATCAATCATGATGAAGTCAAGACCATGTCTAAATAATTTTCATAATTTCAAAACTGAAATAATTTATAACTTTTCAATGTCCTTAAATTTACGACATGAAAATTCTTGTGTGGGAGACACCATACGACTCTCATTTACTAAATTATGAGCGGTGACGCTAGTTATCACTGTATATTGCTGTTGATGGTTTTGATACTTATTATTTGATAAAAAATGTTATTTTTCTGATTCTCCCTCTCTCTCACTCAATTTAATCAATTTTATATTAATATGTATATTTTGCCTTTTCCTTAATATTCGTATCAACAGCAGTTGTTTTGAACATTTTATCTTGAATGACAATTGCTATCCTATATAAATTTATAAACAATAACTATCGAGTTCAAACGTAACTTTGGAATATGGTGATTGGAGATCTTTTCATTTTTGAAATATTCTGTTAGCGCACACATACAGATAGACAAATTGACAAAATTCATTTCATTGGACTCAATGCAATGTGTTTCCGTTGAAAACTCTATACTCAAATGTTGGTCTGCATACAGTAATTCATTTCCTTGCAGTCATGTAGTGGGCAAATGAAAATATACAGGTAACTTTTTTTTTGATGTCGATGTACAACTCTTACCAAATCATCAGTCAAAAATACCTTGACCAAGCAACGTCAACGTAATATTAGATGAGCATCATGGAATGTTTTGCTTCAGGATACTAGCGAGCTGAATCATTTCATAACAGCTGTGCAAACGCCATGCAGGTACAACAACAAAAGTCTATCATCGCAATATAATAGGTTAAACATAGTTGTGATGATTTAATTAACATTAACTCAAATCCATTTATACTTCATGAACAACTAGTTGATGCACATCAGGCAAATATAAGATTCCCTCGCTAACGGTTATTTTAAAAATTGATTAATTTACATCCCACTATTGCTCTGTGAGACAAGACTGAAATTTCACTCGGAATATACAGTTCTTAAGTAATCCAATCAAGAATTGAAACATTTATATTTCATACTTCAAGAGCTGATCCACCCCGTTATATTTGTCTTATTTGTACTATAAAATGCCCTCCGCAAATTAAATACCACTGCCAGAGTATGTTTCCCATTTATAAAAGAGTCTCGGCTAGTTTTGCAGGACAGTTAGTCGAGTACTTTAGAAAGCCTTTTCTAAAGGCAGTTATAACGACTGCTGGTAAGGGTCTCTCTCTAGCAGCGAAATAGTCTGTTATTGACGGTAGTTTTCATTATTAGGTAGCAAGTCAAGCTTATAGCTCGGTAGATGGTTGGTTTAGCGGGACCTCGCCGTATTTTAGGATTGCTACAATAATCCCTTTTCTCAATCGCCTGGCTATATTCCACTTTCCATATAGAGTTGTGGAGCTATAGTAAACTTCCTAAACTTTCTCGCTCCTTTAGATATTAGCTTTAGAATCATTTATTCATGTCATGTAAACTTTTTATAGTTGACTGTTTTATTAATATGACATATGTATTTCTTAATTGAATTTTCTTCTGACCGTTCTAAATTACAAAGAAAAATTCATTACATTAAAATTGTTTTAAATGTTTTATAATGGAAAAAGATCTCGGCATCGTTTCTCCATTTTGTTATAATTTTTTTCAGTTTGTGGTATCCACTCTCTTTTTTTTTTTAGTTGAATTATCACTTGTAGGACATTTAAACTATAAAAATGCAGTATTTCATCATCATCATAACAACTATAATAATTGGGCCTTTTGTATTATTTAATTATAGTAATTGATATTTCTGCGTGATATAATACACGCGCACACAAAGACGGACAAATTGACAAAATTCATTTCATTGGACTCAGTGCAATGTGTTTCCGTTGAAAACTCTATTCCAAATTCTTGGTCCGAATACAGTCGAAAGAAGTCAATACTAGCTGGTAGCTACAGCATTTGATGATAGGTAATATTGAGGTACGCTACTGCTCTAAAGATATCGGTGGTAATCACGAGAACTTAAACATTGTATACATATTAATGTAATTTTCTATATATTTTTATGATTCAAGGATGAATTGACTATGCTTATTATTTTGCAATGGGTCAGATAAGGTCCTGGCCAGCGTGTTTTCCTTTATTACTCAAGGTGTGAGGTCCTTGGTCATGATCCTAGCTATTATTTTCATATAGATGATTTTGCCAACAGTGTAATCTGTAATACCCTGTGTCCTAACTTGGATGACCTCAGCTCCTTGTTAAAGAACTTACTGTACTTACTTAGACTTACTTTAATAAACTTGAGTAAAGAAGGAGTAAAAATAATCGATCTAGAATCAGTAACGCGGCTTGCTCATATGGTACTAGAAAGACACTAATCGCCACATTAGAGCAAGGTATTTTGCTTTAAACGGCACTAAAGCTTAAAATATATTAATCCTGTCGTTAGGATGGATCAAATGTTTTTCGCAAAGTAGTCCTGAGCATTCCTAAAACGCATTTAGACAGACAGTCTAAATGTCTAACTCTGTCTTGTCAGTCTGTTGATGGGATTTAAACAGAACGTCTCCCTCCTCATTTTGGGCAATGCTGTCACATCGCCTGTTGTATCCTACAGACATGGTCCTTACTCAAAAGGTACACCCTTGTATCAACTGTATGACCATTTTTCACACCTATATACGTAGTTGTTGTCAAGACCCACACTAAGACGATTTCACCTTTAGTGCCTTTTTAGGATTAGAATGAGAACTCTTTTGTTATTTGGCAAGCAATAGACTATAGACAAACCACATTTCCAGGTTCTCGTACACAGAGAGGAGCCGATTTTGGTTTCCTAAGTTGATTAGAGGAGTACCTATGTTTTGCTCGAGTATCTGATGACCTGCAGCTTGATGCGTTACATTCTCTCCAGCTGCCTGCGTGATCAAGCTTTCTCATCCCTCATATAAAGAAAATTAGCTCAGGACCACACTCTAACTGTGATCTAACGACAAGCAAGCTGCTACAGACCACGACTGTAGCAGCTTGTAAATATAAACACACCAAGTAACCGCACGACAATATAGAAGTTAATTCATTTACTCTTGAAAATACAAGTCATACTCTGAGTACAAAGTAGATACGAGGGAGAAATGATTAACTGAAACCAAATCAAAATTTCTAAGAGTGATGGAAATATTTCTCCTTCATATGATTTGGTCGATTCATTAAACAATATTAAATTGTTTAAATTAAACAAAGTACCTTTTAAAAAAACAAAGAACCTGTGACATAAACCAATGCAACCTGTGGATAGCTGCACGGTGCCACTAGGGGCGTGATCAAGCTATTTCAGTTTTCATTTCATCAATACCGACAACCTTTAGATGCTGGGTCATTTTTTGTACAGGTTCTCCTTCTTGATCAAGCTATTTGACTGGTCAAGCTTCGTACACTGTCTTACTGGTTTAGGACTACTAGCAAAGAGTTAGTCAAACACCGTTGAGGGGTTATAGTGAGGCTCCTAGTACGTGGGAAACGACTCACATAGAGAGATTATATAGCTAGAGAAATCTCTTGTTGGCTAAACACCACCTGTACTGACATATAATGTACTCTCGATGGGGTGTATCTAATCGTCCCCCACTAACGCTAGTCGTCAAGAGCCGACACTACCAAGAAGTACCAGTTATACAGACCCTTCAGTTGAGTTCAAGGTCTGTTCCAACTGGTAGGGGTTTGGGGTCTCTCGCTCCTCTGGATGCTAAGCAGGCATCCCTCCGAGAAGTTACTCGACCACAAGGGTCTACCCAAACTGAGTGAGAACCAACAGCCACTGCGAGTCCCACCTCAGTTGGCGGGATGGAGAGAGAACCCCTCCATGAGCTCCCGCCGCCCGTAGTACCGACTTATTTTAAGAGTTTCGGATCAAACTCCGAACCAAACGTCCTACTGAACCTGCTCAGCTCCAGGTAAGGTCAGTGGTCTTATTTAGCCCCTTGTTCAAAGAACCTGTGACATAAACCAATGCAGCCTGTGGATAGCTGCACGGCGTCACTAGGGGCGTGATCAAGTTATTTCAGTTTCCACTTCATCTATGCCGACAGCCGACATGGGAGTCGTAGTGTACTTTGGGGCTTCACAAAGAAGCTATTTCTGGGGTCGACCACTATTTATTGAAGTTGTGATCCTTTGAATATTCAGGGCAGGGTGAGGTCGACCTGCTCATTCTTCGTCTCGTGAAGAGCACCAGTTTATCTTGTTGGTCCAGCTTTAAAAACAAAATCTGCATTGCTACATACGAAATTAATGCAAGCATATATATATACAAACTAAATTTCTAATAAAATAAATATTTTACCTTCTGTTTTTTTTTAAATCTGGTTGACATACTTTGGAATATTTATTAGCGCAACCATGAAGGTAAGCATTTTGTTTGTTTTAAAAATAGAAATATATTTTTATTTACTGATTTTTTTTTATTGAAATATTTTTACATTAACAATCGTTTTATATTCTATAACTATTATGAAAAAAATATATTATTTAAAGTACCTTTTGTATCAGGGTTAATTAAATTTTTTAATTATTTATATCTCCCAAAAAATAAACATCCATTATTTTTTTTATACATTTTTCTAATTTGTTAATAGAAGTTACATTCTTTTTAATTATTTTTTGTCTAGTTGTTTGAAAATTATTTAATTCACTTAAATTATTCTTTTCATCCTTTCTAATATTTTAGAGGATATCTCTATTTTGTTTATATAAGTTTCATTTAATTTTTTTGTAAGATTAATACTTTCCATTATTTATTTGGTTATATATTTTTCCATTTTTTCTTGAAAATTTTTTTTTATTATTCTTAAATAAGTAGTTTTGTAAATATTTTCATAGTAACATAGATTTCATATAACATAGTGTGACGATACACATGTAATATAACAAATGGAGCATGTGAAAATATTACAATAAACTCCCTCCAAGTAGGGGTACTACTTTGGAGGAAAAAAGAAAAAAAAATAGTAAGTAACAAGTTTCGTTTTTACCTGTTTAACCTCCCTTACCTCATCTTAATAACGCTTTTGTCATTAAGAAATTATTATTGAAAGTGGCTTTAACATAGGGCTTAATGACTGCAAAATACTAACTGTACAAAAGAAATAACAATTTCTTTCAATTGAAGGCTCCTCCGTACTTTTTTCCGTTTAAGTAATATATTTGGTGTCATATATGGACACCGGTTCTTAGACCAAAGTATATTCACTGTTAAATTATTGCCCCAGGTTAGTTACAAACAAAATTAACCGTACTTCCAAGCACTCAACGAAAGCTGAAAACAAGACGCACATCGGGAGGGGGATCGCAAGTGACTAAAATCCACTCCCAAGGTTCCCTTTTATCAAGATAATTTTCTCGGTTGCCTTTGATGACTCAGCTCTTTCCACTGTGCCATATTGCTGACCACTCCCCTCTCTCTGATAAATCTTGTTTGCTCAATGGGAGAGGAGAATGTTAAGATTACAAGAGGTAGAAGATTAGTGTTTGATCTTAGGTCGTTAATAATTAGTGAATAAGTAAAATTAGTGGTTGACAACTCCTGCTCTTTGTAAGCTGATATCGCAGTACCGTGTACCTATTTTTAAGTATCTTTTTGCATGATTATTTATGTGTTTGTTATTCGATGCTAGTCTGTAAAGCACATGCTCAAGGGAATATCCAATGAGAGTAAGTATGCGTTTTTCATGGTGGTTCACTAGGGACGGCCTGGTTTCACTTAGTAGTATGATCCAAAAACCCGAAACACGGAGGACAAAACTGGTAGAGAACCAGATTAAAAAATATTTAACTAGTTTAAAAAATAAAAAAAAACACATTATATAAATAAAATTATTTTACTTTAGGTAATAGCATCCTCTAACAAACACATAAATAATCATGCAAAAACATATTTAAAAAACATGGTACTGCGATATTAGCTTACAAAGAGCAGGAGTTCTAAACCATTTATTTTACTTATTCACTGATTATGAATGACCTACGATTAAATTTTTAAGTCATGAAATAATTTTTTTTTTTTTAAACTCTCGTAAATCCTGAAAAATGTCTGTTTTTTTATACACTGCATTTTATTTTTAACGTTTAAAGATTGGTTTCTTGACGATTTTTGGTGTAAAGAAAAACCACTCCTGTTGTATATGCCGATGTTTTGCCAAAAATTGTTTGGCATTTTCAAGGCTTGTTTTTAAGGAAAATATATTTACGTTCCATGCCTTTATATTCCAGCATCATATCTATATCTTAGTGAACAGTTGTTAACCTTCATGACTGAAAAAAATGTTCACATACCTATGGACTTCCAAACATTCCAGTAGAATTCTGAAATCAATGCTTCTGCATATTTTTGCTTTAGGATAGTATCACACTGCAGTTCCTCCAACTCTATTTGCCATTGCACTGCAACATGTCAATTTCTACAGCAAGTAGCGTTGAAAATAGTTGAAATTGCGACTCCAGTACATGACTGTCTTTAAAATGAGAATACTTTTACTGAAGTAAGTTAGGTCAAACATTTGTATATTCTTTCAGGCATTTGGCTTAAATTTGTCTAATGATTTGATAGTTTGAAAATGAATCAAATTTGTCTCACACATTTGCTTAATACAGTAGCATAAAAATATGTTTACATTTTTTAATAACTTAAGTAAGATTTGTAAACCCAAAAAGTAGCATTTTAGTGAATTTAGTTAGTAAAAATTCCACTGTTCATGGACCACAAAAAAGTACGTTGTGGGCGGTCCTCTTTAGGGTGGCATGCTAATCTTTAGAGACCTCTGATCTAAAGTATGAGGTTATTGTAATATTGCGACTTGCAGAGCGAATCGTGATAAGGAAGTGATTGGTGCGTTAATAAGGCAGATGTGCGGTGTAGGTGGCTCTCGGCGCACCCACCTGGGACTGGAGCGCACTCCTTGAGCACCTGCAGTGCGAGTGGTGAAAGGGCATCATGCCAACCAACAGTCTCCTTTCACTTAGCAGTATAGCCCAATCATCGAGGCAGCCGAAAATCAAAACCATATTAATCTATCAATCTATCTTGAATTTTTTTTTTTTTTTTTGAAACTCCAGTAAACTCTGAAAAACTTCATATTATGTTTAAATATTGCAATTCTTTTTTTCAATTAAACTTTGCTATTATAATAACCACTTAATGGAATAAGGTATTTTAGTAAAGTTATATGAAAATATTTGTTAAGTATGACAAAAACACGTCACTTTAAAGAAACGCCATAAATATATTATTCCCCGAAAAGGGGAATTATTCAAGTTGAGACCAAGGACAAGAGGAAAAGAATGACTTCTTTCTGAAGATACAGCTGGGGTCGCTATTGACGAAAGTCGTTTTGATGTTCTTGATCTTATCTTGGTATATGCTCAGCGGGGGATCCGTCAACACTGGGTACTTCAAAGCCACCTGGCAAACAACACATCATCATTGCAGCACAACTTTTGAAATATAACAACCCCAACAGTTATATTGGACTATAAAATAGTACAAATGTGTATGGTATTTTTTGTATTTACTTTTACAGGACTTTGCCATAACATAAATAAGCTATTGAATAGGTAGCAGATTCTTGAAGACACCATTCTTTTAAATATATATAGGGAAACTAGAGGTGAGGTTTATATCCAATACTTACACCATTATTGATTGTACAGCAGTCTAACATTTATACAGTATAGCGTAATTATAATGATAAAAGGAAAATGAAAAACAAAAAGTAATATTACAATCCTAACACGAAGGTTCTTGAGGAACAAAGTTTTGAAATTACATTCTGTTAAACTGCGAAAATGTTTAAATGACATTTCTCATTTAGACTACAATGGTATTTGTCATACTTCACTTCAGCTATACAAATAGCTTTTATGTTTAATCTTTTTTTTTTGTTTCCCAACTTTTCGAAGTAATTTACTTAAACAAGGAATAAGAGAGATGTTCGAATTTAATTAGAATAAAGTTGGACAAGTTTTATGAGAAAGGAGGTGTCAACAAAAAAGGAGTAATTTGATTTATGTAATGACAAGGAAGTATGAAAGAGTGAGAAACAAGTAAATTTAGAGATGAAGGAATGTGTGAGAAAGATAGAATAAGCATTTAAACAAAGGAAGCTTCAGTTGGGACAAAGTTATAAAAAAGCATTTAACTCTGAAGAAAGTAAATCCATTTGATTAAGTTGTTCTAAATGCCCAGTCAGTCATAACCTTCGCCATTAGTAATTATTCGAGCTTCATAATGATCTGCTGCTATGAAGAACAACAGTATGGCATTAAAGTTTCAGTTGAATTGTCACCTTCGATTCCTGGATGATTTTAGTTGGTAAGTTG
Organism: Hermatobates lingyangjiaoensis; assembly: GCA_026182355.1. NCBI lineage: Eukaryota > Metazoa > Arthropoda > Insecta > Hemiptera > Hermatobatidae > Hermatobates > Hermatobates lingyangjiaoensis. The sequence continues at coordinate 3,024,238 of JAPFBL010000328.1, read as the reverse complement.
GTTTGCATAAACCACACAAGCCTATGCTTGGATCCCTTAACTTTTATTTCTATTACCTTTATAGCCAACTTGTTGATTTGGCGTTAATAATGATAATACGCCTATTACACAAAAATACAAAACCAACACCAATGTAATTTAATTCATCTATTTTAATTCATCTACTACCTGAAGATCAAAATGAATTTGGATGATTGTTTACAACTGAAATGAATCAGATGATAAACATTAAAATTAATTTAAATACAATGAATATTGAATGAAATGACAAATTTAACAAGACACAATAACTTAGAAGTTAGATTTGCAATTCTCATTAAAATACATTATTAATCAAACCACTTAGCGGAATGAAAGGAGAGTAGCTCAGTCAGTGGATGAGAGAGAGTTGAGTAACTATATACATGTCTGTTTGTTTTTATCATTCCAAGAAAATGAATACAGAATAATGGAACTACATATTTTATAAATAACTATTCAATTTTAATGTAAATAACTTTAATAATTATGTAATTTTTTGTCATATATATTTTAAAAGTTCAATTATATCAATTTTTAATTGATGGTATATTATTGTATAATTTATTATAATTATAATTGCATTTGTATATATATATATATATATAATATTATGTATAAAATTTTTTAAATAAAAATTTTTTTTTATTTAAAAAGTCCGCTGGACCGTTTCTTTTAATTGTGTTGTATATATATCTATATTTACAATTTATTATACTTTTAACAAGACACTTATTTCAAATATATTATAGTATTATGAAATTATTTTAATAAAATCGTTGTAAATTCTGAGGTTTTAATAAGGTTGAACAAACATCTGAATGCATGTAGACCCCTTAACAGTTGTCATGTTTAGTGATATATTGCCATTGCTATAATCCGAAACTCGTGGTGTTTTTATCATGATATAGTACGAAAATAATATAAAATTGAAAATGTTAAGTCTCAGGCAAACTAGTAGAGAGGGAGAAATTAGAATTTGTTACCTTTTTTCATGATACAATACTCTGCTCAGAAACGAAAAGGGGTCGGCTTCCACTCTCCTAAACTATGTATATCCTCAAAATAGATTTTTTTCATGACCACTATACTTTACTTATAGTAAAGTAAAGGGGGAGGGGGTGACTTATATGGGAATGAAGAGCTGATAGGCTGGATAAAGAAGAATGCAATAGAGGTCTAAACACTGTGTGCCATAAACTACCCAAATGTGTCATTAAATCTCTGTAAAAAAACCACAGGATTCTTGGCGAACAGCTGCAGCCGATCAGCAAATGGAATGACTTTATCAAAGTCTACCTCAACAGTCTTCTGAGAGAAACAACTGGCTCATGTGTTTATGACCTTCGCGTAAGTCCAAACCGATTCACCGAATTAAAACAAAGTTGACCCCTGCTTTCCCAAGACAAAAAACTGTGTACCTGGGAAAAATCATTCATATATGGCATATGGACACTATATCTACAACAGCCACGTTGTTTAGGATTCTCGTTGCCAAACTCTTATAACATCAACGAACATCTTAGACAAATAATGTCTCTCGAACTCCAAAATTACCTCAAATTTACTTACTTTTGGGTGGTTCAGTCAAAAATTTTATTGAGTCACAAAAGCGATATATCTTTCTGAGGCAAGCTTTTTAAATTTAGTTCCAAATGTAAAGATATTAATGCAGAATATTAGAGGGAGGATATGATCTGCACTCCTGGGTTATAAATATATACATATTTTTGGAGACTATCTTGAAAATGGAGAGAGTGGGAGCATGAAATTGTAACTCATTAGGTCAGGTTTAGATTTCAGGTAGTGTTTTCGTCTTTTGCAATCAAGACTGCAGGATCGAATCTTGCTATGCCCCAAGATTGATTGTATTTGGTATCGAATATTGGGTATCTTGCACACGCCTTCCACCGAAAGAGAACGTAAAGCAGCGCTCTAGTTGAACACTTATCACTGAGAGAATTCTAGAGAGCGCACATCTTCTTCAAACTCACTGAAGAGGGATCCTGAGCAAACCCAGCACTCAAATAGGTCTACCACACTTCAGCTTTGGAACCAAACCACATGAGGTCAACAAGGCATATCTCACGCACGAATGCTTGGGTCATCACGTCTTCGCAGATGCCATATTTAGTGTGAATTTAAGTGGAATACCGTATCTTTACATCTCCAGATATAAGTACCCTACTCATTTCTGCCAGTGGACTCCTATCTACCAGCCCAAATTGGCTTTGTTCTCTGCCTTTATCCAAACAGACTACTTTGTAGGAAAAGTCACTCCCTCTCACTCCGTTTTTCAGCAGCGAGACATTATCTGTGAATCTCAGAGTCATCCACAAATAAGTCGAAGTTCTGAGCCTTTCAACTTGAGGGTATACTAAAACTGATTCATGATGAATAAAAGAAGAACAAGCAATAAATTAATCACTTAATTATTATTAGTGTTAATTGCACAGTGTTGAGTGTATAGATAAATGTTAAAGAAAATTGCAAGCATCATGGATCTCATTAGAACACGGTACTATTTATTTTGAAGTAAATTTCTTTTCTATTTCGGGTTATTAACTAATCTCCTACCTCTTCATGTAGATTCAGGTGGGTCATGGTATAAGACAAGAATGATCCCATATTCTTTATGCCACTAGACACGTAAGTAACTATACATAGCATTCCATAAGCAAGAGGCAGGCGTGGGAGGGAGGGAGGTACCTCTTGCAAAAATTAATCTCAGTGTGTACTTGGTTAGGTGTATATAAATTATCAAAGCAAGCTCTAAATATAAACCAGTCTAGCCGCATAAACCTTGCAACTCAACAAACTTTTTAACTGATACGGACTTAGCTAATCTGTTTAATCTTCAATAGCATGATTACTGAATCAACAGTCAGATAGGTGGTCCGTCAGTCTGACAAGGAAGGTGGTGTGTTTCGTGTAAGTGATTCTTCTTTATTTTTGATTTACCTCTTCATCAAGTGAATCATCCTTGAACTCAAACCCCTGAGGAGGTCGAAAGGACACGTTGTATAATGACGCCCCTGTAGCCTCGCAAGAAAACTCAGGCTTGTCCAAGTCTTCCATCTGCTTCTTTAGTATTTCCTCCATCATAAACTTCTTAAACAGCTCCCTCCGAGGTCCTGTCTTACAAAACAACGCCTTTATCATAATGTATATACTTCTTTTTTATACACGCTCTGATGACACTAACAGTTTTGATCGTTTTAATGTGGGCTGACCCGGAAAGTTTAACAATTGATTTTTAGACAGAGACTAATAACATTGCGAATATGTAATGCTTTTTTTGTATTTGACTGTTGTTTTAAACCACAAGGAAAAAGGAAAACAATAACAATACATAAGTGCTCTGTCTCTCACATCATGTCATCAGAGAGCAAACAAAGAAAGAACTAAGAAGGTAACATAAAAGTTATATATCTTTTTTATTTAAAAGCCCGTCGGGCCCTTTTGTTTAATTGCTATATTATATATTACTTTCTGCTCGTGGATACCCTTCTAATTTTATCAATTTTATAGTCCCTGCTGATGGGCATAATACTTCTAGTCCTAGGAGAGATTGCAGTGTACTTAGTGATTAATAATTCAGTACATACTTAAATAAAGAATTAATTAAAAGTACATTTTTTATCTTAGAATTAGGTAAGTCATCAATATTTCATTAATAATCATAGGGAAGGATCTCGAGATAAGGTAGTTTTATAATCAAACTACCGCATTTCACACAGGTACTGTCCTTTAGGTTTACCTGCTTATAATAAGTATGCAGAAAGGGAGGCATATTCAAACCGCCATGTTTTATTATTAAACTACTGTATGTGGAGATAGTTTTGCATAACCTATTGCACAGCTGTGCACTTAAAAAGCTTACTAACTATAGCTGAGAGATATACAAGATATTTCCTCAAGAACAGTGCACCTTAACAATGAGAGACGAAACAATGGTGAGACAGAAATCTGTAAGAGCTGGGTGGCAGAAATATTTGATTAATTACTGTAGCATTCATTCATCTAGAAGGAATTAATTAAAAAGACGATGACTAACATTTTGATTATAGTTCAGATATTGCAATTATTTAAAACGATTAGAAGTCGTAATATTTGAATTTGACTTCTTCGGGACAAAGTACGAAGAAGGTTAGAAAACACTTGTCTAAGGTAAGAAAGCCGTCTGCCGTTAGGAATTTCGTTAAAAGCCCGTGGTGTGCACTTGAGTGTAGGATTCATGGTGTAGAATCAAGCCTGTGTTGTGACTTCCCGATAGCTGAAAGCGCTTGGAAATAACAATCGACGCAGACTGTGGGCCACTGTAGGGCACTGAAGGTGAAAGGCTGTATGTGTGGACGTTGGTAACAAGTAAACAGTACCTGCTCGTTTCTTGAGGGAGCTCTTCACTGCAGTATAGGCTAGTTGATTGGTGGTCCTGTAGAACAAAGGGTCTGGCTGACTTTCAGTCGCGATCAGACCGGTCTGCTGGCATTCCGGTACGACTCCTTCCAACCGTCATCCATCCTCCTCAGCCAAACTCTCACAACGCACTTGTATATTTACCAACTGTTCAGAAAACCACCAGTCTTACTAAATCAACTAGAATTCTTAGTTTCAAATTGCAAAAATGACATACATATGTAAACTTTGCCGGTATAGTATAGTAAATAAAGTTTATTACGAAATAAAAGAGGTAGAAGAAAAAAATACACAATTTGACTATTGTCCTTTCCTGCACTTTACACCCCTTAAAATACCTCTCTTCCCACCGACTCCTCTCCATCCCTTACCATGATGTCTCTGCACCTTGTGTTTTAGTTGGGCTTTGACTCTGTTTTGTGTACAGACTTTTGTTGGTTTATCCATTTTACCTCAGAATGAAAGATCTTAGTCTTTTTTTCCCCATTTCTTATTATGGTTTGAACATTGATTGTTATATACATTTAAAGTCACCAAACAAGCAAGAATCAAAGCTATTTTAATCATAATCTTATGAGTTTATTTTAATATAAAGAACCACTACAAAAAGTGCTCAACTAATTTTGGTGCTTGATTTCTGTTTTGTCTGTTTTTTAGAAGTTTAAGAATGAATTTTGGTGATTATAGCTCTTTTCGTTTTATAGATATCTTGATCTCTACATACATTGGCCAGTTTGAAAAACTTATTTTATTTGAAGTCAGGATAACTGGAAACTCGATTTCAGGCCGAAAGGACGGGAAATCCCACAAACCAGGGCGCACTGAGCAGACCCCGTCCAGGGACACAACCTCATCCAGCCCAGGAAGTAAGTTTTGAAAAAGACAGGCGTTAACTACTTGAAACTAATAAGGATGGACTGGCACCCAGCGCCCGAACGCGACTGTCAGACGCAGGCTAACCATCCATCCAGTTGTGCCTTTCTTAGTTCATGCCATGAGGGAATATCCTAAGCATGTTAAGCCCCCCCACCACGACAAGGTGAAGGCACATCGGGGGGGATATTGACCGAAAAAAAAACCAGTTTAAATTAACTTTTATATTAATTCATCCTTCGCTTTGCTTACTATATAATTGCTTTCACTAATTCTCTCTAAGAAATGATCTTCCAATTAAATTTTGACTGTAAGTTAGGAGAAGCCTTTTGTTTCATGAGCAACTGTGATAAGGTGAGACGTGAGTGCCTGGCCATAAAGAGCTACAAAGGGTGACAGCACATCTATTCTGACCATCTAATCAGAAGAAACCCAAAAGAAATAAATAGCCCCAATTGCCAGTTCATAGGAAAACTTCTGAAGTTTGAATTTATATTCTACGGCAGGACGTAGGCAAACACGAAAGACTATTATTTGAAACATGTATTCTTCCTTGCTTATCCTGCACAAGTATCGTCTATGAGCAGAGTTTTCTCAGAATTACATGAATAGAAGCATTTTCGGAGTAAAAAGTTAGAAATTAGAACTTAAAAAGAAAACAGGAATAAAAACATAGAGTGAGAGAGGTTACTACTTAAGTAGAAATGGGCTGGCCACATTGCCAAGATGGAGGGCAGGTGGGCAAAAATATCTATGGAGTAAGCAGGCTCCTTCCTATCCATATATAGATAACAAAAGCTAATTTATCAGATGGGGGATGAGCTGAAGAAGTTCTGAGGTGTTTTGTGGGAAATAAAGACAAACTAAATCTAATTGGCTAAAACTATGAGAGGCTATTTTTGCAAAAAAAGTGGACTTAGTTGCAAAAATAAAAAAAGTACTTACCGTAAAAGTATTATTTACATTAATAGATAAATTATTAACCATTTTGTTCATTGCCATTAAGAATATGTGAGTTGTGTATTTATGTATCTGTATTATTTTGCAATAGTGTCATAAAGGCTATTATTCTATCATACTTATTATTTACATTCTTTCACACTTCTTGTTCGACTCTTACAATCTTTTTCTTGGAGTCTCCTCGGGTGTTTAATCTCACTGTGACAACACTGTAGTAGTCTCCAGACGAGAGTTCTTACTTGGTGTCATCTCTTCGACATACCTCTTCTCCAGACGACGGATACTGCGATGGTTAAAAAATATGTAAATGAGACTAATATGTGGTGTTAGCTTTTCTACTGTTTGTTTATATACATGAATACCCCTTTAATTATTTTCTTTCACTATATATATCATTCACAGTACTGTCTACATTCAGTTGCACAAAGCCACAACTATACAATATGCAGGTTGTCCATAAAAAGTTTCAATAATTTTTAAGAAATCAACAGATGTTGCTTCCTACGGCAATACTTTCCCCTTTAGTGCTGTCCTAGGGGTATTCTTATTTGGCACTCATTTCAGTTGTGGCAAGCACCATTACCGTGTTGATTCTACAACCGGGTCCTAAATATTACCTCACACGGGTTTACTACAGTAGGGATCTTTGACCATTACATAATATAATAGAGGCTCGAAACCATTAGCTTTACGTCCCCTCCAAGGGACTTCATCATGAAAATTTTTAGTCTTCCACATGATTAACCTAGGATCATGGCCAAGATACGAACCTGCAATCTTCATTACTAAAAGCAAGCACGCTCCCTGGAACGTAATACTCGTAAGCTATTTATTCATATCCTGAATACTCGTCCACAAACTTGATTCTTGTGGACATATACCACAACATTATTGAGAGAAACTTAAAGTCTTTAAGCTAAATGTCAGAGAAGGTGTATATTTTTAAACTACTTTATTAGAAACACAAAACAGTCTTTAATATATTTCACATGAAAAACTTATTAAAATTCTGTACATATAAAACTTTTTTTGCAAAAAACTTGAAAATACATCATTTCTTCATCAACCAGTTCCAAGTTTTTCTCTCCACCAATCATGTTCCATCAGTAATGCCTTTAAATTTGTATCTTCCTTAGACCTAAAAAAATATTCACTTGTTAAACAACTTCCTAAAAGAAAATGTTTTTCATCCTTACTTTAACAGCTAGAAGTAGTTAAAATTAAAAAGACAATTGTTTTAATAAATGTAAATCAATTTAAAAATAGAAATTTCTAACTGAAATCCGGTGTAATCAACAGAAACGATTTGCTTACAATAGTAAATATGAGAAAAATTACTAACAAAACTAACTTCCCTGTTTCTAAATGCCTTGTAATCAAGGGATGAAGGGATAAGTTAAAGTAGCGAACAGAGACTGAAGGCTACCATAAGAAGAGGGAAAAGGAAGGGAAAAAGAAAGAGAAAAAAACCACTTGTACATGTTTTTAAAGAGCCCCATTTCCAACTATTGTTAATTAAAACCTTCAGTGGAGGCTCAAATCTGAGGTATAGCAGCATCGCGTACGCAAATACAACCTTCAGACTCTTCTCTACTAGCTTCTTGAGCTTGACTCTTCTTTTCCCCTTCATGGCCAAGACAAAACATCAAAGGGACTTTCTTTAGTGTTTATTCACATTCCAAACACAAATAATTCAATTAACTGGGAAGAAACAAAATAATTGATAGTGAATTTAATAAAAGAAAGACATATTATTGAAAGAGCATTCATAAAGATCTGTTACGAGTTAAGTCAATAATAGCCCAGGTTTTTTTTAAATTGGTTTAAATTATAATAAAAGGAATCGAACGAACCATTCATTTCTTTGTTTAACAAACAAATAGGCTAGTTGTAATTTAATAAGAAGAAACACATCTTTGCTACCAATGTCCATTACTAACACAATTTTCTAAAGCGAGGGAGGTTAGAGCCCTCGGTTCTTGGCGCTCTGAGACAAAAGAAGACAGAGCCTCTTAGTTGATTACATTTTTTTCATATATAATATACCTTTACTTTAATGAACAATTATGTAATTTTATACTTAGTTAAGAATTACTTTATAAGTTAATATTAATATATTATCTTTTAATAATAATTTTGTTCAATTATTAATTCCAATTACATGTAAGTAAGCAATTTGAAATTTGACAGTTTAAATAGCAAGTTAAATTTTTGACAATCAATCGTAGAGTTAGTTACAAGGCAGAAATATTTCATAATTCTTCTTGAACTTCTGTAATTGATTTTGATCGAAGCACTTAATCTGTGACCGACATGCTTTTTGGAATATTGTTCTTGATTGGCACACAAAGATCTTAATGATTCTTTCTAAATTTATTTTAAAAAAATTTTCCCAATATTAGAGTAATGACAGTACCCACTGTCATTTCTAAACGACCAAATAGTTCCTGACAAATCTAGACGCAATGGGGCTTTTGATCATCTGTCATCAGGTGTAGCGCAAATATCACAGCAACGTCGTGCGAATCTTCAATTTACAGGTCAAAATCTCGTGACAAGATTTAGGTGATATCCCACACTCTTCGACAAGCTTCATGAGAGGCACCAAAGTGTACCCTTTGTGTACGCATGGGTCGCCAGTTGACATGGAAGGACGTCCAGGACGCTCACCATCTTCATCTTCAATGCACTGTCGACCACCTTTAAATCGTTCATGGAACTTGAAGCAGGCCTTATGCTTCACAGAAAGATCATTGCAAACCGTGTGAAGCATATCAACACTTACAGTCCCAGATTTTCCAAGTTTAGCACAAATTCCAGAGCAAGTCGTTATTCCTTCAGATCATTCAATCTAAAATCCACCAAACGAAAAAATTGCACTTCACTACAAAACGGTATAGTAGCTAGTACACAAATAGAGATGCCTGCAAACAGAAAATGACTTCATATTCAGCTGCTCTATATGAAAATAGCACCACCAAGGGATTCCCTTAGAACCAACTGGAGTCCTTTGTTGGGAGAATATTGGAATCAAATATAAGATGACCTAATACTGAGTAAATTCGAAAGCATGATTTTTAAACCCGTTATGTATTGGTTAAAACTTTACATCAAACCGATTCATGGTTAATGGGTGCGGAATCGTAAAATTAATCTCACCTTCACCTCCTGGATAGACCACTACACGATGAGAAGCCTGTTAAGTGTAGGCGTTGGATAGAAAAAATATTTACACCTTTATTATCAATTATATAGTATATTAACAAACTTAAAATAGAAACAAACCATATACATATATGCAAAAGATACCATCGAAACTTTTTAACCTACACACCTGGGAGTAATGAAAATCACTTACTTGACAATAACGACGTGTGCGAGAGACGAGGATATATTCTCTCCCCAGTGCTGATCACGGATTCCTCTGGAAAGGTAGTCAATCAACTTGGCGTCCCAATCTGAAACCCAGTACACCAACCCAGCCAAATCCATTCTGAGCCCAATCTTCGGTAAGGTATCTGCAACCAGATTATGATTCATTCCGAAAGAACAACAAAAAGTGTTAGCATGATACTGACGCTCTATACCTTAAAATCAAACAGTCTCAGAAGGAACACGTTCACATTAAAATTGTTTATATATATATATATATATATATTGAGTAGCAGTTTGCTTCTCAACGCGAGTACTTCGCACTTCTTCCCGGTGACGACTGATGTCGAAATATCGAAGTGAGTTCTGTAGTGACTTTCTGTGTTCTTTCCTAAGAAAGAACTTTATATTAAAGTTTTATATATATGTATATATAAAAAAGAACGAAAACACTTACTAGGATCAATATTTCGAACCGCAGTTCGTCGTCACGAAGAGACTAGAAGGTACTAACGAACGTACCTCTTCTTCTACCCTTCTAGTCTCTTCCTGACTACGAACTGCGGTTCGAAATATTGATCCTAGGAAATGTTTTCGTTCATTTTGTGTTGTCTTTTTTATCACTCACCTATGCAGAGGACGCCACTTAATGTAATCACTTTTGTAAACACCCAAAGTTCTAAAAATAATCGATTAATAATATTAACTGAAGAAATGTTAATTGCCATTTTGCCGTTCATGAGGTTAGCAAACAAAAAAAATCAAACAAATGAAACATGTAATAAATATTAAAACTGTAAGTTATAGTTATAGTTTTTAACTATAAGCAATAGAGTAAGATATTTATTTAGGAAATCGTCTACCTTTGTCTCCTTCACGTCTTTTCGCAGCAAATCATTTATAAAGGACTGTACTCATAATGTAGTCCAAATTGAAACGATCTATTTGCACTCCAAGCCGTAACACGCGAAGAGATTCCCACATTTCCTTATTGTCACTTGGTTTTACAGTACCAATGTCCTCTATTGTTGCGGTTGTAGTGATACACAAGTTACCACCTTTCTTGAAACAGTTTTGAATTTTTTCTTCCGAAACATCCTTCCGAGTCTTCTTCTCAGGTATATGTAAACCTCATTTTCAAAGCGAACTGGACTTCGCTGTCTTTTCCAGTTTCTCTTCTTTTGCAAAACAAATTTTGAATACCTTTAATGTCCATCTCGTGCCTTGTGTGGCTTTTCAAAATTTTGCATAGAAGCAGCTGGGATATTTACAGCAAGGCAGCAACCTCACATTGCCCCATCTTAGGCAGCTTATCATACCCTCTAAAATTGCAGCTTTTTCTTTGATGTTAAATCTCTGCGTTTCTTCATCTTGAAGGTGGTAAAGAAAATCAATGAAAACAAAAAAGTCACTCTCAAAGTGCCTCTGATCTATGCGTCAGATAGCTTGTCAGAACTATATATATAGTTTACAATTATATGATCATATTTGATATACAGTTGTTTTATATCCATTTGATGTTAATTTAATTATTATAATTTTGCACTGATTTTTTAATAAATTATGTTAAGACCATAGCTATAAGCATTTAGGCTGAACTGCTGATAACATGAGCTTAAAAAATACTCTTGGTGCCAACGAATACTTCTGTAGAACAGACTGTAGTACTAATACTTCGGTAGACTGTACTAGAGTATAGTAATACCACACAGGAATCGGATGCTTGCAGCCGGAGTCAGTCTGTGTAAAATCGCAGAGTCCCGCATGTTTTATAGGCGACCAAGACCTTCATAGAACTATAGTCATAGACAATACAGGTAAAGAATCTCATTACTAATTACTTACCAAGAAACGCTTCCATGGAGACATTCAAAGAATCAATGAAAGGTCTATAAGAGCATGCTGATAAATGTGTCACCAACTTCACCGTCTCATCATCCACTGTCTCCTTCTTGATCATCTCAGGCATTATGTTTCGCACCCACGATACAAACTCAGCTTCTCTGCAATACAAACCACATTTTATCCCTTCGTTGCATTGTAGTTGAATATTTTTTTTTATTTACTACCATGTATAATTTATCTCCACCACAGTAACTCAGTTATAATAATCCATTAATAATTTTTACAAGAAATCGTTTTCTATCAATATTGATTTGCGGTTTCCACTGCCCTAAAGATAATAATGAACTATACTTTAACACAAAATCTTTTTTCTCGCCATTTAAAATGAATTACTATTGGAATTACTTTCGTATATTCTCTCTAAAAAAAATATAAAAACGTGACATATTGTAGTAAGAGAACACAAAAACGTCTATTGCAAAAGTTTCTCAATGTGTTTCATAGTGAGCCCAATTTAAGAAACACAATTTTTTTTGAGTTCTATTACTTCTTAAAGAAAAATTATATGTGAGCTGATTTTCAATAGTTTGTTTGTTCTAACGCCCACACTTAGAGGTTTTCACCTTTATCATTGCTCTGGAGGATCCTAGTGTGGTGGCTCATATGTCATTTGACACCCACTTTAGTTAAGAGTCAGTCAAACAGTTGGCCAAATTTCTCATATAGCACATGAAAAGCCTCAATTCATGGCAAAACGTAAACTTGCAATCCTCGTTACTGAATTAAAAGGTTATCATAGTACACTAAAAATAAATTAAAAATATATAGAAGTTTTGAAGCAAAGTTTCTTGAGCAGCTGGAGCTCTTTTAGTTTCAGTGCCTACATTAGAGCCAGTTGTAAAGGCAGTTTAGTTAGATGAATAGCGTGTGATTTCGAACCTATCCATAGCAAAAATGTAACAGCAGTTTGCATTGTGAACGTCAATGCCAGCAAAGAAGTAGCGGCTGTAAGCAGTGACATCGCCCACACCCACACAGTTTTCCATATTGTTCTCGCGATCCCTTGCTCTATTTCGTAACAGGCCTTCGAGTGGCAAATTTCACACACTTTAGCTCAAGCCTTGCCATGCACTATATAGGCATCTCCTTCTGACGATTTGTCAGTAACTTTAAATAAATGTCAAATGATAACGAACCATGATGAGAGTTACGAAGTAAAATGACTTCTGAAAGTAGATAGTGTTAAATAAATACGGATGTACTTGCAGCCTATTACATAATAGCTAGTCTTCATACAAATACATAATAAAACCACATTATAGAGATTTGAGATGGAAGTAATTTATAAATCCAATCTGATATATATCAGAAAATAATAATCAATATACACATAAAAGTAAAAGATAGACTGAAAAGCAAAGAATTATAATTACTGGTGAAGGTGACTGTAGGTAGGATCGACCGCGACCTTTCGCAGAAGCTGGAGAGCACGTCCACTATGCTCAGATAACTTGGACACGGTGCCGAGGACAGACCAGGATTCCATTAACTCACCGTCTTTCAAGATATTCTCCAAACAATCAAAAAGGAGCTCCATCTCAACCACCTCCAGTCTGCTTTTGTCTCTTAGTACACCTGACGACAAAAGGGGTAGCATTTTAGAATTCTAACTTAAAAATAAGATCTAACACTTTCTGTTCACAATGCTGTACTTATTATTAATTGATTAACAAGATAGCTGATAAATAAGCATTAAGTCACTATACAGTGGTGTTTTCAATTTTTTTTCATGATGCATCCCAAATCAGGTAATTGAAATCCCATTTCGTTTTGAAAAACCAAATTTACACAGGAATTTTGAGATCGATACAAATTACGAATTACAGAAGAATGTACATCATACCTGGAAATTAATTGTCTTCCTACTCAGGCAGTTACGGACCTTTACGTTCATTTTTCAGGCTTATCCTATATTTATATCTCCGAATCGGCTTGTACATTTACTACTACACAAAGGATATTAAGGACTAAGACTTCCAATAACAGATGCTTTACAAGTAACTGAACACAAAATATCTTATGAATCCATTGTAAATGAACAAACTAATCATTCTTCAAGGTGACTTATTTACTGATTTACCACTGAATGGACTCAGAAGTTAGGAAAAGACGAAGAGACATACATGAGTCGAACGAATATGACGGAGGTAGTAAAAAGTTAAAAATGAATTAAACATGTTTTAAAAATAGTTAGGAAAAAATCGAATAGCTAATCATTGGATAGGTTATCCAATAGGAAGAAATAGATACAAAAAATTAACAGATGAAATCTCTTATATCAATAAGAGAGGTCCAGTTGCCTCGAAACTCTTAGTATCATTTTGGGAATTGAACATGAAGTTTCAAAACCGGTGGATTGGGGAAGAAAAATTGCAAGCTAGGACGGTACATTCTCCTTTGTTTATAATAACCTCTTCTATAATAATATGACGAGTACAAACTATATCATTTTGTTCCGATTATCGTATCTGGAGAAATTGACTAACATGAAAGAATGTCTGACTATTTTTAATCCTAAAAAAAAGAATGATAATAAAACGAGTAACATGAGAACAACTAGAACTTTTGTAGTAATAACTGCTTTTTTTGATTCATTTTTGTCTGGTAGTTTATTTTCTTACCGACTGGTTGCAAAGGTACTTGGACGTAAATCGGTACAAAGTTAAATTACCTTCAGAATTGTGACACTGTATACTTACATGATACAGTAACAATCTTAGAATCATATTCCATTACTATTTTTTCTTCATTACCTTTAAAATTATTTATTCCATTGTCTTAGTACATAGAGCTACTAAATTACTATATGCACTGTTTCTCATTTTTCTTTTTTTTTTCTCTCTCTTGAGAGAGTACCTCAAACCTACCTCGTATTTATTCTTGAACTAAGTATAAGTACTTTTTATTTAAAATGTGGTAGCTTACTTATAGTACAATTCCTGTTTTCTGAAACAACTTTTCCTTTCAAATAGCAATGAGGTCGACCTATTATAATAACCTTAATAATTTTGATAATGGAATGTAAAAAGAGCTTTTTTATTATGGAACCAATCCCTCTTAATTTACTTTAAAGGAGGAAACCTTTGTTTTAATATCCTTAAAAAAACGTTCTTGTGTTTTACAAGATATGATTGTTGAGAAAATTATAATTAGAAGTAAAATAATATTCAAAGATAAATACCCTTGAGGAAGGAGACAACAGGTGGTTTAAGTGAACGAGGAGCTAAACTTAATACCAGGGAGCTAAGGGCAAGGTTTTGTTTGTAACAACGTTCTTCTATTCCAGTCATTTCAACCTTTAGTTTCTTCTTAGAACCTCTTATAACACGGTAAGGAAATTTGTTCACAATTAATCTATTCCATAAAGCTTGTAAGGCAACCTGAAATAGAGAAAAACAGAAACTAAAGTCTGAGTACAACTTATAATCTGCTATTATTTACATTAAAAATCTGTTTTCATAATACATCTCATTCAAATTTGAAAATGGAAACGCATATACAAAATAAAAAAAAATAAAAATTGTACATACAGAAACTGTTATTACTTTCTATACAGGTCATCGTATACTTTCCTACGCCACAATAGGTGTTCCGACCGGCCGCAAAGCTACTTGGACGTACATTGGTCCCAAGTTAAATTACCGTCACAATTGTGATACTGTATAATTACATGATATAGTAACAATCTTAGAGTCATATTTCGTTACTATTTTCTCTTCATTGCCTTTAAAAGTATTGCATTCGACTATCTTAGTGCATAATGTTACTAAATTACTATATGCACTGTACCTTCCTACAACTTCGTAAACAAATTCGACCTTCTATAGAGTTAATTAATTCTATAATATTTATATCATTCTTTAAGCATCATCGATTTTCCAGATGTTATGATTTCTTTAAACTTTTGTAACCACTTGTAACATCTCAATTCATATATTGTTTCATAATAAGTTTTTCAGGTTAAGTCAAACGCATCATACTAAAGTATGTACGATATTTGTAAGTGTTATGATGGTAAAGTTGAGTCATTTATTTCATACTGAGTGTCTTAATACGAGTTGCTCAAGTTTTAATTCCCTCATTTAGTACCATGTCTCTTCATACTAGACATGACACTCTATAAGACCTGTAGGAATCTCTTCAACTTTCGACCCCAAATTCACGAATGTTCGTTAAACCCTAAGATGACAATTAACTTTCTTTCAAACGTCTATATAGCAACGAAGCCATTTCTAGCCAAAAAGAAGCGAAGCTCCTACAGTTCCTGTTTATCAGAAGATAAACAACATCAAAACTGTCCGAACATCTCCGACTGCTGTAAACAAAGTATAGAGGTATCATCTACTACAGTATGTGATTTCAACTAATTCCTTTGTGGTAATAACAATGTATTTAATGGAGTTTTGTTCGACATCAATAGCTTTTCCTCCTGTTGCTTTCAAAATGAACAAAAATAATGACTAAGTAACTATAATAAACTTCCTTCATTAGTGAAGTTGCAGTTAGTTAAATATTGTGTCCCATACAATCAAATATCTTATTACATAGAAAACAGGTTTTCAGAATCCGTGTGTTTCATATTATTCAAATGTTTTCTGTTTAATTAATTTGCACTTACTTCATATATGTGCAGAAACATCATACGTCACTTTAAAATCATAGAAATCACTTTTGGTAAATTATATACCACTAGAGTTGACCCACAAATCAAAACAAACTTTAAACTTGATAAAACATTAATTATCTTAATGGTCTTATGACGTTAAGCTTAACGAATTATCTGAAACTCCATCTCCTACACGCTACAGCACAGCTATTCAACACTAAAAATATTTTAACGGAACACTTCAAGAGTAACGGTACAATTAATCCAAGCGTTTATCTAGAAAGAATGAAAATTAAGGAGATAAGTTCTACCGGGGTTTTTTGCTGTCAGAATAATATAGTGGGCACCGTATGTTTAAAAGAAAATTACACTTATACATTCCTTTAATGGAATAAAGAAACAGAAAGTAAAAAGCAAATCCAATTTTATTATCACTAACTAAATAAAATACAGTAAAGATAGTTACACAGAATTTTAATTCGATCCGGAAAATTGAATGCTCCAAATTTTTGAAGAGCAAACTTATCATTAATGTAAACATATATTCTTAAAGCATGAAGTATTCAAATAATAGTCGAAAAAAAACATGAAACACGCCAATCCGAAAACCTATTTTCTGCGCAATAAATATTTACTTGTGACATTCATATTCAATTGTCAGTGAACAATATTTTAATTAACTCTAAAACTAGTAGAAACAAAGTCTTTAAACAGTATTTTTGTCTCATTTAAGTTAGCAAAGGTTATCAAAATCATAATATTGATTGAAAAATAATAAGAAAAATTAATTTTGATAATGATTATCTGAACATGGATAATTTGGATAATCTATGATAATTATCTGAAACAATTGGGAGTCATCAACACTCAACTTTACTATCAGTATATGCATTAGCAAACTCATTGATTTATAATTATGTCGCTACCTAGAGTTTGCTAACAATAATGAATATGTAATCACACTTCATAGCATGTGAAATAAGTACTGTACTGTACTAATAATTTTCGAGTAGTAATACCAACTGAAGAATATATCCAATGTCACTATTCAACGACATGAGCAGAAAACAGAGAAGCCATGTAATTTCATGCGATAGTTAATGTAGATAATTATATTTGCGACTCCTAAGATTTATGAGAACAACAAAGTAGCACAATTCATAAAACAGAAACTATTATAATTAATACACATGTATAATTTTCAAATTACTTTGTAAGATGAAATGCAGATACTTAGAAATGTAATTACTTTCTAAGACTAAATGTAGGAAACATATTGAAAATATAATACAGAGAAGTAACGAAATACAAACAACAAACATAAGAATAAAGAGAAAATAGAACTTTATATATATATATATATATAAAAATTGAGAAAAGTTGTGCATTTAGAATTTGTTCATTGAGGCAAGTAGAAGAATTATCTCGCACTAATTTGTTAATTTCATACCCTTCTAAAATAGCTATTTCACGGAATTTATTGTTTCTATGTAATATTTGTATGATTTGGTCTGGTGGTATGATCAAATTGGTGGTTATTGGTGACTAAATGTTTGGTAAAATGGGATATGAATCGATTATTGTTGTGGGATTTGGTTTTCTGTTAAACTTCTTTCATATGTTCTTTTATTCTTTTGTTAAATGATCTGAGTGCCTATGTAATGTGGAGGGCAATTAGCTCACAATTTATATACACCACTAAGAGAAAGGAGTTCTTGAACTCTTTTTGAAATGGTTGAAATACGCCACTCCAAAAACCTGTTTTCTGGGGAATAAATATTGCTTGACACATTTGCTTGCCACGATTGAAAGTTTTGAAATGGTTTCATTTATATTTTTCATGGTATTTATTATAACGGGAGAAAACTTTAAATTTCCATCTAAGAATAAAATAGCTGAAAGACATCAATGAAAGATAAATAGCAAAGTAACTAAAAATATTGTATATAATTTTATATTTTTTATTGTATATTTTATTCTAAAAATTATAAATAATTAATGCAATAATTATCTTTATATAAATAAATTATAGAAACTGATTGACCTTTTTAATTTTTAAATAAATTTAATTCTAGCAAGTCTAGAAATATTATGATTTTGATAACCTTTGCTAACTTAAATGAGACAAAAATATTGTTTAAAGAGTTGTTGTAACTTTGATTCTACTAGTTTTAAAGATAATAAAATTTCACTGACAATTGAATATGAATGTGCCAAGTAAATTTTTATTGCGCAGAAAATAGGTTTTCGGATTGGCGTGTTTTATGGTTTTTTTTGTCAACTGTTATTTGAATACTTCATGTTTTAAGAACTTATGTTTACATTAATGAACAACTGCAGTTTTCTCTTCAAAAATGTGCAACAAGAAATGTAGTTTTGTGTTGTAGTACAAATAGAAAACAGCAGGGGGGGTTGATATAATTGCCACCATAATTTATACCGCTGTACACCTTATTTTGCAAGACATATAATCACAATTGTATTACTACAATTATAATACACACAGAAACAAATGGATCAGACATTTTAGATTTTTTTCACGTCTAGGGCTTTTAATAAAATTAAATAAGTATTCCGACAAGTTTATAGAGGTGGAAATTAATAATAGTTTGGTTTATATGAATAACTCTTTCAGAATATGAATTCAGATTTCATGAAATTTTTATTACGTAATGCTTACGCTAGGGCATTGCTAAATATGAAACTCCTCGAAATCCTTGTAATTACGAGAAGGTAAAAGTAATACTGTTTTGATATCAACTACCTTTGTCATGGATCAATATTACCAAAAAATATATAGGCTCATTTTACACACCAAGAAATACATATTTTATTTTATTTTTATTGCAAATATGCCCGAAAATGCAATTGAACACACTTCTAGAGGTAATGATAAATGCAGAAGACATTTGAGAGAAGAAGGAATCCAGTCATTACATCTCTCAGCATTGATACTACTTTATAACATAATGAAAATATCAGAAACAAAACTAAATGAAGCAAATTTAAATTAAAAAAACCAAAAAAATAGAAAATAAAATGAACAGAAAAAATTTTTGAAAATTATATCAGAACTATTAGTAGTCACTTAGCCACAAGGACCAGATATCTGTCAAACTTTATTAACATCTGACAAACAGTGCAACCTATCACGTGTTTATAAAACATACGCATGGATCAGCGAAAAATTCAAAATCCGCTAACATGTCAAATCTATTTGGTTTTTTGGGAATTATAATTATATTCACACAATTTTAAGTATATGACTTGCAAAATAAGATGTAAAACGTACAAATTATGGTGGCAATTATATCAAGCCGCCTGTTTTGTATTTGTACAACAACGTAAAACTAGAGAGACTTATGTTAATATAGAAGTATACCATTAGACTTTATTCAGATCCAAAAAATTACGACGAACCCGACTTACTTGACTCATCGGGATAATTTTCAAAAACAAATCGACATTGAGATCTTACGGGTTTACACCTATTGAGTACATTTTTTATGTTTTTTTTAATGATGCATACATTTTTGCGAGCATATGTGTAATAAAAATTTTGCAAACAGGCTACAAGTTGCTACAAGTTTTGACTGATTTTAATGAAATGTAACGGAAATAGAGACCTCGGTGACAATGGAATGATACTACTGGTTTTGTGAAATATTGAAGCACGGGTTTGTTCACTATATCGTAGATATATATTGTATGTATACAATATACATGATATTTTTTCCTGTCATGTTATTTTGGAAACTTTAAATTTTCCTTTCTCACTATTTATAAGAGTATTGATAAAAATATCATGAATGTTCAATTAATTACAATGTTTTTTTAAACATTGCTTTCAACGTAAAGAAAGTTCAGTTACTCATCATTTCATAGGCTTGCTTTGCACATTTCTCACGATGATCCATAGCTCATTATTACCAACTGATGCTGGGGCACTGATATAAAATTGTAGCTTAATGTCGAGAG
Organism: Hermatobates lingyangjiaoensis; assembly: GCA_026182355.1. Lineage (NCBI taxonomy): Eukaryota > Metazoa > Arthropoda > Insecta > Hemiptera > Hermatobatidae > Hermatobates > Hermatobates lingyangjiaoensis. The sequence goes on along the minus strand of JAPFBL010000328.1, from coordinate 3,004,107 downwards.
TAGGGTTGTTATCAGTTAGGAAAGTAGCTGTCCTTGCACTATGTGTGTATATGTGTTGAGAAATGATCTCATTAGGTCCCTAAATAGTTTATGTCAAGTTAATCACTTTTTCAAGTTGTCTAAAATAAGAAATTTCTTAACTCTCTTCTAACTTCGTCTAAACTACAGTAGGAGTCAGGTTTTTGATTACACTTCTGAAACAGCAGTTGAATCACTGGAAGTGAGTGGACCATCAATCGAAAACTGAAAACTAGCACTATTTAATGCAAAGATCACATCCTTTAACCTCATCATTACTTGATGATAACCAGTAAAAAGAAAGCTACCGGTGACATTTGAGACACTGCAGTAAAAACTGACTCCCGTCAGTCACAATCTGGAGATTTCAAATTATTATGGACTAAATATATGTTGTTAATATGTCAATATTGATATACTTATAACAAAAGAAAGAATAGAAAATCAGTTATTAATTATTCTTGAATCATAAATATTGAAACCAAATATGAAAATAAATTCAAATTACCGTTTTCTTGGGTAGTTGCGATAAAACCTGTTTCACCGCTAATAACATTTCACTGATGCTATCCAACAAAACTGCAGCATCAAAGGAGATGAGGCACTCTGAAAAGAAACATAACATCAACAGGTAAAAGTTAATGCCCACCCGGTACTCATTCAGTTATTGTGTGATATTTAGTCATCACAGAATCAGACACAAAACTATTTAAAGAAATATTAAACCATCATTCCAAATATTGATGAAAATCAACAGCATTGGGATAATATATGTACATTCAATTATCTAATTTAATTTGAATGACTGGAAAGTTGTATTAATTTTTATATAAAGAACATTATATTTCAATTATATATAAATCTATAAAGTATGTCCTTCTTAGATTGAAAGAAAACATATTTTACAGAATAATGTACATAGATTGATAGATATTTTCTATTTCTTTATACAGAAAACCGTATACCTATACACTCTAACACATTGAAAAACGGTCAATTATCAAACAAATAAAAGATAGATTCCATCCATTTCGACAGGGTGGTTGGTTCCCTTCTTTCATTTCCTTTTAACAGTCGTCGTCAGGAAAGGAAGAGTTACGGTGAAAGAAGAAAACCAACAGGACAGCTTTACAGAGTGTATATGCAGACTGACTACAACGAAAACGAAAAAAGTAATACAAATAGATGAAGAAGAAAAAAACAGAAAAAATTAAATTAAAAAATAAATTTATTCCAACAAAAAAATTAAATTTAAATTAAATAACAAATAATTTACGAATTAAAATAAATTTAAATGATGATTAATAAATGAATGAAAATAAATATATACAAAAAATCTCAGAAGACAACGGTTCAGGTTGACGCTCGGATGTAAGCCAGCTCCCAGGAGCCACATATTATTTAGGGCTCTTAAAGAGACGAGTCTATTGTGTGGATGGCCCATTTTAGTACTTGAACTATAAAACATTTATTAAAGCTGAGACTGTGGGAATTGACAGAAACAGCAACGGGCAGTGTACAATTCTGACTCACCGAGGACCTATGATTATTTATGCGCAGGCATAACATAGTGGTTGCTAAACCTACAATCCCACAAAATCACACTGAGTATAGTCTAATCGGTAAACACTATCAATAGAGGTGCAGGAGAAGAAGAGTGTATATGATAACTGTTAGGGTTAAAAGGAGAAGTAAAAGATGTACAAGTATATCTAGTACTAGGAGAAGTAGGGAGGTACTAGGAATAGCTACGTGCAAAGCTATTAAACAGTAGTTGATGTCCAATTATTTTTAAAACAAGTTAGTTTCCATGTTTTTCTAAAGTCAAATCTTTAAGGTAGTCCAGTTGAATATCTCTTTCCGGTACATAAGTAATGTTATTCTTTTATATAACAAAATCATTTAATTTTTAATGCAATATATTTTTTTTTGTCCTTTACATAATTGTATAGGACAGAAGGCCTATACAATTACGTATAGAGAATGAAATTGTTCCGAAACCAGCCAAGATATACAGAATATGAACAGGATACTTAATTTTTATAACAATTATTGTTTTTATTGCACCAAAAATTAATTGTTTTTATATATTATATAAAGTAATTGTTTTTATTTACTTTTGAAAAAATAGCTATCTTGGTATATGATACGAATCAAACCACTGAAGTAAGAGATGCAATAATCTCCGTTCAATTCTGCGTACATGTTCCAAAATTCGATCATTGTGAAGCACGTACTATTTGACAATCACCTATAGTTTCATATTCAAGATCCTTTCTTGCAATAATATGTCTTTTGTATTTACGTACGAAACAACATTTATATACTCATTAATATTAAATTATAAAACATACCAGTTTCATTTGGATCAGTAAACGATGGAACCATCTCGAAAAAAGAATCCAACATTATAGGTATTAAACTGGTAACAAAATCCTGCAAACAGTCCATCATTTTGACTTAAGATATAATGATACTTTTAAACATTTTTACATAATGAATATCTACAATTTACAAAATGTATGTCATAGGTAAATTAATGTAAGAGTCGGTGATAAGGTTAGTATTTTATAATTGGCACCGATCTAGTTGTTTAGAACACAGACATGTCTAAATGTATTCTAAAATTCTACAAAGCTACTTTTGTTTTATGACGGACCAACATCGTGGATCTCTATAGTAACTGCATAGACTGGTGACTCATGAAAGACAGCAGAGCAGGCAAAAATGAATCACGTTTTCTAGACTACATCAGAAAAAACATACACTACAAAGTTACGTTTAGCAGTAGGATCTAAGATCATTTAACAGACTAGACTTCAAGAGCATTTGGCTGCTTACAGTCAGCGGTACCTCTCAAGCATCTGAGCATTGTTGCATAACTGCCCTTTAGCCACCATGCAGTTTCTTATAAGTAGACGCATTACTAAGAGAGACGGACCACAAATCACCTAGACACTTGATGTAAATATTCTACAATATTTGAATTGATACCATTTTTTTTTTCAAAGAATGTGCAATCTCACCACGTAAGGTCTTGGTCCACTGGCGACCAGTGGCCCGGAATTATTGCATTCAATAATTGAATTTAATAAAAGGTTCATTATAAGGAATATTCGGTAAAAATTTTGTACAGCATAGAATTATTCATAGAATTATGAATGAATGTAAAATAAGTATTTTGTAGTGTTAATGAAAGAAGTATTGCGTACAATTTGACGATGATGCATGTAATACACAGTGGAACATGCTGAAATAAAATACAAAATATATAAAAAAAAAGTAACTGAATAACTGGTGACATTAATGAAGTGACAGCAGAGCAGGCAAAAATGTAATCCCACGGTTAATGTTAGACTACATCAGGAAATAACACTACACTACAAAGTTACGTTTAGCAGGTATGGATCAAAGATCATTTACACAGACTAGACTTCAAGAGCATTCTGGCTGCCCTTACAGTCCAGCTGGGTACCTCTCAAGCATTGAGTCATTGTTGCATAACTGTCACCTTTTGAGCCACATGCAGTATTCTTATAAGAGACGCATTACTAAGTAGAGACGGCCAACAAACATATCACCAGACTTTATTAAATATTCTACAAATATTTGTAATTGATAATTTTTTTTTTATGAAAGAATGTGCAATGTTACCACGTAAATCTGTCCACTCAACCAGTTCCGGAATTATTTAATCAATAAATTGAATTTATTGAAAACATTCATGAAGAAGGAAGTAATTCCGAGAAGGGTCGAATTGACAAGAGACTTTACAAGGTAAGATTGTGTATTCTTTAACTCTTCCTAACAGTCTTTGTGATACTAACAAGAATAATATTATAGTTACAAGTATTTTTAGGTTGACAATTTAATTGTAATTCTTAAAATTGTTTTCTCACTGGTAAGTTGTAATTGTAACTCTGTCTTACATCATATTGCCACATTTATTAAAAACATTAATACGCTTACATGAAATTAAGCAGACTATTAATTAGAACTATAATTATGTTTTATTTTCGTAGTCTTATCTGAGTAATTTTTTTTCTTTTATATGACAGTACTTCATTGTTTATTCACGTAAAGTTATTTTACCATTTCAATCAGTACATACATGTACTGAATGAAAGTACAATCAGTACTGAAATACATGTAATCTATAACAGATTATGAAGTGCAATAAACCCCAGAAAGAAAAATAAATAGTGGAAAGCAATAAAAAATTATAAGTTGATATTTCAGTACACAGCAAAAGCGACAGAATATCTGCTCAAGTATACACGACAGAAGTTCGATTCTGAAGACATTTTCATCAACAAATAATCACACCGTATGAGAACAATTTAACTGAAACTAAAATGTCATAATCACTAAAAGGATTTAATAGGAGTACAGATGTAATAAATTCCGCATGTAACAGCAGGTTCTTTTACCATTTACTTTTTTTACTCTACAGAAGCTTGTAAAACTTGTTCTTTGTAATGCTCAAGTCAAGTACTAGATGAATAACTTCCCTACGCTGTCCTTGCCTTTATAAAATTCTTCTTTCGTTCATGATTTTTCAGAAATGACAGTTCATGTCTTCTACACTCAATGTCATCATTTATTAAGTCTTGAGTGCTCGATTTTATTTAATAGCTTAAGTTCATACTGTGACTTTCCTTGACTAGTAACCTTCCATTTTTATTGATTTTTGTTTTCAAAAGCATAAAATTCACAAATGCAGTATGATTATAAACTTCAATAACCACTCAATATACAGAAAATAACATACCCTATAAAACATTTTTTCAATAAAACTTTTAAATTATAAAGGGTTTCGTGAAACACCATGTATTACGATAAAACTCCTTCTATAATTCCAACAAAACATTTTCCTATAGTAATGAAAGCTCCTTGTAATCGCTTTCACCAACCTAGAAAATGCGACTACTATACAGTCTAGTGCTATTGCCATAACACTGGAGTGTTCATGAAGCAATTACAAAACTGATTTATTTTACAAAATGATCATATATTATCTTTTTTACTTCAAATAAACTGATATATTTTCATCTCACTCTTTTGAATAACGGAAAAAGAAACAAGTAAAACTTCATACGAGCTAACAAAGAAAGTCAGTAGATAAGCTATGATTAAAACTTCAAGTTCATTATTTGTTTTTCTTTCTGGGGTTTATTGTACCACATGATGTCTTCTAGATTGGATGTATTTCAGTATATGTGTATATACTGAATGAAATGATAAAATAACCTTTTTATCTCATACTTCATGATACAGCTTTGTTCTATATCAGTCTTCTTTAATGATAGTCCACATCTACTAACGGTGTTTCCTAATATGACCAAAAAAGCGAAAAAAAAACATCATTTATTATCACCTATTTTATGGCATTGTCCATTTAGTGTAGTTAAAACAGTTTTGGAAATAGTCATTTTTATGTAAAATGATTTAAACTGAATATGATATTTAATAAACTAACGAATTTGATTTATATATCTTTTAAGCTTTTTCACTTTAATTTTAACTTGAATAATAAATATAATAAAATAAAAGAAGTATTAATTGACTCTGACACACTTAATGCCCTCAAACCAGTCGTTTGAAATTTTACAATATTTTAGATTTGGTTAACATTTTTGAAACTTTTTCTGGATAAAAAAAATATATATAAAGCGTATATCTCAATGTGTATCACAGTGAGTGAGTTGACTGTCGTCTTTTCAGGCAACACTTCCTCTGCTGGCGCTTATAACTCTATGGAATACCCATAGGATCATGAGAAGCTTGCGGTAAGGAAAAAAATTAAGAGCTCAAACAGATTTGAGCAATGTATAGGAAAAAGTTAATCAGAACAATGAATGATCTCACTGCATTTGTAACAAATACAAACGGCATTTCTCCGATCAATTTTCAAGGAATATATCGATCCAGCCTGTAGAGGGAGGTATGAGTATATTCAATACTAGCATTATATATAAATTTGATATAAAAGTTTTAGAAGTATTTACATTAAGCTGAAAAACTTCGTTTTGATGTAGCAGCAGTGTATCCGAGAATGACAGTACCGTTTCACTGTGGGGAAGCAAAAAGCTCTGGTGAATGGGATAACATATTCCTGGTTTCCATTCCATTTCTATGACTTTCTGGTCACTATCATTGCAACCGACACCTGTACAAAAAGCATACTCAGGTTTTATCAAGGAATAATAAATGCTTGTAAATCACTACATCAATGTTTTAAAAAAATTAATAGGGAGCTATACCACACAAGACTTATTAAAAACCTATCCTACCTACTGCTTACTGTTTTATTCCTTGATGTGTAAATTCGTTTTATCACTTCTAACACATCAATTTTATCTTAATTTCGGCTATCTTGTAGATATATTCCCAATAAGAGTACACATTTTCCTTTAGAAAAGCCACACCGTCTAGTTCTCCAACTAGACGTCTAGGTAGATCTTGGTGTGGCATATTCCCATTTATATCTACTAAATAGATATCTTGGGTATTCTTCTATTATATGTTTTACGATCTCCTCGGGAGCACCTCTGAGGTATTCTTTAAATCCAATGGTTAAGGTTCGAGGCCCAACATCGGGTAGACCCACTGAGCACTTGACTACTAAACCGCTCGGTGAGAAGCAGACACCTACTCCAGCGATCACCCCGGATAGCAACATGATACGATTTTGAACATTGTAATCTATTAGGAATGCATGTGACAGTGAAGACAGTTGCTCAGAGTACTTTATTTTACTTAAAACAAAGAGTAATAAACTGGCATGTGCCTATGGGTCCAGTCGTATGGACACCTGTTTACTTTTAAGTGTTACCATAGTTCACACAATTGTGCAATTAATGAAGAAATCAAAACACAAAATCCCGGTTAACATAAATTTAAGATTATTTTGAACTTTTAGTATTCAGGACGATCGGTTCAGCAACAGGAGTTGGGGTATTACAAGGTGCTATGGGATTAATAGGGAGTGACAGTGCTTACAAAGTCTACTATTTGCAGATTACAATGTGAACCTATAATTGGTCATATATAATTGTTTGTTATTCTGGATTAATGGCTTAAGGAACTCTGTGTACAAGTGTTCAAGAATTGTCACAACGATAGACCCTTAACTCATGGTAAAGCGAGGTGCTCTAGTCAAATCTTGTTAAACTCTGAGATGATAACTGCTTCTGAACACCATTTATACTCATACTTTGAGAAAAGAACAACAACTATTGCGAGGTGAACACCAAACAAAGAAAATTCATATGAAGGAATGGAAACATTACTATCTCCATGATACCAACAATCCTTACTTTACATTAATGATACCATGGTGTAAAATACCCTACATCGAATATATCGGGGGGGATAGTGGATCAGTAGGTCTTTGGCTTAGCTCTCTGCATTACGAGTCAATCCGCTACCCAGGGACCAGGAGCGGATGTTGCAGATTTGTAAGTATCGGGAGCGCCTACCCCACTTATGAGAGGCATTATCACCAGTTACGAGGTTAATATGTAAGCTCAATTGAAACTAAGAAACAACTGTAAACTGATTGACTAGTACAGACTCCACAAAACTAACCCTTACCACTGGGAGAGACAGCGATACCTTAGTCTATCACTTGTTTATTAACCAGGTCAAACCTCAGATGCAGTTCGTTCTCTGAATCTCTACTCTACTAAGCATTTCTTTAGCTCAATACTCACTCAGCCAACGGCACACAACTGGAATCCAAATTAGATCTACCACCTCCAAATGGTAAAAATGCGTTTGATTAACGACGTGCAAATTTAGACAAGAGATCTCTATGTATTTTCGTCTTTTTACCATGGAGATTGTTTTTATTCGTGAACTATATTTTTCATGGGAATATACACACTCTTTGGATGTCTTTTATAATATTTCAACAATACATAGTAAGAACTACACAAATTATGGTACGGCGAAAAACTTGACAAAAAAAGTTGGGACAGATAAACAAACAAATAAAAAATCGGGACTTGTTGAACTTTAATAAAGAAGCTGAACAGAAGAAAAATATTTATATATCTTCCAGTTGATATTTGAAAGTCACCTTCACTTAGATAGCTACAGAAAACAATTTTAGCTGTGACTGATCAACAAAACTTTATTTTCAGTGCTTGCGCCTCCAGGATTATTAGCATATAATAAAAAAATTTGGAATGACCTATACCCAACTTTACTATAAGTAAACATACTACCTAGCTTCTTGGGTATACAATACTATATATAATGTCCCATATAGGTATAATATAAAATGTTCAAATAGATGTTTATCAGACTTTCATTCCGTTATTGATCCACTTATCAATATACATGCTTACTTTTTTATAACATGCCACTAATGCATATAATATCATTACTATAACTAATACATAACATATAACAGCAGGAATAACAATTTTAAAAATGCGAAAGTGTAGATTTCGTGTTACAAAATATTCTCTTATAGCAGAACATGGCTTTTGTTCCATTGGCTAGTGGTGGATCTCTTATATAGTTTTCTGACCTTCTTCTACATTCAATACTTAAGACAAATTTTCCCATTTAAAACTTGAAAATATTTTTACTTTGTCTGAAAAATGTCAAAAACATGTCATTTTTAATTTAAGATGTAGGATAATTTCATTTATTATGTTTCAAACAATGTTTTTAATTTTGAATGATGTTTTACATGCTTGGTCTTTTATCGAATTATTAAACTGGAAATTTTATGGCACGCTAGTATTTTTTAATAAATCACTTTTCTTTCCCTTTGTCAAAAATCCAATTTACTCTGAGCGAGTTTATCTTTTTCTTGCGTGCTGTACTCTGTTATAAGGTTGCTGTAAATATATATGGCGAAAAATATATTAGTAATTAGCCAGTTTTCCATACTTAAATCAAATTCAAATTCGGCTTTTCAGTAAAATTTAAAAAATGAAAAAAAAAAGACTTAAGATCTTTCAATCGAAACAAGCAGTATTCGTCGGAGTCAAAAACCCAACTGAAACTTCAATCCAGTTGGGTTTTATATTCTGACAAAGACCCGTTGTTACGGTTGAAAGATCTTAGTCTTTTTTTTTTCATTTCTTATTGTCATACGATCATTGATTGATATTTCACGTGTTTATTGCGAAATCTTGTTATAATACATATATGGACCAGAATAATAAAAAAAACTGGATATATATATAGACGTAACAAAATTTACATCTGATATTAAGTTTTGTTCAAGGGTGCTTGCTACATATAGATTAATTATAGCAGTTTGTGAGACAAATCCATCACACCAAGGAAAGCATCAAACATTTTATGTTTGATCGGCGTTGATTTTTCGCATGCAAACAATTTCATTCTTTTACATCTCATATTAAGTTAATAAATTATTTAACAAAATTTTATTAAACCTCTAAACATCAATGTTATATCATGTGAATTAAGTAAAAAAAAATTCTAAGTCAATGTAAACAATGTACATAAATGTAAACAAATACAAGTATGGCAATACTAATATAAGTATGTTACTATAAGTACGAATACAACACAAGTAAAGCAAAAGTAATATAAGTAAACTATTAGTCTAGAATCAATTTCAGTATTTTATAGTTTTATTGCTCTTTGTGGTAATTGAAATTCATGGCTTTTCTTTTATAAATTATTAATTTTTGGCAAAATTTCATTTTTTGTAATGAGCCGTTCCGAGTCAAAAAACCATTTTACAAAAACAGGAAATGTACTTTAACTAAATGTAGTCCTTTGGTTAATGTAATTTTGAAAAAAATTATCTCAACCCATCCTCCATATAATGTTCTATTTTTAAGTATAGTTTCATTTTGATTCCTCAAACGGTATAGCTTGCATCGCTTTCACAACCTCTGAGATTGAACTTAAGTCAAAATTGGTACACTTTATTGAAAAAAAATATTTCCTGTTGTTTTAAAAATTTCAGGATTTTCCCAGTTATTGCCTTTGTAACTTCCAAGATAATCCCAAAATTGAAAGACTAAAATTAGTAGTTTAAGAGAAAAAAAGTTGCCTAAAAACACATTTTTGGCAAATGAAAAGTGGCTTTCTCATCAGCCATAATTGCTCCCAAACAGTTCAGCACATCTACACTATAAGGTCCGCATTTGTGTAAAATATCAATTTGATCCATCACGATTCTGGACCATAGCGTGACCACAAACTTTGGATATACAGTCACCCACCCCACACAGACATCATCGAAAAAACTTCTTAAGACTTTCCGGATTTTTTTACAATCACTGTACTTTACTTATAGTAAAGTAAAAAATGCCTATGATATTTATAAGAAATGAATTTTAATTCTGTTTGTATTTTGATGCAAAATAATTAATGATCGTAAATTGAGGCTGGGTTTCTACTTGGATATCAGTTATTTTCAAATTACCAGAAACATCATATATAGAGTAAAATTAAAAAGTTAAAATCCCATGTTAAAAATTGATAACGTACTCATCCCAAAAAAATAATAAACCAATTAAAGAGTGACACTTATACACTATGACAATTATGCAGACCCTTCTTTCAGTAAAAAGAAAAAGAAAAATTGCAATTACCTGAAGAAGAGGCGAGAAGGAGGTTATTGATTATACATTTTATGACTCTCAATACATCTGATCTCCACGATGAAGCAGAAATCTTTTGATTTAAATGAACTTCAAGTGTTCTATTTTGGTTGCCATGTCTTTGAGAGATTAGATCCAAAAGAACTGGTAATAGTTGAGCAGCCGAAGATGCTATTCTTAACTGAAATACTGGAACAACAGATGCTAACAGATTCAAACCATCTACACGAACTCCAGCGTCTAAGTCAGTCAAGCCGCAGACAACTCTCGATATTAATACATCATACAAAGCATCACAATCTTTTTTGCTAATCTGAAAAATGACAAATGTTTACAAAAATTAACTTTGTTAACTAGAAAACAGATTAGCCTACTACATGTTCAAAATATTTACTCACTCACTTCTTAAAAATAAATGTTCAACACAAGAAAAATGCTAGTATTTAAACTACCTGATTCAAAATATCTTGTAAAAACTTATTCGCTAGTTTCCTGAAATTACAAGATGAAGAAGTAATCAGTTTAGTAAGTTCAGAAACGACGCTAGATAAATTACTGAGAATCACCGAAATCCCTCTATCCTCAAACATAGAAATTAAATCAGAAAGAGCTTCACGTTTTACATTGCAGTTGTAATGATTTAAACGAGATAATATTCCCTGAAAACAAACAATTTATATTTTAATATGTAACACTTGAAATAACGAATTCAAAGATTCAAACATGTAGCTTACATGAATATTCAACTTTCTCTTTGACAGAATCTCATTTGGACTATGCTCTTGAAGTTGACTTTTAATAATAATTTTCTTGATCTTAAAATTAACATCGGTCACATTTTGTCCTTTGGGAAGTAACTTCTTAACACCTTTCAACTTTACTTTGGCCTTTTCCTGCTTTTTAAACTTACGATAACCCGACTTAGCCATTTTGAGCAAGAACTAACCACTCTAAATCAAACAGTAACCTACCTGGAGGTTACACCCAATGTATACACGTGTGTACTTTAGTAAAAAAATTAATGCTTTAACAGCTTTTAAATAATTATATAAATTATTAAATGATGTTCATTTCTTTGTCAAGTAATGAAACGACAATTACATAATGAAATACTATATTAATAATTATATATAATATTGTTAATTTAGTTACGTGAAAAAAGAAATTTGTAAAATTTTATTCAAAAGAATAAATTGTATTGACAATTAAATTTAAATTAAGGATAGACTTACTGTGAGCAGAAGCAGCTGGAATTTCCGACTGTGCCAGGAAGGGAGTAGTTTGGATAAGAGTCGTAGATGGACCGGCCCATGAAATATATTGTAGAAATTGTAGATCGGTTTCAATTTCGAAAAAGAATGATTAATTAATGAATACTTATTGATCTAACTGCCACATCGAAATTTAAAGCTAAATCATGGAATAATAGAATAAAATAAAATAAATAAACATAAAAACTTCAATTGGATTAATATCAGAAGAAAAAAAAAAGGCTTTCATGGAAAACTTATTTAATTTAATGTGGCAAATGCACCGTAGTTTAACATGCAGTAATAGTGGACTAGGCTAGTCAGTCATTCAGATAGTCTGTCTGTCTGCTAGTGCCAGAATACTGGGGCCTGGAGTAATGTCATCGGCTGCCTCGTCGTCGTTGGGGCGTATATTGTCATCGTCGACCAGTCAATTTGTCGAACAATATAAAAAAAGTACAAGCATAATTGACTAGTCTTGGCCTTAACCTGTCAAAGAGGTAGTGGCCTAAATAATTTTGAAAAGTCCCCTTAACCCAGCAAAACCCCGGAATAAAATACTTAACGTGTCGCCACATACGCTCTATTGTGTTGATGTGTTTGCCTGTATTCGGGTCAACAAAGTGTAAAGAATGATTAACAGTCAAGTGAGTGTACCCCTCTTCCTCGAGCCGGTCGTATGCTCTCCAGCAGTCTGTGTAAATTGTCGTCCCAGGAAGGACCTGTCTTAGAAGTTAGTCAGTGTTTCAGCTGTCCTCTCGTGTACCGCGACCATAAACATCCTACCGCACTAAGTGGCTCACTGTCCTGCATTCAGCTTAATTAGGTTAAATGTGTACGGCGTAAGCATTATTAGGGAAGATAAGTTAAAGGAACTTGAGTCGAGAAATCTCCTGATCTGTAGGGAGAGATGAGTAAACTTTCCTGAGGGTAGGTCCAGGTCACCCGGAGTTGGTTAAAAGGTCCCATATGGTGGTCCACGCCATCCTTACCATTACAGATTTATAAAGGAAACACCCGAAAAGCATTTAATACTCCTCTCATTGTGTGTAGATATTGACAAATAAATACTTTAAACACGGTTTTTGGAGCGTATTTTTTTACAACACTCAACTTACGAACATTCAACATTCGCACACACTTTAAGGAACCAATTATATGCAAAAGTCGATAGCTTACTGTATTGTAAAAGGATAATTAGTGTAAGGATCTAATACATTCGTGTGGTAATTTAGATCTACTACAGTTGTGAAAAAAAAATCTCAGGGAGGCGTGCTATCGATCGTATTCTTATGATTAGTTGAAGATTACATACTTGATACTTTATATAATAATGGTTATGATACGCAAACATATGAAGAAGACCTTATAATGAAAGGAATAATTCATAACGCAACTACCTTTCAGATAATGCTATCCACAAATTGTTGAAAGATGAGTAAATGAGAAATCTCTGGGTACAAATCTGCCAAAAACAGTCCCTACACCTCTCTGAATGAGAAGAAAGTTTAACTTTAAAATATCAAAGTTATGGACTTACCCTTGGAGGTTTTCCAAATGACAGATTAAATTGGAAAAGCTACGTTAAAGGAACAAAACGTAATGTTCTGCTATAAGAGATGATGTCGAAGAATGAAGTCTTTAATGTGGCTTTAAAAAAGTATTAATAATGCTGTAATAAAACTAATGATACCACAGCATCAGTTGTGTCGTACACAAAACTAAGTATCGAAAGGGATAACTGCATCAATCACTATCTTCTACCTTTAGGATTGAAAGACTTGGTGTGTTTTATGTTTCGGTCAAAAATAATCAATTTTCTGTTTATATTTTAAAATGGAAAGGTCTCTATGGAAGATAAAATATTTGAAAAAAATAATAGAATGAAATATTAATAGTATGAAGTATATGTTAGATGCCATGGTCTTCATAAATTATTTTACAGGGGGTCTCGAGGGGAGCATACATGATTACCTGGATTGAATGCTTTGAAATACCAATAAAAGGACTCTAGTCTGAGTGATAAATTAATAATGAAGACAGTGTAAATAATTTGAATTCATTGTCAGGCCTTGAGACACATGGGAATGAGTTAGTACACAATTTGGAAATTTTTAGAACCATATAAATATCCTGAATTTGCAAACATTTTTTGCACTGTACATCTAGTCTTTCAGAGGAGTGAAACTGACAAATAAATCAAGAAAAAAGCAGTTAAAAGTTGTCAAGAAGAGCCGAGCTCCTTCCAATTCTATTTACATTTCTAAAGAACACTATATCTTCAAAGGGAATTTTAAAAAAATGTATATGGAGCATCTATTAGAAGTTTGTCTGCTTAACTAGTATGAATAAAAGCCGTATTTAACATTATAAAAAGAATGCAGACTCTCTGTCCAGAACTTTTGATTAGGTTACATCTGTATATTAACCAATCACCTTGAAATGGATAAAGATTTTGATCAAATCATACCTAAACCTATCGAAGTGAGGAATACTCCTATAGGTACAATTATGAAGGTTATTAAAGAACCGAAATTTTAAGTTGAATTTAGTTATGACAATGGGTTGTAAAATAGGACAAGTTTGGAAGTGGAGTGTACAAGTCCGATGAGATTTAGGCCCTGAGTTAAATAATTTTAACAACCTATCAAATGGATGAATGACTTCTTTTTTTTACTGATAACATTATTATAGTAAATAATAACATGTAAACAAATTATACATAACTGATTAATATGCATGTATAGTCAGTCACATTAAAACAAAATAAATTGCATGTTAGATTGGAGTTGATTTTTTTTACTTTTAGAAATTTTGTTCTTATTAAATTTCATATTAATGTATATTAACACAGTGAAGTAAAGAATACATTTATGATTTAAGTATGAATAAATGAAAGAAAATTTCAAATGTCTAAAACAACAAAAACGTTTTTTTTTTCTTCAATAAAATGAAAAAAACTTTGACTAAGGATTCAATGTGAAAGTTTACTTATAGTAAAGAAGAGTGCAGACTTCTACAGATTTGTTGTTTATAACCAGAGGACATCTACTGTTGTTAACCTCTTGTTAATGTTTACCTTATTGTTAATGATGCTGAATCACTAAAATAATGCAAACAATAGATAATAATAATAATGTAATAAATACGTTATTAATAGTGGATTTCAATATGTTTCAACCGCTAGATTAACTTATAGATTTAGTTAAACCTATAGATTAACTTATGTTTAAAATTTAACAGATTATATGACCTTTATTTAAATAGCAATAAACGAAAGCTGTTTACCTCTTTAAACAGCTGGGCAACCTTCAGTACTTTACTTAATAAATTTGAACCCTCATTCTTTAGCAATTCATTTCTAAATATCAACTTGTATTTTCTTGGGAAGTGCCTTTGTTTTCCATTGTCTATTTCGTACAAATAAATATTCCCATACTTGTCCTTGAGGAAGAATGCAAAAGTAGAAGTTGAAACAAAGGAAACTGAATGAATCAGTAATCAAATATTTATACTTAAAAGTTAGGAGGTTTCTTTATATAGTAACTTCTTAAGAATCCCAAAGAGTTCTTTACTTTTGAAAACTATTTAATTGAGTAAGCTTAGTTTAAATGTTATTAGTTCTCCTTAATTTTTAATTCAATGCCTTAATGGTGATTACTAGTTCAATAAATGATTTTTAGAATGACATAGTTAAATAAATTGATCATGCCTAAGTTTGAGAACTCGTTTACTTATAGTGAAGTTCAATATAAAGTCAGTTTTTTTTTTTATAAACAAACCTTTTATAAAAAAAGGACTCTTTTTTTCAACATTTTTGAACTAAACACTCTTGATCAGTGAATTAAAAAGAACTAATTTAAATTTAACTAAACAATTAACAAGTTTTAGTAAGTTTCAAAAGAAAATACTTAATTTCTTAAGAATTACTAAGAAGTTACTACATAAAGGAACTCTCTTACTTTTATTTATAAACACTTATCAATTGTAACCATTTAGTTAAAAATCAAATTAAAACATTTAGTGTTTAGTTCAAAAATGTTTAAAAAAAAGAGCGTTCTTCTGTAAAGAAAAAAAAATTACTTTTACATTGATCTTCACTATAATTACACATATTTTTAAACTTAATTAACTAAGTCATATTAATAATCATTTATTAAACTTGTAATTCTCATTAATACATTAAAATAAGAATGCCTTTTTAAGTTAAAAATGTTGACTTAGCTAGAATTATTTTATCAATTTCAACCAAATTTATGATGTAAATCTATTTCATAGCTTGTCTCTTAAAATAACATCTAGACTTGACGATTAGGACACCCTTTCCTCTTTTTCATTGAAAGAATTTTACAATTTCTTAAAAATATAAATATTGACTATCGTTCATGTGAAACTGGTGTGGAAATCTTTTTTACCATAGCATCTTGTTAATTACACTTCCTAGAAAGTGTACACCTTTCCTTTTACAAAAGTAAATATAAGCTTATTTGGCTGTAATATTTATTTATTTGAATTCCCTTCGATAAATCTTAATTATTGGTCATTGAAATCATTAAATTACTCTGTAATAATACTTACAACACTTAATAAAATGTATATAAATTTAAATAAAAACAATTATAAAACTATTCAATCGTTTATTTTCAGACATTAATAAAAATTTGGATGCGCCTACAACCAAAGGATTATTATTTTGTTTTAATCTGACTGACTATACATACAAACTAATCAATTATGTATATTTTGTTTACATTTGGCTATAATATTTTCATTATAT
Organism: Hermatobates lingyangjiaoensis; assembly: GCA_026182355.1. Taxonomy (NCBI): domain Eukaryota; kingdom Metazoa; phylum Arthropoda; class Insecta; order Hemiptera; family Hermatobatidae; genus Hermatobates; species Hermatobates lingyangjiaoensis. The sequence continues at coordinate 2,987,461 of JAPFBL010000328.1, read as the reverse complement.
TTCTTAACTTCAATTTTCTTTCAGTAAATTCACTGAAAAAAATTCTAAGTCAATATAAATAAATCTAAGCAAATCCAATAAGTATTGTAAGTGATATGTTAGTCCAGAATAAATTATAATTTTTGTTATTAAATTAAATAAATATTTATTCAGTTTTTATGCCTTTATTCACTTTGGGGAATGGAAATTTCACAGACTTTATTAGCATAAACTGCTAATTTTCTCTTGAATATTTTAGCAAAATTTCATTGATCTGTAATGAGACGTTTAGAGTGAAAGAAACATTTTTTTAAAACAGAAATTTTTAAAAATATACCGCTCCTTTGCTTCAAGTAATTTTGAAGTAAAAAGCCTCAACTCATTCCCTACATAATGTTATATTTCTAACAATAATTTTTTTTTTATTTTTATAAGTCAAACGATTTGGCTTGTATCGCCCTCACAAACTTTCAGATTGAATGATAAGTCAAAGTTTTCACATTTTATTGAAAAAAAATTCCTTCTTGTTTTAAAAATTAATTTGAGGATTTTTTCAGTTATTGCTTTGCAGGTTCATCGATAGAACAAAAATTTCAAGACTATAGAGTTAGAAGTTTAGGAAAAAAAAATTTGTCTAAAAACCAAATTTTGGCCAAAAAAAGTGACTTTCTCATCATGCATTATTGCTCCCAAACAATTGGGTTCATCCACACTATGTGGCCCATTTTTGTGTAAAGTATCAATTTTATCCATCCAAGGTCCTCGAGTACACAAGATTCTTGTGTACAGAAGTTTTTGGATGCGCACCCACCCACCCATAAACATACAGACATCATCGAAAAATGTGAATTTATCCTACATCTTAAATTAAAAATTATTTTAAAACAACATTTTTCAGAGAAAATAGGAATATTTTCAAGTATTAAATGGGAAACTTTTTTTAAACTTTGTCACCACCTATGAACATAAATTTCTGTTGCTTTCCATGGTATGATGGATTTGTCTATCGAAGAAGAATGTCCAATGTAGAAGGAGGTCAGGTAAACTATGTAAGAGATCCACTGGCTGTTGGAACAAAAGTCAAATTCTCCTGTAAGAGATTATTTCGTATCACGAAAACTACACTTTCGCTTTTTAAAAATGTGGCTAAAATGTTATTGCTGCTGTGGTTATACTAATGATATAATATGCATCAGTGGTGTGATATACAAAAATAAGCATTATATTGAAACCATATATATATTGAAAAATATAGATAGTGAAAGTGCATCAATCACTATCTATCTTACCTCCAGGAATGAAAGACTAATGATCATCTTTTATTTAGACATTTATATTATGCCTAAATGGGACATTACATATTATTTACCCGAACATTTTTAACTTACGATTCATCTGCAAGCTGATGAACACGATGCTGGTCTCATCGTTTGACGAATCATACTGAAATCAAACACAAAAATTGCTCCTTATAGGAGGGTGAGTTACTCACATTTTTCCTATAACTGCATTATGAGAAAGGTGCATTACAGTACATATTTTGAATTAAGGAAATCTTTGTTTTTTTAACGTATTCAAGATGCACATTCAAATTTGTGGAATAGATTAGTATAAAATTAAGAAATTTTTATCCGGTCATAGTTAGCATAAACTAACTTCAATCGGTATTGCTAAATAATTTCAGTACTAAATGCAAACAAAACACAAACAAAATACATATATATATGTTGTTATGACAATGAAGGTAGAATTAAGTAAACATAAATGTATTTCTTTTGTACAGCAGGAAATCTTTTCCAAAGCAATGTTTTTTGGTTCTATTGTCGTCAGTTAATTATGATTGAGCTGTTCTGATGGTTTGCCTTCCTCATCTTGACCTGTTCCTGGAAGAAATGATACCTTATTAAATGCAGTTTATTATACCTATACATCTATTAGTTATAATAATTTATAATAGTGATAATTAATGCCTATTCTTATATATTCTAAAGATGTTTATTATTTAAATATCATTTTACAATTTACAAGTTGACTCTGTTCAATTCAAACTGCTACCCTGAGCAGGACCGATACGTGGAAAACATACCTACTCCCTTTCAAAATTGCTGACGGAGGTAAAGTTGGCATAGGGATACATGTGAAGCGGATTTCACCCAACAAATCTCTTCTGGATCTTCTTCGCCTCTGACCTCCTGGTGTCGATGAATTCTTACTTGACGAAGAGACGTCAGCCTAAGTGTTGCTCCATGTTGAACCCAGACAGTCTTTTCTTAATTTTACCATCCCATATACAAAATTAGAATCATGGTCAGTATAGGAGGCATAAAATCTTCAATTCTGTGGGTAAGCACGTTACCACTAGGCCACAACTCCATTAATAAAATTTAAAATTAATATACTTGGATTAAACTTGTGTGTTTAATAACACACTGACTAAGTGAGGATATAGCTATTCAATTCTGCTCACCGTATGAGGTGTCACAAGGCACACAAGAGAACTGGCTTGCATATCGAAGCAGGGCCAGGACGTCAAACTGTCACCAGCTGATTGGGGTTCTGAATCAGCAGGCAGGATTAAGGCAGTCTTCAACCACACCGTTGGAGAATGAATTTCTTGATATAGCCAAGTTATTGCTTCCTTATTTGCTTCTTCAAAAATATTTTCAGGTATTAAACTAAAAAAAAGGAACATATTAAGCTCAGAAACATTCTTCCAATTCATGCTTCCAATTTATGATGGGAAAATGAAGGATTAGTCTCCTCCAAAAGAACTTTTATAACAAAACCACGAGTTCGCTATTGTTCTTCTTCAGGTTACATCTAATGATTGGAAAGACAGGTGATTACCAGATTTGGTTCTATCGGATAAGTTTTATGAATAAACAACTTTTTTCGAGTCTTACTGTAATTCTTCAAGTTTCCTCAGCTTATAGCAAATATGGCATAAAACAGAATATCTAGTTCAAACACATTAGAGGAATTTTGTGAAAAAACAACGTTGAGGCTTTCAACTCGAAGGTTCTACCCACGTATCTCGCCTTCCCGGTAATGAGATGAACCTGAGAAAAAGAACAACAACTTTTTGAAGCACGTTGGTTTTTTATAAAACTTGTTCTTGTGAAGACTAGCTCTACAACGTCCCTATTATGAGCTACCTTCTCTTTCTAAAGTTGGTGCTTATGTTTTAAAAGGGTGCATTTAACCTGACTTACGACTGACGACTCTTACTGGCTGTGAGCAAGCGAGACTTGGAGTTCAAAGGCGGCCTCTCGCCGACCACCTCCGCAGTCAATGCGGCTCCAGTCACCATCTAGTTCCTCAATGTAGTCACCTTCTGCTTCTCCCAAGTACCTACCCAACTCCCAGTATTCTCGCCTCTCACCTTTCAGTTCTGCTTTTAGGAGTCTACGATTCTTTCCACTACTCCTTTTGCATACCTTGGTCTTTTTGCTACCATTTCCATTTTTCATATTTGTACCTCCCTGAAAAAAGTATTATTTCCATTGTTAGATAAGCATTTATTTTTGAATTAAACTGAAATATTTATTTGATTTTTTTAGTTTTTAAATATTTTTTTTATTTATTTTTGATTTTTCCCGATATATAGTTCTCACAAAAATGTGCACATTATCTGGATTATCAAGGTGCTCTGTCCAGTAGGACTGGGATGTTCAGAATGTCTACCTATCCATAATTCGAAGGGTAGATATTCCCATTTGCCTAGCAAGTAATGAAAATTTGCACATCACAAGCGAACTGACATGTACAAAATTGGTTTGTATGTGTGTATGGTTTGGGTGTACATGTGTGTAGGCAGGATATGTCAAAACGAAACGAATTATAACAACAACAGTTCATATTTAATCTCGGCATCAATATTGCAGTTTTTTTAATGAAAATATATATTTTCTTCTTATCAAAAATTGATAAAACAATTTTAATTAAAACCTCTGTGATTCTGGATTTTTAGTTGGCATTTGAATGTATAGGATGCGACGTACACAGAAACTGTCTTTCAGGGTTAATAGTTCAAAAAACTTTTTTCCAATGGTGATACAAAAGACAGTAAAATATGCATATTAATATTAAATTACACCAAAATTGTTTATACTTGAGGGCGAAATAGTAGAAAGAACTGTCATTTAGAACTATAAAAACTAAATGCACTAAAAGCAAACCTGCATCCCAACAAATGTATCCATCATCGGCTCAAAACAAGGAACACCATATAACACTTGCTTCTCGTTTTTATCCAACTTGGTCATTCTAATCTGCATGAATCAACACGAACCATTCTAATCTTCTGGCCAATTAGTCAGAGACTCTTATTATTGTGCATCATTCTCCTTCACTTTGTTACAGTCAGAGCGCGCGGACATAGTGAGCGAAAAGATGAGCCCATGAGATATCGGAGCAATCAGAAACGTCACATGGATACTTGGTTCTATTTGAACAAGAGCTAGTAACGAACGTTAAGAACAGTTCAAAACGATGTTTCCAAAACATTACATTATGACCAAATCATATATTGTTTTTGCAAATGAAAAAGCGAGAAGAATTACTTTTTAGAATATGCTAAACCATTGAGTTCTTGATCGTTATTAAGCATGAATAAATAATTTTCGTTAATGATTTACACATTACTGACGTATTTAGTAACATTGAATTGGTAAGTTGAGGGGGTGTGTTTGTGTGGCAGCGGGCGCTTGAGCACTCGTCTCAAGCGCTCGACACGGCGGCCACTGCCTGAGTCAGCTCAAGACTGACCTGTGCCTCCTGCTTCCTCCTACTGCTCCTCGGGGCCGCTTGTCCTCCGCCCTTGCCGCCTCTCCCGCCGCCCCCATCGCCTCCCAAATCCATGTCTCGGCACGACACTTTTGTCTTGTTTTTCCCTTTCTTTTTCATGTTTTTATCATTTTTATCTTTTTCAAATGGCAGCTTACCTTTACTCCGAGAGCTTCCTATAAAATTAAACACTCTTTTTTATTAAAATATTATTTAAAGTATAAAAGCATAGTGAAATAATATCATTTAAAAATCTCCAATGGAGCTATTAATCGATAGGTGACATTGCGAGGTGGGAATTGTGGCTCCTTAGAGCAATGATTTATCTATCTACCATAACTGATAAAATGAATACATCCACATTTAAACAAATGAATTCATTAAATTGATTCTCTATGAACTCCATATAGCAGACTGTTTGATATTACGTCTATGACAGAAACATTAAAATAAAGCAAAATTTAGAACAATCATTGATTTTATCAGGTACTTTATTAAAAGTAAAGTACAGTGGTTATGAAATAATTTCATTTAAAAATTTAGATGTATTAACATGTTTTAGGTCCGCAGTCTATTTTTGAACTGTATAGCATAATATTGTGAGATTGAAGATGCCTCTATCACTCCTAAAGGCAGCAGTACATTAGGAAACTGTTTCATACATATCCTTACATCTCTGAGAGACACACAACTTTCGCCTACCTCATTATAATTATTTAACAAGCTCATTTGTGAATTGACACCCATGTCATGTTCGGTAGAAGAACGAAATATATTGATTCTGCATGGAAGGTAATATTTTCACCTACTAAAAGTTTATAGGAGTGCGCATTAAAGAATGCCGCATTATACATTTATAATCTTTATAAATTATAAATTAATAAAATATTCATAAGCAGTTCTGCGCCACCGTAAATGGATTTATAAATTGATTGTTCACCTTGCTGGGTCTGACCCCGAAGATCCTTCTTTGAGCCAGGGGTGGACGGAAGGGCTCCTTTCTTTGACGTGGACCCTCCTGTCTTCGTCAAACTTAACCTCTGTCTTCGTAAAATCTCCTCTTGGCCAAACAAGATATTGGCCAACCTCCCCTCTGGTCTTGCGTCGTACTTACTTCTGTATTTAGCCGCAGGCTCCTTTTTGTTGCTACAGTTCGCTTTGTTGTAAGTCTTTTTCAAACTTATGTTGTTTACTTTAGGCTGTCTTATCTGTTTCACTTCTACGTCCCTTCGCTGATCTTTACTCGATGCAGATTTTGGTATCGAACACTTATTAACATTTCTGCTGAATGTTGCAGTTGGGTTTCTTATGGAGGAGGGCTTATTCTGATTGACCAAGACACCCGTTGAACCCTTCGTCTTCCCTTCCAGTTCTTCTACAGGTTCAGGCTCCAGTCGTCTCCATTTGCTTTCAGCCACCACTCCTTCTTCCACAAGACTTTCTCTTTCTTCATTTTCTCCAATGTGTTTTTCCTCTCTTTCCATTAATACCTCACCTTCATCTCCTATTTCTTCTTGATACTGCTCCAAAGCTTCTCTTTCCAAATCCTGTAAAAGTTGTTCAATTTCTTATTTTGCATAAACACTGAAAAATCTGACTGTGTTTTACAGAAACTATTATAAAATTAGTAAAACTTAACTTTTAAACCGGAATAAGAAATTTAGGAAATGGGATTAACAGTAATCCTCAGTGCTGTCCTAGAAGAGGACAATTCATCATTTAGCAGGCATGTTACTAACTGGAGCAACTACACCAATGGTTTATTGAACAGCGGGAGCAATCAGTGTTGCCCACTCAAGTCTGTTAAATAGCAATGTTTACTGAATATTTACTTTACAGCGGACAAGCCGGTGTGATGGTGGGGGACGCACCCAATCAGGTCCTTCATGAAAAACCCGAAGTCGGGCCAAGAAAACCAAGAGTCGGACCTACAATTTTCACCATTAAAGTAAAAGTACAATCCCGCAAACCCAAACCTACCTTGCCTCCCGTCAAAGTCAATGAGCCTTTCAAATAATAATCTGCTTCACTTTGTTTATCATCATTATAAGATATATTGTTTGAACTGCATTCTATAATTTGCACTGGTATAGTGTCATTAGATTATAACGCGATATTACTTCTTAAAACAGCATTCTGTTTGTATGTTTCGCTAAAATTAAACCATCTAAGTTAGAAAATTAGTTAATTTTCGTTATTGCATTGAAAATGACATTTATTATTTCTGAGATTCCACATCAGGGCTCATGATCACGCTCCTTCAATCTAAAGCACTCTAATCTGAAAACATTTTGGTTTCATGTTAGATGGATTTGCAGAAAAATGCACTTTGGTCTAAACATACACTTTGGACTAATAATTATTCCATGAAAGACGTATCATCAACTTTAATTTGGTACATGTTATTACTAACATCATATCCTAACTTATATTATTATTTTCATTTATTTATTTTTACCCTTCCGTCCTCCTTTTTATATGTTCCATTATAGTTTTTTTCATGTATATTCCATCGAAAAAATATTATTGTAACAAATATTATAGTAATCATAGAGTGTAATATACTATACGATTACATTAGATAAAATTAAAAAATTTTAATATATTATGAATTTTTTTTACCCTTTTACTAAATAGAAATTATACAAAAGAGTCAGTAAATCAAAGTACTTTTGACCAGATTTCTTGATACCAAAGTGTTTATCCTTAAATGTGTCTTTAGATCAAGTACTTTTAAAGAAATATATATTTGATTAATTAGTCTACTCTTACATACTTTTATTCTCATAACGAGGAACATATGAGGAAGGTTAGGTTAGTTTGCAGTGGCAGTTCCACAAGGAAACACTTAGGCCAAGCATTGGCCCTTTGTGATACCACACAATGAAGATTGATTCTACAGTGGGAGTCCTAAAGTTTACCTAACTCAAATGTATTTAGAGTAGGGATCTTTAACGAGTACCTGACATCGTACAGGCTCGGGACCGACGGTTTAACGTCCTTCTCCGAGGGACAACGGGCTCAGATTTATTCACCTCCCGCGTGAATAAATCGAGGGCCAGGTGAGGATTGAACCCCGGTCCTATCAGTTCTGAGGTGAGCACATAACCACTGAGCTAGCCTGGCCCCTAACCTATGAGGAAAATTAAGGATGCAATTACATGCTGAAAGTTACTCTGAACAGGACACTTGAAGCAAGAGGTCCACATCCTCTCAACGAAAATGCTCTCGAAAGCCCCTACAAGGCCATCTATATCAGCACTTCCAATATCAGCACAGTACTATGTCTGTCCTGTCTGCCACCAGTGACCAGCAAGAGGTGTAACTGGAAATGTTGGCTAAATGTATCCAGCAATTGCTTAAGAAAGAAAATACATCTATTTTCCTTTATTTCATTATACTATAATTTTTTAAATACATGTTAGCATTCTACTTTGGAACTAACTCTATATTTCTTGTAGTTTAAATAATTCTAATGTAGTAATAGGGTCCCTGCTAGAAATATAATTTAGTAAACAGAAGCAAAGTTGCATTAAAATTAGGTAATAACTATGATTATTCTTTAAAAATGCTGCCATAGGTATGACATTAGTGGATTCTTTAACATAATTGAAAATAATGTTACCAACAAAGTGAGAAAACCTAAACATAATATATTTCTAACGTCTGTTGCAAAATGTAAGCATAAGCGTGGCAAGAAGGAATCTACCATGCACTATATTTCCATCTAAGTAAAAATCCACAACCTTGAATTTGGCCTCTTCATCAGTAGGTTCTAGTAAATTAGCTTCAGACGAGAGTCCGCTGCCACTGTACTGCTCCAAGGCCTCTCTCTCCAGTTCTGCAAATTTGTTATCAGATTCTTGATGACAGACCTGCGGAAATATCTTTAGTCAACTGAAGCAATCACGCGTAAAACTTTCCTTCTTCCAAACACATTTTTTCAAACATGCAATCGCTTTACATTTATCGACAGTTTTCCATTTATGAAACAATTAGATAATTATGAAAAAAAGAGAATTTTATTTGTAACAACATATCAAATTAAAGCTTTAAAATATACGAATTGTGGTTTTGGGATATACTGAGAGCTTATAATGTAGGTAGCAGTAGGCGAAATGTAAGTATTCATCTTATCCGTATTTATTAAACCACTTTCAGGCTGACTAACAGACAAGCCACTGACCAAACCACCCTCACATAAATAGCTAAAACCTTCAAAGTGTATTTCAATAATTACTGGTAAGATGGATTTTTTTTGAGATTACATATTTTAGAGCATAAAAGTTAGAGAAATCCTTGTGAGGTTAAAAGAAAATTGATTACAAATTATACAGATCAAAGTATAGTATAAATAAATGACTTCAGGAAAAATGAAAAGTTATACTCGTGGATAATTTACAGTTATAGCATAAACTGTTGAATATACGCAATGTATTAATGATAGCCCTATATATATATATATATATATATATATAAAGATTTCACATAAACACGTGAAACAACAATCAATGATCAAACCACAATAAGAAATGGGAAAACAAGTTGACAGCTAGCGGATAGTTTTTTACTTTTTCTTACTGTACTCCTTTGTTTCCCCAAACATCCCTTTCTGGACATTAGTCCTTTCCTGTGCTTTCACCCCTTTAAAATACCACTCTTCCCTCCCACTCTTCTCAACTCCTCACCAGATGTTTTCTGCATCTAGTGTTCAGTTGGGTTTTTGACTCTGACGAAGACCGCTTGTTACGGTTGAAAGATCTTAGTCTTGTTTTCCCATTTCTTATTGTGGTTTGATCATTGATATATATATATATATATATATATATATATATATATATATATATATAATGAAAATACTAAAAAGTCCAAACCGGACAGATAAATAAATGAAAAAGACAACACAAAAATAAAACGAGAACACTTACTGGATCAATATTTCGAACTGAAGTTCGTCATCAGGAAGGGAGTGGAAGGGAAGAAGAAGAGGTCCGTGTATTCAGGACTGCGAGTGGAAGGCGACCTATGTAAATGTATTTAGCAAATAGAATATGATGGAACCATTTTCGTCAATACTGATTTACCTGGGAGGGCAGTGTCGGGGTATCATAGCTGGTTATTTTGAGGTAAAATGACTCCATCAGTTGAACAAAAGAGTAGAATCTCATGAGTTGGAGATTCTTTTCAGTGTTAACATCAGTCAAGCCACCGGAAGACACCCTGCTGTCCACACCTGCAAGCCGGCATCCAACAGTCAACGCCCACCTTATTAAACATTCTCAAACTCTAACAAAACCGGTATTCTCAATCAAACTTATTTCACTTATATAGATAGTTTAGAGGAGTCTTGAAAGACTTAGAGGTAAAGAAAATCATAAAAAATAATGGTGGCTCAAGAGTTACTGCACACTATTTATCTATTAATTATTAGTAATATTTAAAGAGATGTCAGGTCAATAGTATTAAATAGTGTTCTGACGACAGCTAAAAAAACATTTGGTGCCTGTCAAGAAACTGTAGTCTCCAATTGCAGTTCAGGCACGGTTAGATATGTAAAGAATGAAAAAATTGAATTTTATGGACTTTAAGAAGTAGAGTATTAAATATTTGATATGTTGAGATATGAAAAGATAAACTTTTGACTATCCAGACGCACAGACAACATAAACAAGGGAAAGAGAGAGTGTACACGGACATAAACATATACAGGGAGAGAGTAACGGTATATGGTAGAGACAGAGACAGACAGAAACATTCACACACAGACACAAACAACCAGGGGAGTGAGAGAGAGAGAGAGAGAGAGAGGGTTGGACAGACGCACAGACAACATAAAATAAGGGAAAGAGAGAGTGTACACGGACATAAACATATACAGGGAGAGAGTAAGGGTATAGAGACAGAGATAGACACAAACATTCACACACACACACACAAACAGGGAGAGAGAGAGAGAGAGAGAGAGAGAGAGAGAGAGAGAGAGAGAGAGAGAGAGAGAGAGAGAGAGAGAGAGAGAGAGAGAGAGAGAGAGAGAGAGAGAGAAAAAGAGAGAGAGAGAGAGGTTGGACAGACGCACGAGATTGGATGGACACGTTAGTGATTTTTCTGTGGTCCCTTTTTTAATCAGTGATGACACTTAAAGGTGCTTGCTGACTTGCCACAGTATGTGGAGAGATCCATTCTCTCAGTACAAAACTGTTTGCTACAGACCTTAGCCCCACTGTGTAGTTTCTGTGGTACGAATGATTAAGTAAAGTTAATCTGAACTATTAATTTAAGTTAAGCTTAAAGTTTCTGCTCCATCCTATAAGCAGGCAAATCAAATCGTTTCGTCAGAGTAACTGGACATTACAATCTCAACATAAACAAAGTATTTGTCTGATCTTCCCTGTTATTGATGTGTCAGGTTTAACCTTGTTTGTTGTGTCTTTTATTTTGGGGGGGGGGGGGGGGGGTTGTCTCCTGTTGAATATTCGGTAGTTTGTATTTGTCCAAGTGTGTTAGGCATCTTAATTGTCCAGGCCAATGCATTGATGCTATTGTTTTTGGTTCTTCAGTTATTTATTTTTACTCGAACATATTTTAACTGGTTTGTAGGTAAAAATTCAATCCCAGTAGCCAAACAAAAAAATGAACAATAGACTATAATGTTCCATAACAGGTGTTCATGTTCCTTATCATGGATAATCATCATCCAAAATCATCTATCTGTAAAGGAAAGTGAATAATTACAGGAGTGAATGATGTAATGTTAGCTTTCAGTGACCATGACTTAGTTACACCTCGCGAATGCAGTCAGTAGTAGTGGCTATGAACTGATAATTGGGGATAACCACAAAGACTCCTTATATGTTCCTTCAGAAAACAACGTGTTTCCAACACACAGTGTTCTTCCTAGTTTATCTGCTTGCCTGCATGAAACCATTTTTGTTTCTGAAATTCTTACACCAGTCAGATAAAACTGCCGCATAACACTACGTATCTGAAATGCGTAGTTTACATAACAGCAGCTTATTTGGTTTACTGGGCATATTTTCTATAATTTCAAAGTACTAATGTTAACATTAAACAACTTACATAATATAATTTTTTGTTTAATATCTATGCGTCATTAAACAAACATTAAGCAATCTTTGTTTTATGTCCAAACATTAAAGAAACATTGTTCTATGTCCAAACACTAAATAATCATTGTCCTACGTCCAAAGAAATTGATGCAAGAGCTAAAATGTAATTAACAACATGGCTACAGCCATACCTGACCTGACTTGCAAGGCCACATATTTTCTTTCTTTTCCTTGAACTTTTCAAGATTTCCCAGAGTAGTCTCGTGAAGTGAATCCTGACAACAAACCCATCAAAGAAAAGTATTTTTTAAGGTATAATTAAATAAACATATTTTTTTAGGTTTATTTCAATAAATCTATTTTTTAGGTATTAATGTTTTGTGAAAAAAAGTCTGTGTAGGTAAATCGAGGTCAGAGTGAATATCGAACCCGGATCTACTGGTCCAGAGGTCAGTACGCAAGCCACTGGGCTACCCTGACTCCTACACTACCTAATTACATTGGTCTGATTAGTAATTCATTGTGTGTAATTTTTTGTATTCATTAAATATTTGAATAATTAAATAACTAAAGTATTTGAATGTCATTTTTTTAATTACCTTTTATTCCATTGTCAATAAATTGTTAAAATGACAAATATTTGTAAACATTAATTGGAAATCTCTCTTATGATAATCATTAAAAATTAGGTTCATTTTAATATATATTGCACTAAAAAGTCTGCAGTGACAACTACTAACAACTAACAGAATGTATGTCTAAAATCAAGTAAGAAATGGGAAAAAGTAGAAAATAGATTCTTCTTCTTTCGCTGAAATCAGTGTACAGTCTTACATGTTATTACCCCTTCATTGTAATCAGCACATATCAATGCTACTAGTAAAGAGATTCCTTCAGGCTGTGCTGTACGATATGAAAGCACACTGTCTTGACCAGACTAAATATTAGTCCTTTTATTTACAATTACTAATACATAATTTCGAAATATCAATATTTTGAAAAACTAAAAACTCTGAGTTATTGGCAAACAAAGAGCAGCTCTAGTAATTTACTCTGCTCTTTTCCTCTTGTTACAACCGATCACATAACCTCTTACTTTACATATTTTCAACCCTCACTTCTTTTAGTATCTTTTTAATGTTATCCCTTCAGTCAAATATACTAGTGGTCCCTACTGTGTGGCAGACTTTTCCTTTACCCTTTAATCCAGTGTTTCCTAAACTTTTTCGAGTGACCGCCCCTTTGGGTCCATAAACCTATAACTCAACACCCTTGAATAATAATCAGATTCCTAGACTAAATAACCAAATGAGTGACATTTTATTCAATTAACATAATTACTAATCAAATATTTATTTAGAATCCAATAGATGTATTGTTTCATAGCATATTTATGCAAAAGAATTAATAAAAGAAACTTAGGTGAGAATATACTTTTAACATAAAAATGAATTATCAAAACAAATAATTTTAAGAAACTGTTTCCTAGAAGTTTACATGTCGTGTTTTTCACTTAAATTTAGAAATTATATTTCATAAACATTTTCAATTTATGGAAATAGAATCCCCGCTCCTTTTTGCATTACCGCCCCCCGATATCAAAGCACCGCCCACTTTGGGAAACACTGCTTTAATCTGTCACTCTCCCGCCACTGTTATTCATTTCTACTATAAGTGAGGGAGCTTACTTTGAAATTAGTAAAATTATAATATGACTCTTATAAGGTACAATACAGTAAGAATAAATTGCAATAAAATAATGACCTTGTATCAATATTCTCTGAATACAGTCTCATTGATTGAATATTGACCTGGATATCAAATTGAGTCAATGACTAGTATTTCATCATTAACATTTCTTAAAAGCAACCTACCAAAGAAAACTGCGGAGTCAAGAACTCGACAAAGTCATACTCATGGGAGTCCTCTATGCTCTTCACCAGCGATGCATATGCCTCTGCTACTCCCATTTCTTCTGGCAATAGAGTCATCCTGTCTTCATTGTACCTGCTCAAACATCACGTATTAATAATAGCTATCGCTATAATTTAGATACATTTCTTGAGTTGTGCTATGAATAATGATATTTATCATAATAATAAAAGTTATTAATGTTATTCTGAGGTAAAATGGATAAACAAACAAAAGTCTCCACACACATGAAGTTATTCAACGCGTTTCGAACACTTTGTGTTCATCATCAGGAAGACACTATAATACAAATTATATCTAATCAGTTACAATAGAATTTGTATTATAGAGTCTTCCTGATGATGAACACAAAGTTTTCGAAACGTGTTGAATAAAACTTCATTTGTGTGGAGACTTTTGTTTGTTTATCCATTTTACCTCAGAATGAGTAAATACCACACAATTACGGATTGCACAACTAATGATTTATGAATTTTAGTAGCACTAAATAAATAATATTTCATGTAAGTATCTGAGCATCGAGTATCTAGTATCTAGTAAGTTTTTGAGCATCGTGCAGAATGTAGCAGACAATGAAACTTCCTTTCTTTTCTAGCAAACTGTCCAGAGTATAGCCGACCACGATTACAAGTATTACGTCTGAATGAACATTGAAGTAGAGAATCTAAAATTAAGTGGAAGGACCTGTTGGTTATTATTGAATGACGAGGGAGGTTTCAGCTGGAATAGAATCGTGTCCCTTAAGTCATCTTTTTAAGGGAAAACTGACCCTTCCTGTTCCTGCAAAAATCTGGCATTTATTAGTTCTTTATAAAATTTGATCAAATAAATTTGATCTTAACTGTAAAGTTACAACCGACTAATTATTTTAATTAAAAAAAAATAATGGACTTTTTGGACCACAATTCAAGTGAATCCGTCAAAATTTTGGGATATTTTTTTTAAGATCCCAATGTTTTACTTATAGTAAAAATGACTGACAGGAATAAGAAGAATACTGGACCTGGCAAAAAGGGCTCGATTAGTTCGCAAAGGCCTATTTATTTATTTGTTGAGGGTGATTATAGTACTGCATCCTAAGAACTACTGTGCTTTCCCCCTTCTGTACTATAGTACCCCAGGGCCTAACTCACTACTGCTACCTATTCGAAACGCTTTGTTTCTTAGAAGGGGGAAAATGTAGTGCGGATAAGGAATAAACGAACTTCAGTGACTGAGGATCAGGAGGGTACTATAAGTCGGTATATTTTCCTAAATTACTAGTAAATCTTGTTTCAGGCTATTTTCATGTATATTTTATGACACAATCGATTTTAATAGAACTCAGTTATATTTCATTTTGTGTTTTTTTAACAAACATCATGGCTAATTGAACAGTTGTATACTTTGATCTGTATATTTACTTTGATTCATCTATTCTCGTGTCCTGGTGAAGGGGTGTGTTTTTGTTATTTACAGAGTAAAAGCCAAAGCCTGTAGATTGTATTACATTGGACAGAAATTACGGACTTCATGAAGAGCTAAATCAACAACACATTCATCCTTTTAAATTCAATGAAAGTAATTTCAATTCTGTTAATTTAATGACACATGAACACAAACCAAACAGTATGGAGAACTGAATGTACTTACTATATAAAGAACTAAGGCTGAATTTAGCAGAAGTGTTAGAAATATTAAACAAAACAGATCATAAAATCATTGCAAATGTAGAAACTAACCACGCGACAGATGAGTTATTTAAATCACTGTAGACTCAGATATTAGAAAAATATCAAGGTACCAACAAGATATTAAGAACCATGACAGATACAATAAAAAATTACAAGTCAATAAATATATTTATATTTATATGTAAATAAGTTAATTTTTAATAATTTAAAACTGAATCAGATAGGTTGTTGAATACAGAGATAGGATGTTGCATAAAAATAGGGTGATTGACGAAAGCCCTAACTTAACTCAAGGAGATCTAATCCAAAACCAGTCAAACGAAGAGCATAATATACGAAGAATATAGTATATTCTCTATGATTTTTGCTAGAAAGTTTCTTAGTAGTGGTACTAAGAATAATAATACTGGATTTATGTCTGTTTGCTCTTTACACTTTGTGGACTTGGACCAGTTCAGGACATTGTTCATGTTTAAACAGAACTTTATTTCGAATGGACAAATAAATCGAGTCGTATCTGAAGATGAGCAATGTTTAAAACCGGTCGTACGCTCACACCACGAGTAAGTAAGTAAGTAAGACGTTTACTTCATCTTATAAGGGAAATTATACTAACCTTAGAACTAGTAAGAATCTGCATCTATCAAGACATGATGGAGTATCATACAACTTGACTATTTAAATGATATGATAAAGAAGGCATCGTCCTCTCATCTCTCTGAGAGTTCTACTCAACTGACCTTGTCAAATCTTCTCCATAAATGTCAATGTCTTCCCACGGTTTCCACGACCCTTCTTCATTTTCACCTTCATCTAAAACAGCGTCTAATTAAATATAAATCAATCATTTCTTATGCTACTCCATAAAACTTATTTTTTTGTATCAAAAGAATTCCAAGTATACAAAGTGGAAGTAAAAACTGGTAAATATGAGCATCTCTTTAGGCTGACTGCATGCTTATCAGCTAACCATAAGGGAGGCCAGTAGGTATCGTCAACTAGTACATAGACAGTCGTATCGTCTACTACGTCAAGATTTATAAAATAGTCCGAGCTATTAGTATTCATCTGTCTAAAATGAGGTCAAGAGGAAAGATAATCTTTTACAGGAGTTTGAAGGAGTCGGAAAGGTTGACGCTTGGATTCAGTGGTTGGACAGGGTGATTTGGATGGGCAGCTAAGTTTTTGTCATCACTGCTGCTAAGTCGAGTGATGTAACAGTCAATTGAACTCCTATCTCAAATCCTCTTTTGTATCCATAATCCGACGATGAGAGGAGTTCTGATTATAAATATTTATTTATTCCTGAAATATTGGGGTGCATGCTTTGTTAATCGGCACATCACTAAACGAGACCCAACATCCATAATTCATAGCCTTGTATTTGAGAGTTGAATGCACATTGTATCCGATTTGAAATTCTTGCTTTACATTTGCTGTGGAGGAATTATTTGAACGTTACTCTGGAGTCAAAAATAACACTGAGCTATTTATATTGAGTTTGATAAGGGACGAGCTGTTTACAAATGAAGACAGAAAGTAGACCTATATTTGTAAAAACGAATATGGGAACTCTTCATTGAGTTCCACAAAATAACCCATTGTATTTTTACAAAATAACACATATTCTGTTTTTATTCTTATTGGTTAATTTTTTTTAGTACATATATATAATATAATATTTTTAAACATGATACTACACTAAAATTAAGTTAGGATTTTAAAATGCTAATACACAAACAAAAAAACTCCACCACGGCCATATCATATATCTGAAGACTATAATCATAACGGGTAGTGAAATAAGAAATACAAGTGATAGTGTAGCCCGGTACTGAAGCCTCAAAAAGGTAAGAGTCTCAACATCTATTTGCAACTCATATTAAAAAAAAATCAATCCAAAAACGTTTAGAGTATCTATTTAGACTCATTGCCATGTAGGTTAGTCTTCCGACCATACCTTGAAATCAAGCAGAGGCCGATGGTTGAGAGAAGCAATGGTAAGGTTAACAGGAGGTTCTTCAAGGTTTACAGTAAATAGATTTCTTTAACTTTTGGCTAAACTAGATTCTGTAATTGAACTTGTAAGCTCATATGCTGAGGAAGAATAGTAGTTTATATGCATAAGTATATAGTGGAATCTATTTTGGAGTTGATGGTAGATTTGGTTGTACCAAATAAAGGTTTTTCATAATATGAGCCGTTCTACGAAGGGACTCTGCCATCAGTACACATGTCTTGTATTTTTTTATTATGATAACGATTTAATATATAACACTTATGCTCCTTTGTGTTAACCGAGTTTGAATTGCTTGTTTCAATTACTGTGACACCTTCGTATTCTATTTGTATAATTAGATTTTCAACTGAAAAATTATATACCTTTATTTTTAAAGTCCAGACTCTACTGAAATAATAATAAAAGTGGTAAATCAAGAGTATTAGTACATAAAGCTATTAAAGTATTTGAATATTATTTGGCAGTGTTTATTATATCTGGAGGTATAGAAGTTTTCCTTTGCTTTCCATGATAAAGCTAATACAGGCCTCAGTGCACACATGGTCGACATACCTGCCAGAGATGGGTGGTGGTGTGAGCCTTGCAGCCACAGGCTGGTGACGCCCTCCTGCGAGACTCCCCTGTAGAGGTCCAGCTGGTCCGCGTCAGCCACGCTCACGCTGTCCGCTCCCAATCCTGTGCCCTCTCCACTCAATTCATCATTATCATTAAGCTAATAACATTAGTCCATCACACTGCAATAATCTATTTCACTTTCAGTCAAACATTAAACAACATATTTCGAATAACTTTCAATTCAATACTATTTTACTATGAAACTAATGATTTTCAATTCATATATTTACATTAATAGGAAAGTCAACATCAGTGTACAGTTGATAGTGCTATTCTGGAACAGAGTAAACAAACAAGCGAAATATATCGAGATTTTTTGTCCGTTTTCAATGAAAAAAGTTTGAAAAAATTGAAGTAAAGTCTACACCAGAAATAGTTGTTTCCAACACTCCCACTTACAGATTTAACCTTTTTTGTTGTTCTATACGAGGAAAGAACAGATAATTTGTTATTTGGCACGTATTAAGTCATGAGCAAGCCACGACACAGTTTTGAATTTATATGGGGAGTCGACATTTTTATATCAATCAAGTTTATTTGAGAAAGGTTTTAAAGTTAAACCTAACATCAAGGTTTGTCCTCTCTAAGGGACGGCGTCCTGGATGTGTTCTCCAAGAGGACTAAATCTGCTGTACTAAACTTAGAAAAGCTACCTCTTTGAGACATGACTCAAGTGTGGTTTCAAATCGTGGTTTCACTTTCACGATGTTCTGCTATTATTCGTGATATGGCTGAAAAGCTGGGTACACGCCTTAATATCAAAACAGGTTTCACGAAGTGAAAACATTATGAGTTTTTATATGCAGACAACAGTAACATTAAGTTTCCGAAACTTAATCGTTTTTATAAAAAATTTTTAATGTGTACACCATTTTATTTTTTCTCAAAGAGAATTAATATGAAAATGAACTGATTTTTTTTTATTTTGCGCAAGCAATATATGAGAATAAACATATATACTACTAGTAAGGGAGAAGGTAGCAGGCGTTGGCATTGTGAATGAGGGAATGTTTTCAAAACCTAAACGTGCCAATCATATCTAACGTCTGGTGGGGTAGAAAATGAGTCAACACTGAGGTGACAACTTGTCGAGCAATCTTCTTCACCAAATATTCATCCATTTTTAGTAAACCAGTGCTATGTTAACATGTTATTTAACATTTTTTCTGACGAGACAAGATTTAATAACACTACGTTTGATAATGCACTTTTCATGAACTAATACTTTTGCTTGTTCCCAGTTCGTGGAATGTTTAAATTTACTAAAATGCTAACATAATGCATTTGGTGTAGTAATAATGAAATACTTTAACAGGGAATCAATACTAACTAGTTCACGACGTACTAGGGCGTACGAAAAGGGCGTACAATAATTTAGCAGAGCTAAAAAGTTCTTTCTTTTGTGACACTCATTAGTTAAGTTTCTTTTAACCTGTTTCCTTATGTTATCAATGAAGGGTTCATGGTACAGAGTAGATGGTCTCGATTTCCTTGTCCAAAAACTCCTCACTACAGATGATAAAAACTCTCCAGACAACCCCTTGAACACGGCCCTCTTAAGTAGGGATATTTATTAAAAAACACGCCTGACATTTCACTTGAGCTCTATACGCATAGGAGAATAGGATTTGGGAATCCTAACAATCCTCGAAAATAAGTATGTCAGTAATATCAACTTGAATTGTTGCAAATCCAATATTTATTTATTTTTTTAATCTTTAAGTAATATATGTCATACAGATACCTGGTGTATGAAGAGGGGTGAAAAAAGATGCATGATCACGGGCCAGACTGACTCCGACCTGAGGGTAGTTGTCGAGCAGGGTGGTCGGCCAGAGGCTCCTCTCCAGCCAGTCCTTGCTGTCTTCAGCACTGTTAGCCGTCCCACCCGTTGAGCATTTCTCTATGTCTTCCTCCCTGAAAGCCACCTATCAGTTAACTAAAATAACCTTGTAACTGTCTTTGTTCAGTCATTTAATCCAAATACAATGTATTTCTTCCTAATTATGCCACCCAACATAAATCAAAGGGTTGGGAAGACTATTCCAAATGAAAAAATTAAGAATAACGCTAATAGGTTTTATTAATTAAAGGAATTACTACAATATTAGTAGCCGTAGTGGTAGCGTAAGTATCATATTCATTTCATTAAACAACATGATACATTATTTGTAATGTACGGCATTACATGATTTATGCTGTCATCCCGTCATTATACTACTAGTTATTACATCTATCACCATTGATACCTACATTATACCATTGATGCCAATATACCTATATCTATCTTACCTCTCATATCATATTCTATCTTGAACTCCATATGCTTCCATAACAAATGCATATCATATCTATCATACCATATCTCTACATACCAATTATACCAAACACTGACATACATATTATACTTTATACCTATCATACATTTCATACTCTGTGGTACGGTTTGATATGAGAGCCTTATACCATATTCTATCACATGCACATTAAAAGTAAATGCATCATACCATTAGTATCTTATGCCATAATACCTAACATACTATATATGTCATTTAATTATAACATATTCTATCATAACAAAGTATGATCATACCCCTTATACCAAATTTGTTACATAACTATTATGCTATACCCATAGTCATACATATCATACCATATTACAAGTGTTTATGTATATTTGAAATTAATCATAAAACAATGATTTTCTGACACATTCTATTTTTTTTATCAACTTTACAACATAATTTCTCACAAAAGAAACGAATATTTAGTGTTCTTTCCGATCTTATTAACTAGTGTGATAAGGGGTCTCTGCATTGAAAGAACGACTGCAGCTATAAATACTCACTCAGAGGGCTGCCCCTCGACCAGTAGCCTACACTAGTCTTTTCAGCTCTTCGCTCATACATCTCATACTTACTCACTCAGAGGGCTGCCCCTTGACCAGTAGCCTACACTTAGTCTTTTCAGCTCTTCGCTCATACATCTCATACTCACTCACTCAGAGGGCTGCCCCTCGACCAGTAGCCTACACTTAGTCTTTTCAGCTCTTCGCTCATACATCTCATACTCACTCACTCAGAGGGCTGCCCCTCGACCAGTAGCCTACACTTAGTCTTTTCAGCTCTTCGCTCATACATCTCATACTCACTCACTCAGAGGGCTGCCCCTCGACCAGTAGCCTACACTTAGTCTTTTCAGCTCTTCGCTCATACATCTCATACTCACTCACTCAGAGGGCTGCCCCTCGACCAGTAGCCGACACCTAGTCTTTTCAGCTCTTCGCTCATACATCTCATACTCACTCACTCAGAGGGCTGCCCCTCGACCAGTAGCCGACACCTAGTCTTTTCAGCTCTTCGCTCATACATCTCATACTCACTCACTCAGAGGGCTGCCCCTCGACCAGTAGCCTACACCTAGTCTTTTCAGCTCTTCGCTCATACATCTCATACTTACTCACTCAGAGGGCTGCCCCTTGACCAGTAGCCTACACTTAGTCTTTTCAGCTCTTCGCTCATACATCTCATACTCACTCACTCAGAGGGCTGCCCCTCGACCAGTAGCCTACACTTAGTCTTTTCAGCTCTTCGCTCATACATCTCATACTCACTCACTCAGAGGGCTGCCCCTCGACCAGTAGCCTACACCTAGTCTTTTCAGCTCTTCGCTCATACATCTCATACTCACTCACTCAGAGGGCTGCCCCTCGACCAGTAGCCTACACTTAGTCTTTTCAGCTCTTCGCTCATACATCTCATACTCACTAACTCAGAGGGCTGCCCCTCGACCAGTAGCCTACACTTAGTCTTTTCAGCTCTTCGCTCATACATCTCATACTCACTCACTCAGAGGGCTGCCCCTCGACCAGTAGCCGACACCTCGTCTTTTCAGCTCTTCGCTCATACATCTCATACTCACTCACTCAGAGGGCTGCCCCTCGACCAGTAGCCTACACTTAGACTTTTCAGCTCTTCGCTCATACATCTCATACTCACTAACTCAGAGGGCTGCCCCTCGACCAGTAGCCTACACTTAGTCTTTTCAGCTCTTCACTCGTACATCTCATACTCACTCACTCAGAGGGCTGCCCCTCGACCAGTAGCCTACACTTAGTCTTTTCAGCTCTTCACTCGTACATCTCATACTCACTCACTCAGAGGGCTGCCCCTCGACCAGTAGCCTGCACCTAGTCTTTTCAGCTCTTCGCTCATACATCTCATACTCACTAACTCAGAGGGCTGCCCCTCGACCAGTAGCCTACACTTAGTCTTTTCAGCTCTTCACTCGTACATCTCATACTCACTCACTCAGAGGGCTGCCCCTCGACCAGTAGCCTACACTTAGTCTTTTCAGCTCTTCACTCGTACATCTCATACTCACTCACTCAGAGGGCTGCCCCTCGACCAGTAGCCTGCACCTAGTCTTTTCAGCTCTTCGCTCATACATCTCATACTCACTCACTTAGAGGGCTGCCCCTCGACCAGTAGCCGACACCTAGTCTTTTCAGCTCTTCGCTCATACATCTCATACTCACTCACTCAGAGGGCTGGCCCTCGACCAGTAGCCTACACTTAGTCTTTTCAGCTCTTCGCTCATACATCTCATACTCACTCACTCAGAGGGCTGCCCCTCGACCAGTAGCCTGCACCTAGTCTTTTCAGCTCTTCGCTCATACATCTCATACTCACTCACTTAGAGGGCTGCCCCTCGAGCAGTAGCCGACACCTAGTCTTTTCAGTTCTTCGCTCATACTCACTCAATAACAGCAAGCAACTATATTTCATTAGGTTCGTCAAATGTGTATGAGTTTTACACAATGTGTTATAATGATCTACCCACTGAGATTCAAAAACGCAATTAGAAGAAGTCCAAATCGTGTAAGCAGTTTCACTTACTGGAAAGTTACAAGTTATCAACACGATATATTAGTCGAATATAGTAACATTATCTGGATTATATATCTGTAACATTTGAGATAGACTTTATTTAGGATGATGAAGAAGACTAAAACAAGAAGGATAATTACCTGCAGATGAAATAGTTTTCGCTGTGAGAAGAAGAAGCGCGGGGGAGCCAGAAATCCTGACAGTCTCTGTAGGCAGCCCACTGTCTGCTGTGCGCTGTCCTGCACATAAACCATTCCCTTAAGTAACTGCCTGGCTTTACCGAATCAGAGTTATGACCATTGCCTTGATTAAGACGGTGACACCCACACTCTCACAGTAGCTCCTGCATAGTACACGTACACAATAACGTACACACACAATATAACTATATGTACACGTATAGTACAAGCTATATTGGTACCTGTTCTTTATCTCATCTGCGATACTTTTTTCCTCTTTCTGCAAACACCCACCGTTATAAACGCGTTAGCCTTTTAAGCTCTGCAACAGGTCAATCTGTGGCCCATTCATTGAGTCGGCATTTCAATGTTGCCAACAGAACATACTGTCACCCATTCAAGAGCTAACCACGCTGAATGACGCTTAACTTCTATTAGGAACTGGTGGGTTCAGCACGACTTTGGCAGCTGGGAAGGAAAAACAAATCTTATGTAAGCAACAACCAAACTTTCATTTACTTCAAAATATCTATCACAGCAAATTATAATTATTTCAGATACTAAAATATAATAATTCCTAACAATCAGAAAACACTATTATCAATTATTTGACGATTCAGATTCCATTATATTGTAGTAGGTCGATTTATAACAGTTCGTAAATAACAACGCTCAATGTTCATCCATTACGGAGTTTGGACGACGGTATAGACAAATGGGCTGGTATAGGACTCAGTATTAATACTCGGGTTGGTATGGCTAGTATGAACTGGTAAAGGCCATGGTACCAGCACTTTTGTCTGTACCGTTTAAATACTTATTATTTTAACAAAAACGAAACATCGGCATTGAGAGTTTTGTTTCAACCTTCAAAACTGATAACTCTCATTTATTTCAGTTCAATAACTAAATGTATCTAAACTATAATGTCTGTCGGCAATCAAGTTCATATTTTAAAATATATATATATGTTCAAACCATAATAACAGCTGAGAAGAACACTAAGATCTTTCAATCGTAACAAGCGGTCTTCGTCAGAGTCAAATCTCAACTGAGATCTCAGAATCTCAGTTGAGATTTGACTCTGACGAAGATCACTTGTTACGGTTGAAAGACCTTAGCCTTTTTTCTCATTTCTTATTGTGGTTTGTAAAAAACCCAACTGGGTTTTTGACTCTGACGAAGACCGCTTGTTACGGTTGAAAGATCTTAGTCTTGTTTTCCCATTTCTTATTGTGGTTTGATCATTGATTGTTATTTCACGTGTTTATGTGAAATCTTTTTATCGGTATATATACACATATACTAAAATGTGTTAAAAATATGTTAAAATGTAATATATATGTTTATATATTACAAGTTTAGTAAACAGTATGATAACCTAGTATGAGATTTAAATATTTATAGTAGAAACGTTAAAAGTTGACGTTGCGTTAGAGAGGACTGCTACAGGTGAGAGTGAACTTGGCCAGGTTTATGGATGAACTGAGTTCATGGATAGTGAGACAATCTGACGAGAGAAGAATAGTTTTGTCAGTTTGTGCTGTTGAGTGGAATGGGTGTACGCACCTGTACGAGTCGGCACTGAGCCACCAGGTGGTGTCGGCCATGAGGGACACGGTGCTGCAGGCAGCCTCCTGCCTCCTCCACCAGCTCAAGTCTTCCGTCATCCTAGTCACCTGCCACACCTTCTCCGCTTCACGGGTAACCATAGCAACCTCCTTCTTCTCCAACCTGCAAAAACAAACCTCATTGAATAAAAGAAATGCGTAAACATCTTACGGGAATACAATTTTATTTCACCATGAAAAATAATATTCACCAATCAGAGTTATTGATTTTTTCCATTGTCACTTCCTATGATTAAAAACACAGGCATGTTTATAGTTTAGATTGTTGTTCTTTCTTTGACTTCAAACATGCCTACTGCGATAACATATGTGCTGATATACTGAGACATGTTATTGCTAATAATAAACTGAAATTGATCTTGCAAGAAATATTTTATTATTCGAATATGTTTTCTCAAAATTACATTTTTTGAATAACGAAAAATGAGAAAACGAGCTGGCGTACTTCATGCGAAGTAAACTATCAATATGATTTAATGTAGACCGTACAGTCGACACTTCCCAATTCACTCCTAAGCGCAGGTCAGAGCTTCACAGCTATTTTTATTCAATAAAAGTAGTTTTTTTTTTCAACACCCGCTTTTATCGAGGGACTTGAATCTGTAGAAGGTTTCAGGACTTTCAAAGAGTGAAGTAATCCACATTTTCGATTTATTACTTATTTCACCAGATGGCTCTGGTAATCGTCATCTAACGGTCACCGGTGTAGACATGACCAAATGTTGCCTAACTTCGGTGGTCCGGTCTATTTAACATGACGTGGCTGTAACAGAATGAACTAAGTTAGTTACCGTGTGACTGAAAGAAAATAGGCACAAGGAACGACTTTCATTATTATTTGATTTTGTTCTAACACTTGGACAACGTGTTTGATACATGAAATTGTTTTTAACACGGAAGTTCACAGAGGCTGATGGAAGCAGTTTACAGGTCACCAGCGCCTACAAGAATGACTGTTGCTACAATAATGAGTTGTTATGTGAAACAGGCCAGTGTTGTCGGCCAAAGCAATCAACATCTGTTGGAACAAATAATAATAAAAACACACTTTTGAATTGTAAACTGAGATAAAATGATCTCCACAAAATGCAACTTATTCTGAATACATCATGGATCTTTTACAGACGTTTGCTCCATAATATGTAAATGTGTCTCTATATAAGTCCAATATTGGATTAATTTAAATATTTATTGCTTGAAGTTTGTAAATCTTGGCCAGGAGAAAGTTGATCTATGACCACATTGGAACAATGCTTCCTAGACTGATTAGTCAAAATTTTTAGTAATTGGTGTACTTGTAGAGTCAATTTCTTTTTATAAACCCGTAATTGAGGGACAATAATGTGGAATTTTCGTAAAATAAAGCCATCCCCAACTTACAGGGACGAAAACGACTTCGAAGAATTGTAGTGGCAGCAGGAGGGTCCAGATATGAGCTGCTTATCCCGACCGACTGAACAGGATTGGGTTTTCAAGACTGTCCATCAACAAGAACTGAACAAGACTGTGCCAACTTACCTCGTATGTTTTGTCTACTCGACTGTTTTGGGATTATTTACATTTCTACAGAGTGTTTTCGACAAACATATGCTCGTCGAGTTATCACATATTTTAATCGATTTTTTATTTTCCTTTTTTTCTTTGAATTTTTTTTAATCATACCCCTTTGCTGCAAAAACTATTATCCAAAATTCAAGCTATTTTGACCAACACGTGTCGAAAAGCGTGACTAAAAAGTTTCAAAAAGGAAATGAAATGAAAACAGATTACAAAAACGGTAACATGTTTCTGCGCTTTATAAGACTTTGTGTATAGTATACAATATTCACTCATTTTTCCTTCCAGCCGTATTAATTGGCTAACCTCTAAGACATTTAAAAATGTTGATACCGTGTAACCTCGTAAACTGTTTTGGTTTCATTAGATCTGTGTTGGAAGATATCCGTCTTCAAATCAACTTTCAGTTTCTCTTGAAGATGGTCCATGTAAAACTAAACCATACTGAAAAGACTGTAAACGAAATTATTATATACTGTAAAATACGTTAAACTTCTTAAATTTTATAATTCTGAGGTCTGGTTTAATTATAAATTTTAAAGATACTAATAAACAACATATATCGATTATTTAGTGAATTCATATTTCTCAAATATTTCAAAGACAAACTGAATAACTTGTTTCCAAAATAATTTTCAATGTCACTTGATGATCCTAGGTGTGGAAGTTTGAAAGCTTTGGCAGAACTGAAATGACGTCCAACAGTTTGTTTCTTGAAGTTAAACTTCACTTGTAAGTGAAAATATAAACTAATCCAATCATACAATCTTCTTAAATTGCTTAAGTAATTCCACTCGAATTTGCTTAATAATTAAAAAAAAACATTATAAATTACTAATATCGCAATATTATTTATGCATATGTTCTCTGACCTCGTATTTTTTATATTAGTATTGGACGTTTTATTCATAATATTTAATGTAGTTAATATTTTATGCTTATATTTCTACATTTTGATCAACGCTCTCTATTCATCTCAAGTTTTTAAAGTAGCATTTGACAGCAATCGCCTACACTAGTGCAGACTCTGCATTTGTTTGCTGTGTCACTGTCCAAGTGATGCCTGAGGAGGTATGATGTCATTTGAACCTTCACTTTGGCTTGTCAGCCCTATTATTAATCTTGAACCTTTATAAGTTAACCTTTCCAATAGATATGGGGTTCCTTAAATTGTTCTTGCACGTGAAGAAAGTTAGTTGGCTTTCGTCTTCTAACCGTATCACTTCCTTATCCGATACCAACCTTGAAGGATCAATTTTCAAAAAATATTGATAGTGAGCCGTAGTGTTTAGTTTTCATTCGTGTTTCTTTTGGTTTTTTTTTTTTAAGAATTTAGTCCGTTGGAACATGATTTAAAATTAGTGAAGGGTCTATAGTTTCAGACTCAGACATCGTCTTAGTATTTGTTAGATTCTTTACTATCTTCAGCTAATTTAACTATCTGTTGTTTTGTTGACTAATACAGATAATCAATAACTTATGGTATTATTAGTTAATATGTTTTAGGGACATATATTATTTTTTTTCAGACAAAAGAAGCTTCTGGAATTAGAGCAGGAAGGATTCCAAGCAGAAACTCACCCTCGTCGTCATGAGCCGATGATGGGAATGCTCTTACGAATACAGGAAGAAACCAAGATGGCAAAATTGGAAAACTTAAAAGTATTGAGTTTGTTTTTAGAATAATTTATGTTCAATATTAACACACTTTGTTGAGTCAAACGACTTCCTGTAACTCTTTACTCGTATATTCAAAACACACACCACGTACATGTCTGATACTTTTAGGTTAGCAACTTGAGTTTACCCAATACAAATACCTGAGGTTCAGTTATTCTTTCAAAAGACGTTTGCATTCGTCTAATTATTTTAAAAATATATATGTTCCGTTGCATGAAGACTTAGTACAGCAAATAGAGCAAAGTTTTCAATTAGCGAATCACTATTTGTTTTCCAATCACTATGCATGAGTTCTATTGATTTCATGTTCCATCTCACTTCGGATACGACACATGAATTGTCCAAGGTGATGCCAGTGTTGAGCAATGAGATTGTTGTAATCCATCTTGTCTTCCAAAGTTTGTCTCAGATGTATACGTCGTTTGGCATATTACCATAAGTATTTTACATTCTTTGTTCATTAACATAAAAATGAATAATTCATTATATAATGAAAAACAACCATGAAATTGTTATTTGTATATGCAATTTACTATTACATTTCGATTTTAATTTTCCGCAACCGTGGAACTCCTTAAGAGGACTAACAAACACACATGGTTCTCCACCGCCAGCTGAACCAACGAGCTCCTATAAACTTAAGATTGAGATTCGCAACTAAAAAATACTAACCATTTTTACATGGTCAAAATAATTTTATACCTATGTTTGTGTATTGTTTTGATTTCAGACTAGATTTTTATGAATAATTATGCAAATTTACATTGAAAACAAATAAAAAAATCTGGAGTGGCCTACACTCTACTTTACTATAAGTAACTTAATGTCAAATTTCTTGAGTATATAAAACATAACGTCTCATTTAAGCATAACGTAAACATCTAAATGGGATATAATTATTAGCCTGTCATTCCTGAGGTAGTACAGATAGTGATTGAAGGACATATGAATTTATAAGCTTATTTTTGTACATCACAAATAATTTATTATTTGCAAATAATTTCATTAGTATAACTACAGCAGTAATAACATTTTTGAAAAACCAAAGTGAACATTTCTTGAAACGAAATATTATCCTACAAGAGAACATGGCTATTGTTCAAATAGCCAGTAGATTTCTTACATCGTTTACTTGACATCCTTCTACATTGAATATTAATGTAAAATTTTCAAATTTGAAACAGTAAAATACTCTTTTTTTCTCTGAAAAACTTCTTAAACAGCAAAGAAAATGTTGTTTTAAGGTGATTTGTTAATTAAAGATGTACGATAATTACAGTTATTAATCTCTAAACGAAAGATTTCAATTTTGAATTATCTTTTACATTTTTGGTTTTTAACAGAATTATTATACTGGGAATTTTATGGCTTCTTAGTATTTAATAAGATCATTTTCCTTCCCCTTTGTCAAATAACATATATACGAATTTTTTTTAATGAGTGTTATCATTTACCTGCACAATATTATTCCTCTTACATCTCTTATAAGTCAATAATATATTTTCATTTTTCCATTAGAAACATCAATTTTATCTCAGTGGATTCGCTCAAAAAATTTCTAAGTCAATGTAAACAATGTAAAAAATACAAAAAATTCGACAAGTATAGCAGGTGATCTCTTAGTCTAGAATAAACAAACAGTTTTTATATCGTTATTGCTCTTTCCCGTAATTGAAACTTCATGAGTTTTTTTTTGTGAATTGCTAATTTTTTGTTCCATTTTTGGTCAAATTTTCATTATTTTTTAACGAGCCGTTTAGCGTCAAAAAATCATTTTCTGAAAACACTAATCGTACTGTAACGCCCCTTTAGCGAAAGTAATTTCAAAAAAAAATATCTCAACTCATTTGCCATATAACGTTCTATTTGTAGGCATAGTTTCATTCTTGTCCGTCAAACAGTATGGCTTGTATCGCTCTCACAAGGTTTGAGATTGAATTATAAGTCAAAATTTTTACATTTTATTGAAAAAAAAATATTTCCTGTTGTCTTAAAATTCTGAATATATTTTTCGTTTGTTGCATTTGTAACTTCAAAGATAATGTCAAAATTTCAAAACTCTAGAGTTATTAGTTTAGGAGAAATAAATGTTTTAAAAAAAACGGTTTTTGGCAAAAAAAGTGACTTTCCCATCATGCATAATTCTTCGCAAACAATAGGGATCTTCGTCTCTATGGGGCCCATTTTTGTGTAAAATATCAACTTGATCCATCAAAGATTCTGGACCGTAGCGTGGTAACAAGCAATGCTAACACACGCACCCACCCACCCACCCACACAGACATCATCGTAAAAACGTCATAAAACGACTTCTGGTACCTCAAAACATGTAATTCCGTCAAAATCTCGAGATCAAATTTTTTTCACGATCACTATACTTTACTTATAGTAAAGTAATATAAGGGAATAAAATTTGTTCAACTTAACTGATAAGATAGTAGGAATAGTATCAGAGATGTTCAAAGTCATAGGTCTCTCAAAGAAGAACACTATGTATTATGATTTTAAAACTGGCCCTGGACTCGACCAAAAACCAGTTAGGGTTTGAGAGATTGTCGACATTTGTCCTACGGTACTGCCACTCTTTATGAACTAACATCATTAAATTAAGTTAGCAGTTCTATGCATGGGCCCAATAAGATATCAATTTCAGCTACATATTTCTGGTAATTCTTTACAGTTCCCAGAAAAATCTACGTAATTACTGAATGATAAAATTTGAACCAACTGTTGATGATCCCAGAAGTGAGATTGCCGGCATTTCAACTTCTTCAGAAGATTTTAAGAGCTCCAGCAACGAAGCAGAAAATATTTCTAATACATAAACAGTGGTTGAACGGCATGTGGTCGCTAAGCGCACTTTACTACCACTCTTCTACACTATGTTTATGTTACCATTTGTTTACTTAATAGTTACTATAATGTTTTGCAGTTTTATGATCTAACTTAAACTACATAACTTAATTCTTTCATTTACAATAATAAGTATACGAACTAGGTTGAAGTAATAAACCGTAAAATTTATATTTCGGTTAAGATAAAATTTGAACCAGATTTATAGCAATTGAAATTCTTCCGAAGTTTTCAATAACAATACAAGGGGAAGAAAGCTAAGGGACAAGACCTCATCATTAATTTTAAGCATTTTTCTAGTGCTATAATTAATGAATACATTTTTCTTGTAACTGACAAATGAAGATATCCAAAATAAATCATTAATTGATTGTAAATGAGGTCAATAATAGGTTCACTTATAGTAGGTGTATGTATGCTACTCTAGATTTTGTTTACCTGTGGAATAAAAAAAGGGAGAATTATAAATGTTTAAAAAACAATAATTAAGATGTAGTACAAACAGGAAAAGTAAAACAGGTTTAGAAAGGTTGTTCTTTACCAACTTTGTATTAGCGAAATTATAAATGTTTGTAAAAAAGTACTACTATCAAGGGTACACTTGGTAATAAATATACTGATTATTGAAATAGAATGGAAAATAAATCATGTTTAGTGAAAGATGCTGAATGGTTTCAGAAGGTATCCGTTCAGATTCAGCAGGAATGATGGTTTATAAGTTCTCAGATATATTATTATCCCTCCATAAACTCATTTTTACTTCCATTCACTCTCTATGTGAAATACAGACAATGGAAACACTGCATTCGGGTCAAAATTTGGATACTGAGTTTTCAACGGAAATACATACACATTTCGAGGTAGAATGAGTCCATTAAAATAAGTCTGCAAATTGGTCAGTCTTTGTCTGTGAGCAGCATATCTTTAAAACGAGAAGAGTTATAATCATCACATTTCACATGTAAGTTCTTGATACCCCTGAGATGTAACAGCAAGCTAGCTTCTCTAGTAGTGATGAATTTACTTTTAAAAGGCACTCAGGATCACCCATCCAACTAGTAACCATGTCCAATGTTACTTAACTTCCTTTTTTAAGTATATGATACAGTTTTTTATGCTCTTTTCATTGCAAATCCAAATTCTAATTTTCAGATCAGAAGAGCAGCACTGACCCAAGTCCTTGAGGATGACTATAAAGAACTACAGCAGAGCTTAAGAAACACTGGAATGGCTTTCATACCAACACAACCTTAACATACAAGTTTTTATTACAAAAAATTATCATAGCGATACAATTATTTCAGTGCAATTATAAATCTACATTTGGTCCAAAAATACATCTCAGATTCACTTGTTTTGTTAAAAGACGAATCTTATAAATATTATGGCATGAAAGGTACAAGGTACTATTAAGAAAAGGCGGTATACAGAGAACTGGGGAGCGAACGAAACAAACGGAGAAGTCAGCTGCACTAAGTTTGAAACAATATTGCTTTAATAAGATAACTTAGATTGACAAAATACTGTGAAAAGAGGTCCTTAGCATCAGTTTCATTATTCCTTTGGCAACAGATATGTTTAGATTACTTACAATTAAAACAGAAACATATAAAAAGATTTGTCAAAAACAATCGTAAAATCACATAAACTTATAACAGGCATTAAGAACATTATTTAAAGCAGAATACCAAATAATTTAACTATTAGGGCACTTGAAACACATATAAGTGCGGAACAGTGATAAGGCATTCACGAAGAAACATACGAGAAAGGTGACTGAGCAGGGACGTGCGGCCAGTCAGGGCATTACCTGTCAGGAAATCAAAACTTTTCTTTGTCACTTAAAAGGTGACTGAGCCAGGGACGTGCGGCCAGTCAGGTCATTACCTGTCACGGAAATTCAAAACTTTTCTTTGTCACTTAAAAGGTGACTGAGCCAGACGTGCGGCCAGTCATGGGCATTAACTTGTCAGATACATTAACACTTTTATTAATCACTTAAAAGCTCAGGTCACTGAGCAAGGGACGTGCGGCCAGTCAGGGCATTTGCGCTTGTTTTCACGAAACGGGTCAATAATTCTTTTGCTTATTTGTGAACATTAAAAGAGTGACTATGCATTTTACAATATGTATTAAATTTAATATTATAGTAAGCACTAATACAAAATAATGTTATTAATTTTACAAACACACTTTAGACGCTTACTATTAATAGAAAAGCACGTAATTTTTATTAGGTATCCTCGTTTAAGATAGAATGGGTAATGCTATTCACTTGTGTGAATGGCGTGTTGAGTCTTGCATGCAGCTGCAATGATCAGTCTCTTAACAAGGTGACGCAACGAAACTGCCCACCTTCCTATTGGTCCTCTAAACTCTTACCGAGACTTAATTCAACATTTTAAAGCGAACCAAGGAGGTAGTAGTGTTCTAATTATCTTCAAGTCAAACTATTCTTAAATATTCCATACAGTTTTATACATCACATGTTTTATTTGAAAAGGAAATTATCTTTATTATTATAAATGATTACTTTCGTTCTAAGATCAGAATGGTAATTATATTGACTTGTGTGAATTTAAGCTGTAAATTGAGTCAATTGCTAGCTGCAATGATATTTCAGGTCTCTATATTTATAAAGGTGAATAAGAAAACAATGCCCAGTGCTTGATAGTTGGTGACCTCACCGCACGCCCCTGAATAACATTACTGCAGACATATAATAAAATCAACACTTTTAAAGCGAACATTCTAGAGTAGTAGTGTTCTAATTATCTTCAGGTCAAACTATTCTTAAATATTCCATACAGTTTTATACATCACATGTTTTATTTGAAAAGGAAATTATCTTTATTATTATAAATGATTACTTTCTTCTTAGGTCAAATATGTAATTTAATATTTGAATTTTGTAATTTAAGCTTAAATTGTTAATGTTATAAATGATATTTCGGTTCTATATTTATAAAACTGAATTAAAAAAAAAAATCAGTGCTTGATAGTTGGTGACCTCACCGCACGCCCCTGAATAAACATTACTGCCACAAGAAATATGCGAATACAAGTAAAAAAAAAACACCTGTTTGAACATATCACAGAATCATTCCTTAGAGTTTATGTAAATTTGTTGAATAATACGTTACCAGCATATAATATGCTGGGTCCGAAGTATTCTAAGAATTGGAGTTACATTGAAATAGTCGAAAATGTAAGATGCTATAATTAAAACAGTAATAAATATGTATTCAATTATAATTAAGTATTGTAAAAAAATAATAAAACAAGACATTTATTGTAACATTGCAATGCACTATGCTTAACAGACAGTTCTATTCAGAGTTTTATCAGATTTGTTCTTTTAGGTTGTCTATTAAGAGAATAATTTGTAGAACTTCTGCGATTTTAAATACATTAAAGCCTCGATTAATCTGTAAAATATAAAATCAAGAGGAAGGCTTGTCCGATTGACTGTAAATCCTTTGTACATTTCACAGTTGCTGAATCATAACATAGGTATTGTATCCATAAGAGGTACACACCACTTTTGTGTCTTAATATCAGTATAAACAGCTAACTGAACAAAATGGTTTACAATTTAAAATGTAGTACTCTACTATGAAGAGAAATGTATTTGACTGGGTGGTGGGAAGACCACCTCCGTGATGGTGAGGATATCCCTCGGCTGTATACCTCTACACTCTACTCAGTTCAAGACCACGTCTTCCCAATTTTCACCCGATTGTGTATGCTTAAATCCATTAAGGTTTTAATGTACCATAAATTTAATCATACTCAGTTGTGAGTATTTCCAATAAAATACATATAAATTTTAGGATATTTTATAAAATTTTTTTACAAAACATCCTTATTTGTTACAAATAATTTAAATTTTAATATTTTAAAGATATTTTTATTCAATCTATTTAGAAAAGTAATAAGTTGATCATAAAAGTATTTTCTCTTGGACATTTAATCAATGATAGGTTTTAACGCTTTCAGTAATGTTCTAAAGGCGAAATGTGATGCCCATTTTAGTTTTGACGTGCTGTTTATCATGACTGAGAATTATGACCAAAAACGTTGAAACATGCTCTACAATAACCAAAGACTAATTAATTTCGATTGCCAGATCTAGAAAAGGAAAAGAGATTATTAGCAATAGAGTATAGTTTTTTTTTTAAATATTGAGAGGTTTGCGGTGTTTATCATTTGTTCACAGCAGCCAAGTTTGTTCGAAGCAGTAATTATTATTCCCTACAATTACAGTAAGCATGCTGGAAGCAACCTGATAGATTAGTGGTAGATCCTGGGAGGGATCTCAGGTTTCCAAAGAGGAATTGAGAATTCCGATTGGATTACTCAAGCGGTTAGAGTTTAATATTTTGAATTCTAGTTAGCTTTTTAGGGTGACACAAAAGACAGTTGTTACTTGCTTCTTATAAACTATAAGGATCTTCATAGATATCCCAAATAAAAGGCTGCCATAATCCATCTGCGATTAATCTTACCGAGAATTTCACTTGACCTAGTCTTCCGCCAAACCTTCACTTCCTACTTCAAATGTAGTTTTGAACAATTTGAAATGACCTCGACTACCCGTCGTTAGCTTCTATGTTATGTTAATTACCAATGAACATCTGTCGAGTAATATTATTCATCAGAATAACATTTCTCCTAGGACAACTTGAAGTATTTTCAAGTAGGCCTCAATTTAAATGATTCCTCTGTGGAGACATGAGAACTGTCCTATAACCATAATGACCTTGGCAAGGACCAGTAGGCCATCACTCCAAAATATATTAACTCCATTCTACGCATCCATATCATTCAAGTTCATATCGGGTATTGATCTTAATGAAGGGCATCACATCTTACAGGCTGTGGTACCAACGGCTCCACATCCTCTCACGTCACCACGCACACAAGCTAAAAAAAAAAAACTGACTGGACTCCTAACTTGAAATCATAGGCTTAAACACAGCATTAAATTTAGTTTTTGTTCTGAAGACAACAATAAAATTCTTAAACTTTCCTTATTACAACAGTACTAACCATAATCTCATGAAGTACGGATATAATCGAATTTATCAACCAACTGCTTTCAATTACGTCTAATATAGTGACCCGTACTTCTAATTCATAAAAAAAATAAGAAAAACAAATATAACCTAACCTACTTTAACAGTCTACTTAATTTTGGCTTAGTTAAAAAAATATTAATAAAGAATGCTTCCTTTGGTTTTAACATTAAGTAAACAAATAAGTTTTTGCCCGATTTAGTAAGTCGTGGAAATGTGACAAGTACTTTAATTTCTACGTTGATAAGGGAGCTGGATAATATCAAAAATGTATTCATTTTTTTTAATTTTTAAAGCGGTTGTGAGGCAAAGTGTGTACCTGTATTTAAAAACACTTAAATCACTTGATGTAACTTAATATGAGTACTCTGTTTCTTTTTCCAGATGACTATAAATACCAGAATGAACGTCGTATAAAACAAATTTTTTACAAATTAAATTCAACAATAAAGAGGGCATTAATGATAAAAAAAAATATATAAAAAACCTATAAATATAGCTCTCAAGAGATAGTGAGTACCGTTAATCAACCCAAAAGCTGCAATTTAAAAATTAACTCCCTTCTTTAAAATAGACAGTGAGGGACATTTCGCTAAAATAGTTCTCTCCATTACATCTTATTACCTTCATAGCTACTGACAATCATTAAAAGGCTTCAAAAGAAACCGTTCAAAAAGATATAAACTTTTCATGTACTGTTGTTAACAATAACCGTAAAAAGCATGTTTAATACAAAAATGGTTAATTTTATCAATAATTTTCTTTTTTTTTTGAATTAGTTATGTAGACTGTGAAATTCATTTTACTCATTTTTGGGAGTTATATAGCAAGTCTCCACATAAACAAGTTCTACTAATAAAAGAACGCATTCTGAACACGAAGTGCTCTTATTCAGCTAAACATGATTTCGTGAAAGGTGACGAGGACTGAGCTGAGGAATTTAATCTTAACTCAACTTCCCTAACCCCTTGTCTCCTTTCTCCTTTTAAATAGTTCCTCTTACATCCAGAAGAACAGTATTGTTTGAAAAGTTGTTCTATTAATAAAACTTGTCTATGTGGAGACTTCCTGTATAACTCCCCCAAGAAATATTTTTTAAATTATTTTTGGTCGTCTTTATCATAACCGTATATCTAAAGTACAATATTGAAAGATGATAAGGTTGTACTACAGATGTTCTATCAGTACTGATAGAGTTTCTTTTTAGTTAACCACCTGTTTCGTA
Organism: Hermatobates lingyangjiaoensis; assembly: GCA_026182355.1. NCBI lineage: Eukaryota > Metazoa > Arthropoda > Insecta > Hemiptera > Hermatobatidae > Hermatobates > Hermatobates lingyangjiaoensis. The sequence continues at coordinate 2,950,298 of JAPFBL010000328.1, read as the reverse complement.
CTTATTCCAAACAGCACAAAAAAGAGAAACTACTGAAACATTAGACATGTAAAACATGAAACAATCACTAACAAACAAAGTATCTCTTTAAAACTCCAAGCGCATTAAAAAAAAAAAAATTTAAAAAATAACAAAGAGGGGAACTGGTCATATCGAAAGGAATGAACCAGTAGACAATAATCAATGATTAGTAAACTACGAACTAATTGGAAAGCTGACTGAAAAAATAAAGGAGAGACACACTTAAGATATTCAGGTAAAGCATATCCGACACCTCTGGAAATGGGAAACCTTTACTAGAACGGATAATTAAGTTTAAGAAAAACTTCAGTACCGATGTTGCCTGATGTACAAAACATTTATAATGTAAAGGACAATGTTGGCCACTGTACTGTAGGAGAACATTTCCGAACGGTTCGTATAAAGAAGACAGATTCACAAGGATGGTGGTTTTATTTTCTAAGAATAATTTAATTAGTTAATTAGGAAAAATGTTGATAGAACAACATTTTTATATCAAAAGTAATAAAAATTGTTTATTATTCAAATGAGAGAAAATAAATGTTTCTGTTCCAGGAATCGACTCATTAATGAACTAGGTTAAAAGTGATTTTTGAAATAAATTTCATTTATATATTTTAAGAAGAAAAAAGTTGATTAGCTTAGTGTCAATCATATATCCTTTACTCTTTGATAACATAATATTATTGTCCTGTCACTGATATCTAAAAATAGACAGTAACCAATGCTACAGCAAAGCAGCTGTCAAACTGGCACACTGTCAGGCAAACAAATACACTTAAACATTTTAATAACGATATCTCGTTTTATCAAAAATGTTAAATAATATGTCAAAGAAACACTAGCTCATTCATAAATAAACTATAAAACATTAATAATGACATGACTTGTAAACATTATTCATCATGACTTGTTTTCTTAACCCAAAATTCATATGATATAATTTGTAGTTATTGAGGGTTGAGGTTTTATGATTGAAACTACTTCTCTCGTCGACGTTTCGACATATATTTATGTCATCTTCAGGGCTACACCACTTTTTTTTACAATTAGCTATATTACGAGGGTCGTCCAGAAAATAAGTTCCGTTTTGGTCTGTAGGGCGGTAGGAGTGGTTTTTGCCAAATCCGGCAACACCGCTCGAAAGGAGGAGAGGTGGGGGAATAGAATGAGAGGTGGGGGACCTCAGTCGGTCAATTACCAACGTCAGGGCAGGTAGTTGAAATGGAGCCCTCCATGTCAGTCCCGCCACCTCGATCCCCGTTCCCTCTCGAGTTGTTTTGCGCGGAGTGATTCAATTTCTTTATGCACAGGGTTTCAAATCAGTTCAAATTCACGAACAGCTCATTTCTGTTTATGGAGAAGGTTGTAATGAGTGAATCAATGGTGAGGAGATGGGTACGTGAATTTAAGGCGGGAAGACATTCACTTGAGGATGAAAGTGGGATAGGCAGACCCTCAGTTGTGACGGACGAAATTGTCGCAGAAATCGACAATGCAATTCGCAAAGATCGTCGTTCAACCCTGGATGAACTCCACCTGAGTTTCCCAGACATCTCACGATCCCTCATCCATGAGATCGTTCGGAAAAAACTTGACTTTCGGAAAGTTTCCGCCCGGTGGGTCCCTAGAGAGCTGAATGTCTTCCCGCCTTAAATTCACGTACCATCTCCTCACCATTGATTCACTCATTACACCTTCTCCATAAACAGAAATGAGCTGTTCGTGAATTTGGAACTGATTGAAACCCTGTGCATAAAGAAATTGAATCACTCCGCGCAAAACAACTCGAGAGGGAACGGGGATCGAGGTGGCGGGACGTGACATGGAGGGCTCCATTTCAACTACCTGCCCTGACGTTGGTAATTGACCGACTGAGGTCCCCCACCTCTCATTCTATTCCCCCACCTCTCCTCTTTCGAGCGGTGTTGCCGGATTTGGCAAAAACCACTCCTACCGCCCTACAGACCAAAACGGAACTTATTTTCTGGACGACCCTCGTACTACTACAATATTGGATATTGTTTACATTTTGAATTTATTACATGAAGGGTAATATTAGTGATTTTTAAATCTGGTATTACAACTACGGATTTTAACATTGATATAGGGATATTTTTTTTATTGATTTACATTATTTCAGAAGTATAGAGATCTCTGAACAGAAGAACAAATTTCTGAGATAAGAAAACATTGATCTCTATACTTCTGAAATGTAAAAAGCAAATTAAAACAAATATCCACATACGAGGTGTGTAAATAAAGTAAGTGAGACTGATTTTTTTAAATTTTCTATTCAAATATAATTACAATGTGATATTGTCACCTTCAAAATAGTTCCCTTCGGAAGCCACACAGCGCTGGAGACGGTCCTTCCAATCATTGTAGCATTGCTGGAACTCGGATTCTGGAATGGCCTTCAGCTGGTCGGTTACAGCAGTTTGGTATGTTTTGTAGTTGTCCCGAAATGAGTTCCCTTGAGGTGATTTTTCAATCTCGGGAAGAGGAAAAAGTCACAAACGACTCAAGTCTGGTGAATAAGGAGGCTGAGGAGCAACAGGAATGTTTTTACTGGCCAAAAACTCGTTTATTGAGATGGCAGTGTGACAGGGCGCGTTGTCGTGATGCAACACCCCACTTGTCTTTGATGTTTGGCCGCACACGAAGGACTCTTTTTCGAAGTCTTTCAAGGACCTCGCGGTAAATTCAACTGTTCCCCGATCATTCTGACTGTCAAGCGTCGATCTGAACGCACAAGGTTCCGTACTCTGTTGACATTTTCATCGGTGTTTGCACTTGAAGGCCTTCCGCTTCGTGGTTCATCTTCAATCGACTCTCTTCCTTCTGAAAATTCCTTAAACCACCAAAAAACCTGTGCCCTTGATAAAAACACGTTCTCCATAGGCCTCCTGAAGTTTTTCAAAAGTTTCGGTTGCATTATGTCCAAGTCTGAAGCAAAATTTGATTGCACACCGCTGCTCAACTTTGAGGTCACTCATTTTTAAAAACGCTCAAAAAAAACCATTTCACGAAAACCAACGCTACGGACAAACAAATGACTGTGGCGAGTTCAGATTCATACTGGAGGCGCATCACACGTGCACCTGACGCTACTCAAGGCCACGCGTCTCCAGCGTTGCCAGATCGAAAGCGACGTTACCAGTCTCACTACTTTATTTACACACCTCGTATCAAAGTTAAAATCCATAGTTGTAAAACCAGATTTATCAATCACTAACTCTCTATTACCTTTCATGTAAAAAAAATTAAAATGTAAACAATATCCAATACTGTAGTAGTAACAGTGCTAATTGTAAAAAAACCGTGTTTAACCCTGAAGATGAAATAAATGTATGTCGAAATGTCGGCGAGAGAAGTAGTTTCAATCATAAAACCACAACTCTCAAAAAAAATATATATATTTTAGGGTAAAAATCTAATGAATATGGTCTCACATAAATAAACTTTTATGATATAAACAACGCGTTTCGAACACGTAGTGTTCTTATTCAGGCATTAACTAAGGTTGAGGGCCTCTGAATAAGACTTTCAGAGTCTTATTCAGAGGCCCTCAACCTTAGTTAATGCCTGAAAGAGAACACTACGTGTTCGAAACGCGTTGTTTATATCATTAAAAGTTTTATATGTGGAGACCATTTCATTAGATTTTTACCCTACAATGAGTAAATACCACATAATAACAGATTGCCTACATAGAAATATATATATTACATGAATATTGTTTGTACTATAAAGGTAAGTGTAAACTACATTCGTAAGCACCAACAGAGTAAGACGGTTAATTCATACCTTAATGTAAACGATCAATTAATTACTTTTCTGTTGCTTATGATCAAATGAAAAAAAAAAAAGAAGAGATTTCCTATTACAAGTGAACTGAATGTGAGATATGTATTCATATGAATTGTTAACCTTATACCCATTGTAGGGAACAACCAGAGGTGAAGTCATTTCTAGCAATTAAATCAAATCCATAGAGTAATGTGAATATAGAAACTAAATTACAGGTTCTACATTTGAAAATATAATCCAACTTATAATAACAGATAAAAATATAAAAAAATATCGTTGTCCAACAATTACTCATAAAAGACTTCACTGAATATTAACATTCAATTAATTTTGTTTTCGTCCTGTAAATACGCTATTAATTACAAAAATTGTTTAATTATTACCCTTTTTTTCAGTCCAACAATTTTTTTTGGACGAAAGAGTGGCTTAGAGATATAGGAAAATTCTTTTTCAGAATCAGTTAAAAATCCTCTGCTCCAAAGTGTCAATAAATATCCTGCTTGAAGTATTTGCCAATGACAACTTATAATAAAAATATCAACCTAGCAACAACTTATTATTCTAAGGAATGTTTAAATAATTTCTTACAATTAATTAATAGAAAATTAAAGCACGTTTTAAAGATAAGAAGGCAAAACTCTTTATAAAGTATACACTAATTAATGTGAGATAGAAAAACAATTTATACGTGTATCTTTAGTCACCTATAATTATTTACATTTTTTTTTAATTCTCAACTCAAATCATTGAAATTATTTTCAGAAATAACTAAAACGAATAACGGAATTAGAAAAGAAGTAGTAGAAAGGTACCGGCAGGCTTACTTAAGAATGTCAACTGAGTGGAATGGCACAAAAAACTAAATTAATAAAAAATGCAAACAACAGTTACAACAAAGGCAATTACAAAAATATAAACAAGTATAAAATAAATTAGTTTTAAAGTAAAAGAAGAGTTTGTTGTACTTATGAGTACAACTTTATATTTAAATATTAAAGAGGACTGTATCAACTGGCTGACAAACAGGAGAACAAGGTCTCTGGAAGAAGGAGAATGCCCGAAAACTGCATTGGATGCAAGGCGTTGCAACAGTGAACACATCTGAAATCACATATTCTTACAGTATACTATGAAATAGAGATTTCAACTTTATTTTAATTATAAATTTTAAATAAAAATATTTCAATATTCATTTACAATTGAGGATTAGAGGGTGTTCCTGAGATTTTAAAAGTGTTATAAACTGACAGGATACAATATTACAACAACAACAACAGCATACAGTAAAAATCCATTTTTAACCGAACCTGAGTAGTAAAGTATTAAAGAACCACCTAAAAATGGATAACTAGGCCATTGGCATATCATTAGGATAATTGTGGTCTTAAAGTACCACCCGAATAAAAAAAAAACTGTCAGTAGCAGGGAGCGAAGAATAGTCCCAGACATTCTTCTGGGTTCTCGTTATTGTGGAAGCTGTGGTTCCATATCCAAGATTGGTTAGACGAATTGAGCCCTTCAGGGATAACAGTAACTTTTGGATCCGTAAGGTGGTAAGGTAAGGTCGTAAGCAAAAACTGTTTTACGGAAGCCCTCCGATTATGACGGGTAGGTTCTCATACACAACTGGCTTGCTGCAAAGTCCCACCTCTTTTCCTTTTTCCAAAGTATACATACTGACTTATTAGCGTCAGTTCGATTCATACAGAGGTCTACCTCACAGGTAGATTCAGTGGGATACCCAAATGCACAATATATACTATCATTGCCGCGGGGAAGGAAATGGCTCAACACATTCTTGAGAGTTCTCGTCTCTTAGTGTTAGTCTCGTGATGATTTGACGAGTGTTTATGCGTGCTCAGTGTCGTTATCAGAAGTTACTTCTCCCGTGGTTGACTGGTAGCAGGATGATTGTTGTTTTCCTATCCTGTGTAGTGACTACTTCATAGAAGACAACCAACTGCTGCTGTTTTTGTTTCCCGTACCCCTTCCCTTCCCTTTAAATTATTTGTTAATAGACTTGTTAATAATGTTTCCATATAACTTTGGCGCCACGTATGGGCTAGTGGTAGCGTTCATGCCTTCAGACTCAACATGGCAAGCTTCGAATCTTGTTCATAACATTAGAACTGTTATGTTGGTGTTAGAAAATGTTGGGAACAACCGGCATGAGAAAAGAACGTACAGCAGTTAGTCCGCTGTCTGTACATTGTCAGAAATACGTATGACTGCAGATTTACAGTAAAATTCCGTAATGGGTGCCAATTATCAAATGAACCATACCTACCAGCTATAATCGCATTGACCGATGGTAAAATATTACAACGGTGGTCTCACGATTAACCCTGCAAAAATGATGCGTAAGAAGATGTCTCGATGTGCAAACAGATTAAGAGCAGTAAGATTTAGTTACAATTAAGCTGGACGGATGACAGTTCAAGTGGGTGGAGCCAGCTGTATGGAAGAAGAACCAATGGGATGATTGACTAGATAGAGTGGAGCCAATCGGAGAAGCACTTGAGAGGCATCCAGTCGTCCCAGGCTCTCTAGTTTTTCAATCAGACAACCTGCAACAAAAAAAAATCTTCAGCTGCCAGCAGACACATTAATGAACTTCACTGGGTAAGTTAATAATCTAAAAAGAAGCAAGCTCAATATTTCTTAGCTGTTTTGGGTTACTTTTCAATAATTTTACATATATGTATCAAAAAAATTTACTAAATACTGGAATACTTGAAAGTAATGTAAGTAAGATTTACTTAGGTTAAATACTACATAACTAGGTCTCGTAAAACGTGCATCAAAGCCTTAACTGCTGAAATCCCATATCAATGTAACCTATTCAAGTAGCTTAACAATAAATAGGAACAAATTTAACAAAGTTAGGATCTTTATTAAAGCTCTTTGTACTTTCAAATCATGGATCAGTATGCGTACTATATATATCTTATTCTATATGACTGAAGTACACCACAATATAAAAAAAAATATGAATACGTCTAATTCTAAAAATCAAAATACAAGCATATTAAATAATTTCTGAATTACACAGATAATTGCAACTATAAATTTAAAAGTTACATTGAAACATTTTTGGTGAATTTGAGAAAAGATATCGATGGCTTTTTCTGAAGTTGATGATTTATGGCTTAGTCTAAAAGCTCAAGTCGAAAAGATGATGAAACATCCATCATCAAGTCCACGGACATTGTAACAATGCCTATAATGAAGTGTCAGACAACTTGAAAAAGGTGATGCCCGTGGCTCAGTCAGAAAGCTCAAGTCGAAAAGATGATGAAACACTCATCATCAAGTCCACGGACATTGTAACAATGCCTATAATGAAGTGTCAGACAACTTGACAAAGGTGATGCCCGTGGCTCAGTCCAAATATACTTGTAATATACTATACTGTCATATATAAGTAATATACCTTGCATATTACTAGTATAACAAATACAAATTGCGTTTTATGTTAGTAATCTAATATCCACAATTTGCAAAGACAAAAATTAACTGCTAGTATATTTCAGTCAGGCATTGTTTACCTTGCCTTTGCTGCAGACCGTGTGACACATACGTACATATGATTGTGTTTTATTTACATAGGTAACAAGGTGAAGTCTGAATACTACAGGACCTATGGAGTTGTTAGGCAGGGTGGAGTAGAGGTTGATGGAGGCCCAAGTCTTGCTGAGGAGGTGATGTTGTTCAATATGTGGCAAGGACTGCGTGAGCCCAAGGGATACTGCCAGTAGACACCAGTCACGGCCTTGGGGCTCCGAGGGGTCGAGCAGGCGGCAAAGCTCGAGCAGGCAGCCACTGCTGATGCAACTCACGGGGGCCGACCTCACGTCCACTAGCCACGTCTGCGGCAACCACAACGACATCATTACAAAGCGCGCAGTAACCTCAGCGCATTCACCTACCTTTTCTACATGTAAAACTCATTTCCGTAACTCGATTGTCCAAGTTTTGAATCGACGAAATTGCTCCATAAGAGTCAAACATTTTTAGACATACTGTGCAGTCAACTAAACTGAAGAAGGATGTAGCAGCTCTGCCAATATGACGAATGTATAGCAGCACCACAACACTTGACTTTTAGAAATAACCATTTAGTTATCGTCAAAAGACTGATAAACTTATGAAAATGAGTTTTGATTTAAAAAGAAAGTAGAACAAATAAAGCAGTATTTTTTATTTTTTCAAGTGCAACATTTAGTATTTACAATTTCTAAGAAATGGATAAATATGGTACTAAGGTACAAAGATAAGGTAAATTGTACCTTATATATTGTACTTGTACATTCATGTACCTATCAAATATTTTCAAGTGAGGTACTAGGTTGTAAATATTTACGAATACCAGTTGGAACAAATTAACATAAAGCGGGTGTTATTAGGGTTTGATTCTGCCGATCGGTTAACAACAATAAAACAAAAGTGAGTTAAGTAACTACCGATAATAACCTGGACAAAAGAAAAACATGAACACCTATTACAGCTTATTACACTCTATTATCATAAATAGGAAAATTACAGAAACTGGACTTGGCACTCAAGAAGTTTTTACAAAACAATGCGTTATATAGTACAGTTAGTCTTCTTCTTCAGTTACACATAAAATTCAAATAATAATTTTACCTACTATAACGAACTAAATGAATAAATATATCATAGTCATATCAGTAATCTAAGTAAATTGCAGAAACGCTTTTTGAAAGATCCAGGATTGGACTGCAGCTATACAGAAAAGTACTTAATAATTAACTGCTAGTATATTATTTAGTAATATGAAAATTTATTTAGGTTACATTGTGTTGTTACATTCTTGTATGTATATTACAAGAAGTAAGTATAATGTTGGGGTGGATGAAATAAACCTTCCATATTTTATATGAACAGATGAAGGAATCTAAGGGTAACGCTGTTTTATGTTCATTCAGACAAAATTCAGACCATAAATTTACTGCAATAAACAGAATCTACAAAAATGATGTCAGATATAGATAGGATACCTGATCAACGGAGAAAGCTGCAATGTTGAGGACAGACTCCGATGCGTTGGTCAAAGGATTGGTTAGCTTGGCTGCCAGTCCTTTGGCGTCGAGCGTGGCGCGCATTAACTGGTCAGGAGGATAGCAGTGTACCGGAGAGGTGTGGCTAGAGAGGTCGCTGGGACTTATGTAGTGCTTCTCCACAGTCAGGCCAGGCACCATCTCAATCAGCACCTACGTGAAACACCAATATTATTATACGGAAAGAGCGATCAAAACATATCAGCTAGGGCTTTCAGTAGGATGTTCAACTTCTGGTCCTTAATGACTTACTTATTCAATTAGTCATTGTAGGTTACCAATATCACGATATATTGGCTCCACTATATAAGTTTATATAGTATATAATAAGTTTAATTATTTGTAAATAATACTATATAAATAACACTAAACAAAAACATTAGTTAATTACACTTGTCACTTATGTAACAGCAATCCAATGTTTCAGAATAAAAGTAGGACTTCAGTTCTTGAATACATACGTTATTATTTCATATTTCTTTTACATTGCATAATTCATGCAACATCTTCTTGAAACTTTCAAGTAATTTAATAATAAATATAAATTATATCTATTTCCATTATATTGATATATTTAATATATGCAATATTTGAAACCAATTTGGTTTTCCTTTGCTCTCACAAAGACGGTTGCAACAGAAAATCAGAGGATGTAAGTGTATATCTTGCCTTTTATTTGTTTCTTGACTAATTTTGGACAACATATCTTTGATTAAATACACAGTAGCTTCTGCATTGACTATTTTCTTGTTGTATGCTAAAAAAGTTATTATTTTTCATTGGGTTTACGGTAATTCCCATATTAAAATGGTTAGAGACATTCACTATCACAATGCACTGTACACTATAATGCAAAGGCAAAATAGGCAAAAGGCAAAAATTAACTTTGAAGTAAACAACAAGAAAATATTCAATCTGAGGTAAAATTGATAAACAAACAAAAGTCTCCACACAACTTCATTTGTGTGGAGACTTTTGTTTGTTTATCCATTTTACCTCAGAATGAGTAAATACCACACAATTACGGATTGCACAACTAATGATTTCAAAATATTCAAACAGATGTTGCAGCGAATTTTCATAAAATCGAAGAAAAAATTTGCTGTCTACTTATACCAATATATATATAATCTCAGGGAAAAGAAAACAAAAAGTCACCAAATAAAACTCACTACTTCGACTTTTAGACATCTATCATCATTAAGAGAATTGATGTGCTTAAGTGGTACATTCCTGATGACGAAGTATGTCGAAATATCAAAATCAGTTTCATTGGTGACATTATGTATTTCCTTGTCTATGTTATCATGTTTTAATCTTACTAGGCAATGTCAATTTTATTTCAGAAAAAAAAAATATGTATATTCAAAATGACACAGATTGCAGAAGAGAACAAAAACTTACTACAATACATATTGGAGTAGAAGTTTATTGTCTCTTCTGATCTTCTCCGTAAGACGAATCCTTGTTGGGAATATCAAGTGGAAATAAGTGTTTCATCTGTGTTTTAAATCCTTATGTATATACAGAATAATTAATGAAAGGTTTCACAAATAATACACACGCACACAACTTTACTGATACACACATGTACGCACACACACATATATAAGAATCAATGATCAAACCACAATATGAAATGGGAAAAAAAGACTAAGATCTTTCAGCCGTAACAAGCGGTCTTCGTCAGAGTCAAAACCCAACTGGGTTATGTTTTGACTCTAACGAAGACCGCTTGTTACGGTTGAAAGACCTTAGTCTTTTTTCCCCCATTTCATTTGTGGTTTGACCATTGATTGTTATTTCACGTGTTTATGTGAAATCTTGTTATACATATATAAGACTATGTGACAATGATGAAGATCAATTATTTGATCGAAATATCGTAGCTCCATTTCTGAATTTCTTCCAATGGTTTAAATGTGGTTTTTATTTTACGTGCTTATTGTGAAATCATGGTTTTCTTTAAAACAATTGTAAAATACTTGTATTATAACAAAAAACAATCGTCATAAATAGCACGATTATAACATAAAAGGTTATTGTGTATAAAACAGACTAGTAAAAACCAGAATACCAAAAACAAAGCATAAGCAGATTGCACTCTTTTAAAATAAACGCTTCGATTCTAAATCTTCTGTATACAGAAAGGAACTATATTTAAAAATATAATCAATATATATTACATCAGAATAACTTGTTTAGGAATGCAATTATGAAACGCAAATACCCACTGCAAACAAGTCACACATTGATCTTCGTGCAACTTCTAAAAGTTGCAACTTTCCATTTTAGAATTATACTAAATATGCTGATATGAATAATACGTACGGTTCAAAATTATTTTTTGAATTTTAAACTACGATTCACTTTTTTTTATAAAGGAAAATGGTTGAGTCTGCTTTTTTAATAAAAATGTTTTTTTTTTCAATGCATTTTGCAATTTTAATAAGAACAATAAAATAAACAATGATTACAACTGATTCATAATTATATGAAAAATAATATATGTATAATGTGATATTTACAATATCAATGATGCCGAGTATTTCCTCAAGAAAGAAGAAGGAGTCGCTGCCAGAGTTGGGTGGGCCTCTAACCTTGATCTCAATGTACTCATCGAAGCCTCCGGAGGCGGCCTGTTCCAAAGTGATGAGCGCTTCTAGAGGGCCAAGACACAACTTAGAGCCTCCCAACCATTGGTAGAGGTCACTGTCCCAGTCAAACACGCTGTTTACTCTCGAACGAAGTTCAACCTACCCAAACATCTTTCTTGTGTCTTTGCAACAACAAACTCAAATCTTTTCGTAAACCAGTTATATATATATATATATATAAATATTGATAAAAGTATCGACCGTGGAATAGAAACAAAACTAAAATTTATCGGGACTCGGTCAGTTCTTCAGGTTCAAATGAAACCCTCATTGCCAACGTTTCGGTTTTTATTTAAAACCTTTTTCATAGGCCTACAAAAACAGAGGAAATATAAGAAATAATACAATCATTCAAAAATCAAACATACATAAAAGTGCAATTATTTGCAATTAAGAAATTACAATAGAAATTTTGACTATAGGTTAGTGAGAAAACTTACAGAAATATACATTTTGAAACAGAAAAACTAAGTATTACATTACAAATTATTTTCCAAAGAAAATGAGTCTGTGGATTTTAACAACAACTGAAGTCTGAATGAACACATCACACTGAACTGAAATAACAAGCAAGGTAACCAAATTTCACCAGACAACCAAAAAGGCCCTAACACAATTTTTCATCTATCAACAATGTTTAACTTAACACACCCGAATAAATACTATTTAAATTTGAAATGTCACTTCTATAATTAATGGATGACTGGTCCTTTCTAATATATAACATTTCCAGAGTTTTCCTTCTCTGTTCATCCATTTCTTTGGCTATTATTTTTATTTAATCAAAATCAACATTATGGCCTTCATAATGAAAATACATAATAATAATCAAAAATAATAATAATAATAATACCTTCATAATAATAAAAAAAATACATTATTTTATATTAACTTTTAAAGGACTCTTATAATGGTTTATTAAACAATGATAACGAAGTAGATAATAAACATTACATTATATTCAAATCTATTAAACCACTAAGAAGAATGGATGATTTCAGATTTTGTTAATATTAATCTAGTATGACGTTTATCTTTCTTTGCACAGCTGTTTGGTGAGAAAATAGGAAAGCTTCCGGGTCTTCCTTATCCTCGGGTTATAATTAGGTAATAATTCTTATATGGATTTATTGAATAATAATTAATTTAGTAATTTATGATTTGTATAATGATAATATTAGTATCGGTTATTTATTAGTTATTGTTTCAATTAATTTTTAGTGAAGATTGTAACCAAGGTTTATTCATTTTTTTTATAATACTCGTATAATTCAATTTCTAAAAATCGTATATTTATAATGGAATAAATAAGAGTCGTTCTCATCTCTTATAAGAGTTTTTTTAAAGGCATATCAATGATAATGGCTGTTAATGAGAGAAATACAAAATCTGCAACAAACAAACAAACAACGAAGAGTTACGGTATTCGAATCTAGGTCTTTGCGGTCGATGTTGCATCCGATTAAGCCTCCCAGGAGGTTAAATAAATATTTGCAATGAAGTTACAAAACAAAAATGATTACCTGAAGCCTAGGGAAGACAGAGTGCATTAGGTGAATTGTGCCGGTGGGTGGTTTGATTCGCAGGCCACCGTACAGTCCTCCTTGGTAGCGTGGATCAGTTGCCTCCCAAAGACCTTCCAGTCTTTCTATCAGGTTGAACATGGGAAGCTCAAACTCCAACTCACCGTCTACGTCACACTGAAACCACCATTTCTTTTAACATTGACACTCGCATTTTTGAAGTGACGTTCAATTTGTAGTACAAATAAATCACAAAATAATTTGCAAAATTACTTGAATAATTGTTTACTTCCTGTCCATTAAAAAGTAATGTTACCCTCTTTAATATGTTATTCCTTATCCAGATCTGTTGGTTGTCCTCAGATTTCCTTCAGGGTAAAAGTTTTAAATGTTTGTGCTCTAACGACCAAAATTGTGGACTATTTTTTTAAACAGCACTAATTTTAGGCATGGGTGAATCAAATTATTGGATTGATTCTACATCGGGAGCACTAAATTGATGTTACTACGGTTAATTTATAGTTATTCCAACTTTTTCAAGCTGGTCTGGCCTTTCCCATACATAAAAACAAACTTTCCTTCAATGAACACAATATTAAACAAGAAATATTTTTGCCTTTTAACAACATTACAGGGCTACATTCGATATTAGTTCTAATGTTACTTTTACGTTCTACGAATAACATAACAGTTATTCCACTTTAACGGGTGGAATAACATTTATTTTACGTTTCAAATTTTATAAAAGAAATATTCATTGTTTGAATGCTCCTTATGGTACACTGTCACCAACCGATCATTGAATTACTGCACAACTCCCCTTCATTAGTCCAGACTCTAACAACTATATTTACATTTTTTCACCTTCCACGCTACACAAAGGTTATAAGTGTGGCTCAATTGATAATTAGCACCATTTTGAGCTATTAGTGAGCGAAATTAGCAGGTCCATTTTCAATACAAAAGTCAAATTTCACAAGTCGGAAATAGGCATTTTTTTATGTCTGTATATTGTTTCAAAATTACGAAAATTTATTACTTCTTAAACACACTTCGTACTTATTTCAAGTCTAGTTATGGTTTGTTCACATTTGAATTTAAACCGACATTCATTAAAATTTAAGGGGCCAGGTTAGCTCAGTGGTTAACGTACTCGCCTCTGAACTGATAGGACCGGGGTTCTTTCCCCACCTGATCCTCGATTTATTCATGCGGGAGGTGAATAAATCTGAGCACGTCATCTCTCGGAGAAGGACGCTAAACCGTGGGTCCCGAGCCTGTACGATGTCAGGTACTCGTTACAGATCCCTACTCTAAACACACTTGAGTTAGGCAAAATTTAGGACTCCCACTGTAGAATCAATCTTCATTGTGTGGTATCACAAAGAGCCAATGCTCGGCCTACGTACGGCCTCGTATGTTCCCTTGTGGGACTACCACTGCAACCTAACCTAACCTATTCAAATTTAAAGCATTGTAAATACTAAAAATTCTGAATATATTGCATGCGTTTCAAACTTGTTGAAAAAAAAAAGACCTCCAGTAATTATAGGTTTTACTTTTGTAAGGTCCAGAGTAAATGAAAGAAAGCATATTTAGTGTCATCTGTTAGGTCAGATACTTTTATAAAACCCGACTTAATTAATAAATCGTAATTTCCGAGAATCAGAGTATGGGAAACGTAAATGATCCAACAGGATCATTCAAATTGAAGTAAATCAAGTGCCAATATATAATAACTAATCTCATAACAAAGTATACTGGTGTGACAGTCGTTCGAAATGTTTTGGATGATATTCATCTATAGACCATTATAAGAGGTAAGACTGTTTATTCATCTCTTAGCATGACTTACACTAACCTCTGCGGCACTAATAATATGCATTCAAGTGTAATACCTGAACTGCAAGGTGCAATGATTCCAGTATCTGGAGAAGGGGAAGAGCTTCGACTTGACTAAAGGCCGCCTGGAAGTCGTCTACGGTGTAGGAGCCGGTGATCCTTGCGTGAGTGATAAAGTCAACTGACAGCAGCTGGCCTAACACTTGAGAACATAGCCAGCCAGGACTAAGCACCACGAGGTCTTCGAAACACAGAATCTGCAACATAACAATTTAGAGGTAATCAAACAGTAAAAAAAAATAGAAAACTATGTTACATTTATTTAATCAGATGACCGTAAATACCAAGACCTGAGAATGTCTAAAAATATAGAAGAAACGTCGGCTAAAGGTGTTTGAGTGTTGATTAATATTAACCAAACCTTGGGAAATAGAAATACAAACATAATACTGTAGAATACACTAACATACTGTATTTTTAAGTCAACATTAGATAAAGTATGAAACAACTTTATTTAAATTAATAAACACGCATCTCATAGGTCACTTTCTGTTGTTTTTGTTCATCTCTGGTTTATATACTACTTAGGGAGAGGTGCATGTAAGAAACTTTATTAACAAGGACTTCCACAAAGTAAAATCATCAGCTGAGTTTTCAAGCCTATGATTAATGACGTCACTGCAGCTGTGAAGTGTCTCTAGAGTTTCTGTCTGTTCTTGGACGTGATACAGGAAGCCTCCACTTAAACAAGTTTTATTAATAAAACAAGGCGTTTCGAACACTAGTGTTCTTCAAAACAGTCGAAAGTAAAACTACTGTGTAATATGTTCTAAAAATTTTACTTGGCTCAAATAGTGATCACTTGTGCTAAAAACACAAATGGTCGATATTTCATCAACATTTTTGAAATATTCTTTGACAAGTTTTCTAAGTCCTTTTCAACTGTTCTCATTTTCTATCAACATGACTTTAGACCACTTGACAAAATAAATAGAAAACATATCTAAGAATACATTAAAAACATTATACGAAATAGCAACCACTTTAATTCTCCTTTTGCAAAACACCTTGTCAGAAGTAATCACTATTTGTTCTAAAGAAACATTTTAACATTTTTCACAGTAATTTTAACTTATACCAGATAACTACTGTTAGACCTTACGAGATTAACAAATCCTTGCAGTTAAATACGTTAAGGTATTATTAAGGTTCTTATCTTCTTAATGTTCATAAATTAATTAACAGCATGCTAAAAATGCTTATGTAATTAAATCATTAATCATTATCATTAAATAAAAGCTCCTTTTCTTGCGGAAACTGAAACATAGTGAGCTCTGTTATGGGAATACCATCTGCTCCTCCTCCCGACGACTTATCTTCTTCTTATCTTCAAACTCAAACCGTTAAATGTTAGAAACATTAACTTCTTTACCCAGCTCTGTCACATTTCCACTAGACCTGATATGTTATTCTTAACAGTATTACTGTTATTAGTTTTTGAACAGTTAAATTGTTTTCACGTGTGGAGTTTCTTGTATATTTTCCAAAAATGAGTAATATCACATTGACTGCACAATAAATGACTTTAGTGTTTCCTGACACTAATTCTATAGTGTATGAAGTTTAAATCAGACACACTATTCAAACGAGAAACCAAAAACAAAATGACCTTTAACAGAAATGACTCAGGTTTCTCAAGTGAGAATAATTGCTCCGGTACTTGATATAGTATGCAATATTGCTATAATTAAGAACCTCTCCAAGCAGCTGTAACTGGTCCAGAAGAGTGAGAAAATGTTGATCAGACACCAGAGGATTGACTGCAGTCCTGACTTGGGCCATGAAGGACTGGACAGACGTGACGGGCACTGAGGAGGCTTCCTTTCGAATGGATGGCAGCCAGGACACGACAGCTTCGCACAGTCCTGTCATCTCCCGAACTCCCTTATCACAAACAAAATCACAGTCAGCACACAAACTCAGCTGCCAGTCACCTTCAATGGAACTTGACAAAATCTTCTACATGAATATGTCGGACCAACAAATATCCATTATAGTAATTTTATTGCTCTCTGTCTTCTAATATATTTATGCTTTTGTTAAGCTATCAATACTTCATTAGTTAATTTTTATGAATTAATTAATACTTAAACAATGAAATCGAACTAGTCACTTTGAAAAGTTTTCGCTATTTATACTTCATAAAAAAACCAACAATAATGTCGACCAAGCTAATGTTGACCATAATGAAATCAATTTCTTTTTATCTCTTAAAAAAAACAAAAAATAAAAAAAATTTCCATTCATATTACGTAACTATTACTATATCTTTGATATTTTGCCGAGTCGACAGCACATTTCAAATACATTTATAATTATAATGGCAACAAACTAAATAAAGATCCTGTTTATAAGGTAAAGTAAATATATATGTACCATTATTTTTAATTAATATCATTAATATTAAATTAAATGAATACATTAATTTGTGAGAAAATACCAGAACACAACAGATTAGTGAAAGAAAATACAATATAGGTTTGAGGATTTGCAAATGTTCTACTCAGTTGGTGCTTAAATCTTTTTCCTTTTCATTATAATATAAATATAAACATTTTTTTTCGTGATTATCTGTGCCATACAAACCTGTGTGTTTGTGAGCTGATGCAAAACTTTAATTGCAAAAAAAAAAAAATAATATTTGCAAAGAAGAGAACAAAAAATGATACTATAGCTGAAGTGATCATTGCTAAAGCAGTAACGCACACTCAGTTCTGAATAGATTCTTTTAAATTAGGACATATTAAAAGCGTTAAATTGAAGTGATTAATACCTTAATGCATGTCATCTTAATTAAAAACAATTATTTACGCATAAACAATAAATAAATTAATATAAGGCAAGGAAATATACTAAAAAACCTGAAGAGTTTATAAAAACGGTTTTAAACACATGAATAAGGAAAACATCGGCTGAATTCAATTTAATTAAAAGTCAAGAAATAATCATATTAATTATTAACTATAATTTTAGTATAAGGTGATGACCAAATAGAGCTGCTCATAATAATTAAAAGGGTTAAGCATACAGTCAACTATAACAATAAATTATTAAATTATCTAATTAACATGGAATTTATCTATATACCGGGAATATCAGTGTGAAAAGGGCATGTATAATTATATTTCAGACACAAAACGTTCATCACTGGACAATGTTTCTACGCGAAGACTATAAGGTATTATAAAGACATGTAGCATGCTTGGCAGGCTGAAGGGTTGACTTCACTGGAGATCTTGCTGTGACCAGCATGCGTTTCAGTTGAGATATGATGTCTCTTTGGTGAAGGACAAAAGGCTTGTGACGTATACCCAAACAAGAGGGTGTGTGTGCCTGGTGAAGGTAACAGGATTGTGGATGAAAGGATGACCTTATAGAGGAGGGAGGAAGGAGTGGTGGGAAAACAACAGCACAGAGCATAATAAACAGGTAGGAAAACTCAGGACATTTCCTAAAGGTGTGTGTGTGCCTGGAGAAGATAATAGGATCGTGGATGAAAGGGTGAACATCATAAAAGAGGTAAGAATAGCCGAAAACAAAATGTGGAGAGATAGGAGTGTGGGGTAGGTGGCCTGAGGGTATTTACTGAGGCTTGTAAGGTTTTACTCAAACAGGAGAGTGTATGCGCCTGGGGAAAGTAACAAGCTAGCGGAAGAATGAAAGTTATAGCGGAGGAAGAGAGGAAGAAAAGTCGAGGAGAGTATAGGATCTTTCCTATACCTAAGAGGTAGATGGAGTCGTGACGATTAAAAAAAAATGTTTCTAAGATGTATCCATAAAACAATAATCTATTTGAGGAAATAAATTCTAAATGAAACTGTGATCCGGGGGGCAAATTTAATTGAATGGATAATTGAAATTCAAGTTGACCATTGAAATAAGTCAACTGTATTTAAATGGAGATAAAGTTGTAATGTCGTTCACAATATACAAATTTCTACTACAGTCTAACTGGTAGGATTACGCCAAATTAACGTACCACTACAGTTGTTTAAGAAAAAGTGGTAAAATCGTTGTGGAATTAGTCTAAAAGAAATCAACTTCATAAAGAAATGAGACGAATTAGTGCAGGAATAGGTGTAGGATGGAACAAAATTAATATTATTCAACAGGATTCATTAAAAAATAAGGGAAGCTAAACAACAACTATACGTGAGGTTTATAAAATAAAACCAAGGGAAGGTAGAGATGGAAACAATAATGCAGGAAGAGAGGGAAAGTCACGCCACCTCATTCAATAGTCTTTAACTTATCTTTCGGGCACTATACAGATTATAAACTTCAAAATTTAAGGGAGACTCTTTACTCTATTTGACTGCTAAATGTAACAAGACGTTTCATATCATTTTGATGTTTTGATGCTTATTTATTAACAATCAAGCCGAACTATTAGTTTAAGGAAAAGAGTCAAGTTTGGCATCTATATGTTTGACCATGACTCCTTTTCTTTAATAAAAGTCAAAATTAAACAAAAACGTGTGAAGAATTAACTTTAGTCAAAGGACACATGTATCATAAACCCATATAATATACATAGTATTACAGAACAGAAATAATAACTTAAACAAACATGGATAATTTTGTTTAGCCAATCTAACAACCTTTAAGCTTCTTTAATTCAAAAGAGTTTTACATATGCCTGAATTACAAAACAAAATTATGTCTCACCTAGTAAAGTTCCAAAGTTTCACTAACATCACAGTCGGGCACATATGACTGCTAAACTACTAATAAGCTTGAAATATTCCGGAAGATATACAATGTATGAAGTTTGTCCTTTTAACAATGCATGTGAGTTGAAAATGCTGTGCGAAGTCTAGAGATGCCCGGAGCAAATCTATATTGTACGCTTCACACTTAGACTCAAGGTGTCAAATCGTACATCATATCTACTTTTCAATTTCAACAGTGTTGAATTACTCCATCTCATAAATCTACAAATGGGAATTATTTTCGAACTTTACCAGGTGAAACAGAATTTTGGTTTTCGTAATTAATGCGTGAACTTGCAATATCCAATTTCGGTATTTGTTCAAATATAAAAGAATTAAGTAAATTACATCGATATTATGTATCGTATTCTCTTTTCAAGTACCTTCCGTGCAAATTTTGAAAATATACTTTTAATTTCAAAAAATGCTCTACTAAGAATTAATGAAACTATTTAAATCCTACTTTTTATGTTTAGTCCTCAATTAAAGAATACATTTTGAATTTTTTATATTAACTTGATTATAATTTCAATAAATGATGTTGATCATTGAGTGAGGAGGGGAGGGGGGTGAAGTAAATTTCATAAAAATACATTTGGGATGTTTTCCTTTTAACAAGTTAAAGAAGGACATGTTACAAAATAATCAAAAATTTTCTGTTCATATCGAATTACATTCTTTGGTCAAACAGTTCTGCTTTAGTAAATAAGCAAGCGAAATAACTTGACTACAAATGAGGAAAGCTTTGGTCCAATACATTGGTGGTCAGGTTTAGGGTTAGGTAGTAGTGGCAGCCCCACAAGGGAACACACGTAGGCCGACCATTCGGGCTTTGTGATACCACTCAATTTTCATTGTGTGAAGATTGATTTTACAGTAGGAGTCCTAAATTTTACCTAACTTAAGATGCATTGGTGGTACTAAATATTCAATTAATTATAGAGAAATTATTAATTTCAGGTGACAATTAGTATAGACAGTTATTTTTACAAGGCTTTATTTCTAGTGAGAAATGTAGGTTAAAATGTATTCACACGTTTTTGAAGAATTTAATTGACTTTTTGAAAAAGTATCAAAATATGACATGCCACCTTTCTACATTTAGAGCATATCTGTATAGATTTTGAAAGGTTTTGGTTCTTTATAAGGGATGTATTCAAGCAAGAAGTGGACTCAACATACTTAGGAAGACAGTAAATAAAGGATTGAAGAGGAAATGGATTAGAGGAGTGCAGCAAGTTGAAGGCACCTGAGTTTGCAGCAAGGGGCTCTCTCTGAGTGGCATGTAGCCTCGCCGACTCATTAGTCCTCGGCTCCTGGCCGCAGTCTCCTTCACCTAACCATTGCTTCTTTAAACTCACTCCACTTCTTACAACTAAACGATCTCTAGTGCACCGGTCCCAATGAGGGCTACATAGTAGTCATTTAAGAATACAAAAAAATATGCCAATAATACATAAAGATCTGAAATATCCTCAATAATTTGCAATATTCTGCATATAAATCCAGAGATTCATTCCTTTTGTTCCTTAAAATTAACTTTAAATTACTTAGAACTCGAAGAGTTTGTATTATTATAAATGAAATATATATATATATATATATATATATAATATATATATATAATGAACAAGGGTAGTATCCTTAGCCTTTAATATATAACAATATTTGACAGTAAACAGATTAAATAAAAATCAATGTAAACAAAAATTCAGAATAAAGGAATTGGACTAAGATCTTTCAACCAAAACAACTGCTTTTCAAATGTAACCCTGACAAGGAACAGTTGGTTTTTTGAAAGATCTTAGTCCATTTCTGAATTTATTATTGCGGTTTAGACCTTTATAATATATATATATATATATATACTTTTTTTCGTTGGAAATACGATCCAAAACGGACAAATATATAACCAGTGTGCTTGGTTTCCCACTCTTATCTCTCCTGAAGACGGTTCAAACAGAAAATTAGAGACTGTAAGTGTGTTCTTTTGATTTCTCTATGTTTCTTTGTTTATATTGAACTATATATATATAAACTAGAATTTAAAAAGAACACATAGAAAGGAAATCACTGAACTCACTACTATATTTCGATGTCCTCGTCTTCAGGAAAAGAAGTGAATCCCTCCAAAGGCTGATAACGACTGGCTGATAACGATATATATAACATAATATTATATATATATAATATATATATATATATATATATATATATATATATATATATCATGATCAAACCACAATAAGAAATGGGAAAACAAGACTAAGATCTTTCAACCGTAACAAGCGGTCTTCGTCAGAGTCAACCGCTTGTTACGGTTGAAAGATCTTAGTCTTGTTTTCCCATTTCTTATTGTGGTTTGATCATTGATTGTTGTTTCACGTGTTTATGTGAAATCTTTTATATATATATATATAATATATTATATATATATATATATATATATATTCATAAAAGCATCAACCGTGGAATAGAAACAAACTAAAGTTTATCAGGACTCGGTCAGTTACTCAGATTTAAATTAAACTCTCATTGCCAACTTTTCGGTATTTATTTAAAACCTTTTTCATAGGCAGAAGTATAAAATTTTGAAACAGTGTCACGTGTTCATTCAAACTAGGCAGTTGTTACTACAATCCACAGACTATATTTTTCTTGTAATAAATCTTTAATGTAATACTTAGTTTTTTGTCTTTTTTTCCCACTTCTTATTGTGGTTGGAACATTGATATATATATATATATATATATATATATATATTATATGAAGATTACATCACAAGGAAAAAGGAAAACAATAGAAATATATAAATGCTCTGAGGTTTTTCACTTTATGTCATCAGAGAGAGAAGAAAGCAAGAATGGTAGAATTTTTAATTTATATTAATCAATTTAATTTATATAAATCTTTTTCTTCAGGTTTTCCCATTCCATTATTTATATCTGACTAAAGTGACAGAGCAGAATAAAGCGCTTACTAGGATCGATATTGCTAAAGTTGGATATCAGGAGAGATGAAGCGGATGAGATGGATTCAGTTTGACATATGGAAGCTGAGAGCGGCTGCCTCAGAGATAAAAACATCTCTCTTTCTCTCTTCATCATCTTCTCATAAAGGCGAACTGTTGTTGAAATATCAACGGAAGTAAACATATTACTCTGTTCTGTGTCATTTTTGTTTTGTAAAGTCCAGTCGGACATATGTAAGAAATAATTTTCGTATTCTATATTATATATTGGTATAATAGGTTCAGATCTTCTTTTAAAGATGTTTTTATGAAATGACTGCAGTTTCAGCATTCACGATTTTAAGACCGAGGTGGAATACATCATACATAGGATATGTATATACTGGCACTGCAGTTAACTTCAACGAAATATATGTATATGCCTACAACTATTGTCAGTTAACGTTATAACAAGTAATTTATAAAGAAAACTTTTAAAAAAAATACTGTAATAGAAAGAGTGAAAAATAGATACTTAAGTCAAAAAGGAAGGTCGGGTACCGCAGCTCTAACTTATCACCGTCAAATCATGAATAGTTTACTAGTTATGTACTACAATTCCAACATCACAAACATGCCAGAGTCGCTGAGACTTCATTACATAATAGTTTTCAGAAAACTCATTAGACAAAATGAATATACAAGTTACCACAATGAGTAATAATAAACCGTAACTAAAATACATTATTTATATTGCTGGAATATAACATCATTCATCATAAAGGCTCTTTTCTAAGCACTACTTTCGAAATGTGTCTATTATCAAGGTACACTGAATATGTTTAGGTATTAATTAAGTGACCACAACCTAATACACTGGTTCAAGTTACACTATTTACCTGGAGGAACTCAATTCACTATATCTCGACTCTAGGACACTCTTGTCTGTAAGTCTTCGACAAGACATAACAACCAAATAAAGAGACCTTAGAGCCTCAAATACCAATCTTATGAATAATAGATTAAGACCATTAAACTAGTTAAAACACATTAACATTTAAATTTCAAATTATACATTTTAAAAGCTTAACTATTAGTTCCAGTATCTTTTGAATTAAATTTGCCGAACAAATTATATCAAAACCTCTAGTGACTTACACTCATCTATAAGTAAACCTGGTTAATTGTGTCATAAAATAATATGGATGTTATCCTTTACCAAGTATGATGAAATGTAACAGACAAGTTTGTTTAATACTATTGGTGAACGCTTGGAAAGTATGTTGCTTATGAATGACAGTAATTCAATCATGAAAAGTGACAGGTAAAATTAAAATCAATTTAAATCTTGTGATTTCAAAAATAAAAGAGTTAATAATAAGATTACCATCACTAGTAAGATAAATTTGTAACATACCTTGAAATAAACTACTAATTAAACAGCCAAATAAGATCAGCATCAAAAATACATCAGGTGTAGGAGAGTTTACATAGTTAAGTATAATGACATCTGGGTTTGGTAATCGGACAAACAGTAGAGTAGGACTTCGGATACACATTTACCAAATTTTGTTTTTTTATAAGAATAATTACATTTTCTTTCATGTTACCTACTAAACTTTATATTACTTTATGTTTTCGTTTGTAATCCAGAGGTTATAACTTTGCTAATCGATTATTCTTAACCTATTAATCAAACTGTTAGTTAACGGTGAAGAGCTGCGCAGTTAGGTATTGCCTTGTGTAGTTTGTGTTACAAGTTTGCAGCCTGAGAATGTCCACATGAATTTAATATAATGTGTTTTCAAGAACTTAATAAATTATTTGCCTTCACTTTAAACGTGGATTTCCTCAAAATTAACAGTGCAGCTGTTTCAAAGTAATTAATGCTATTTTTAGTCTCAGTTCAGTTTATTGTTGAATAAATTCTGACAATAATTTTTTCAAAAATAAGTTTGCTAGAACCAACGACTGTTCAGGTGGGATATAGAATACCGACTGCCTTATGACATTAAATCTTATTTCAAACAACTAAAGTCAAGATACTCTTCAATTTCAGGTAATTATATACACATACATCTTCAGGTATTCATTATATATTACTAAGCAAAAATAAAGTTTCTTAAGATGAGTGTCAAAGGACTATAGTTATTTCAACCCTACCAGTGTAACTCATTTAGACAAATCCAACAGTTAACCAATTCTTTAAACCATTAGAATACAGAAAATGCTAAACTATTGCACACCAAAGTTTCATTAAGAGTAGTAATAAGGTTCAAATCAGTTAAATCAGAATTTAAGATACAAGAAGATGAAACAAATCTAAGAAACTGATAATGAAAATCATACCTGAGTTGTTTTAATCTTGATGTTATAGATAGCAGATTTGAGTATTTTGAATCCATGTGAATTGGGCTGTAGTGCATCGAGAAGAACGATATTCTGGTAAATATTAAAATGGTAGTTGAAGCTTTTGGTGACGTTATTAACAAGTTGCCTGGCTTCACTGGGTTCTGTTTCACCATTCCAGTTGTAATGGGTCCCCACTAGAATTACTTCAGGCTTTGCACTGTTACATCCTTCTGAAAAAAAAAGAAGAAATTAGAAACTCCGTAAATCATAATAAACATTTATGAAGCAATCAATTCCTTTAAAGGCAAAAATCATAAGGGGTTTACACTCGAGTTTACTGTTGTCATTAAACGTATTATCAAACTCGTCGACAAGCAAATTTAATTGATTTATTTATAATGTGACTATACCATTTTACCAATTATAAAGAAGATGTAATAGAATGACAAATACAAATTAAGATTAGTAACACTCCTTGGACCACATTATTAATTAAAACATTACATAAGTTAATCAGATAGAATTCAGTTTACTATCAATTCAACAAATTTGAATTCATTTCTTTCAGGGCACATTTTATTCCAAGCGATTGAAATAGTTATGCTAATTTTGTCTACTTCACTATCTTGTACTGAGAATTATTTCAATTACTACTGATTATTGTCACCGTTTTGAAAATAAACTTATTTCTTAGCATTTTAATGTTTTCATTCTCCTTCCTGCCCGGAGTGTTCAAACACCTGGCAGCTGCAAGTACCCCTTCTTTTTTCTTGTTTCGATTTTGAAACGCTTGACGAGCCCGATAATTACTAGTGGAATTAGTAACTCTAAATGAAACAAACTGACATTTAATCTGCTCAATATGAGTGTGCTTTCATATTAAGGTTTTAATAAAATTAAGAAACACAAATCCGACAAGTGCCACAATGTTCCACGACAAGCTGAAACTGATAAGTGTCGCTGTTAGCGTTATTTTCATTGCCCCTTACAATAATCCATAATTAATGAATTTAATAAAGTAAAACTGACTCAAATTGAGTTAATACGAAATAAAACATTTTATGTTACAAAATGATTAGAAGAGGGGGGAAAATTAGTAGCATAAGTGATGTAAGGTAGGATACTGTACATTTCCTATGGTGCAATATGTCCCAAACAATATCTTTTCCACTCCAACAACCATTATTCTGTTAAATTTAATTAACACTCGTCAAACTAAGTGACCTGTAGAGCGTTAACAATACTAGGGACACCCACAAATAACAATACATATAAAAATATCAAAAACAAATTTATAGGACCTTAAAATATGACGGTCCATTTTACATATTTTATATATCACTATCCTTTCATTAGAGTAAAGTAAAAAAGAAAGCATATTTTTATTAAATATAAGCACGCATACAATTTAAACTTAACGTACAAAATAAAGTAAATTCATGAAGTTTGTTAGTACCATATAGCTTAGTACGGTATGACTCAAACTTTGAATATGAAATAACATTTAATTTGAATCCTTTTAACACACATATATCATCTTGATTCTCCACTCCACTGTCTTTGTAGTCTGTCAACCTTTATTTTGTTATTATATATATATATATTGGTGTAAATTGGCAGCAAGTCTTCTCGTAAGCAGATATTGTTCAAAGTAGCAGCAGCTTCTGCTTTCACAATTTTCGTCACTTGATATCAATTGGACAATTAATGTGGAAACTCCAGCCTCAAGATCGGAAAATTACCTGCAAGATTGAGGCCACCAGCCCAAAAATAGCGCAGAAGCTGCTGCTACTTTCAACAAGTAGCTATATAATATATTGTAAAACTATATATTATATATAGTTTTATATATAATTATATATATTTGTAAATTTGGGGAGCAATCCTTTTTTTATACATGTTTTGTTGAATGACCTTTGTATCTTCATCTACATACATCTTTATCTTTGTATCTTGACAAGTGGACAGTGAAATTTATTCATGCCACAGTACAAAGGTCGTTCAACAAAACAATTATATATATATATATATATATATATATTCTATGTTTTGTTATTGAGGGCTAGGTCAAATAAAAGAAAATAAACTCCTTCCTAGGCCGACGTTTCGATGTATTTGTACATCATCTTCAGGGCTAAAATTAGTTTTACCTTGGAAAGTGTGCTAATGGTTATTTAAGTTACATGAGAATTAATTGGTTCTAAGTACGAAAAACACTACTTGTTATATTCATCTATCATTTCCACAAAACAGGGCGGGTGAACATATGAAGGTTACATAAAGAAAGGTTAGTTTATGACTTAAGGTTATTATCCATGTTACAATGATTTACTATTGTTATTATGACTGGTGATGGGAAAGAATGTTTATATAAATATGGCTAAACTTTTCAATATCAGACCTAGAATTACAAGTGCTAGGAGTTTTCTGTATGTGTATCATTTCTTTTATTATTCTTTTCCCAGGTCCTGCTTCCATGTCAATGATTTTGGAATTTGTAAGGTCAAAAGTGTGATTTAAAGAGAGAGCATGTTTTGCTAAGGCACATGTAATATTCACATTATATATATAAACCATGAAAACCACATCAAAAAAGAAACGAAACTACAGGCATACTTTTTAATTACTAATTAATAGACTATATATTTTACTTAGGTTATCAGTTCCGTTTTTTTGTTGCATGCATTTTTTGTTTTCTAAACGTGAACCATTTCTTTTATAAGCCTCTTATATTAATTATTTTCATAATCTATAATCTTCATGCCATCTAGATTAAAGTTATGCCTATTGTTAATTGAGCGACTGGCTAAAGCGCAATTTTTTTTTTATATTTAATATCGTATTTATGTAAAGCTAACCTACCTTTTAAATAGTGTTTTGTTTGACCAATGTACACTGCATCGCAATTTTCACATGGAGTTGAATATATAATATTTACTATAGAGGGATTTATTAATGGGTGACTTGGTCTTGGAAAAAATACTTAAAATACATTTTTTTTAAAAAGTTATATTTTAATTTAAATTCATTGAATTGAATTGAAACCAGGTTCAATTGTACAAGTAATTAATCGTGGATTATTTATTAAGAACTATTATTATTATTATTATTATTATTATCATTGCATGAAGTACTATGAATTAATGATACAAATGTGATTTGGTTGTGATAATTTGCGGGGTGTATAGGGCGAAGATTCTGATAGAATATTAGAGAGTTAGTGTAAAAATGTATTGGTACCGATGGGCTCGTGAGGATGAAGTCTCGCTTTGATGAAGTTTAGCCAGAAGGAGATTTGTTTCAACTGCAGAGTGGGGGAGTCGTCCATGCTGTAGACGAGAAGCAACACTGAGTGTCTGGGTTGAATGAGATGGTGGTAGAAACAGAAGTAGGTGTCTTGGCTGGAGAAGTCCCACAGGGTCACGTCCCCAATGCCTCCTACCCAGCTCTGCCAACAGGTCACCTTCCACTCTTATCGAATTGCCATCAAAGCACTCTTACCAATTTGTAATTTGTAAACTGTTATCACATTGTTATCAAAGCACCTTACCAATTTATAATTTGAACACTATTATGACATTGTAATCAAAGCACTCTTACCAATTTGTAATTTGAACACTATTATCACATTGTAATCAAAGCACTCTTACCAATTTATAATTTGAACACTATTATGACATTGTAATCAAAGCACTCTTACCAATTTGTAATTTCAACACTATTATCACATTGTAATCAAAGCACTCTTACCAATTTGTAATTTGAACACTGTTATCAAAGCACCTTACCAATTTATAATTTGAACACTATTATGACATTGTAATCAAAGCACTCTTACCAATTTGTAATTTGAACACTATTATCACATTGTAATCAAAGCACTCTTACCAATTTATAATTTGACAACTATTGTCAAATTTTAATTAACGCCGTGACTTCAAATCAAAACGTATTTACTAATCTATATTAAAAGAACAAACCCTTATCAAACTGACTACACTGATCAATAATGAATGAAAAATCAAATCAAAAGAAATATATTTCTATTATAATTAGAACCCTAGGAATTAATACAGGTAACCTAAAATATCAGATTATTCAATACTTCTTATCAAGAATAATAAAACAAATTTAACCAACTGTTAAACTATATTTTTGATTGACAATTAATTAACTGAAGAGGGAGATTTACGCGGGGTTTTTATATTTTAATATTATAACTAAATACACTGTGATATCAATAATCTCAAAATTAGAATTGATTTTGGAACAGTATACTATATACAAATATTTATAGTATAGTGAAGGTAGTGATAAAAGCATGCAATAGTCACATGAATATCAAAGCTCTGACAACTGTATTCGATATCTTGTCCTTCCTTACAATCATGCACAGTTGAATGGTTATAAGGAAGAAGGACCTATGTTATATTTTGCTGAATGTAGTTTTAACATGGCATGTACCTATGTAATGTTAAGTTGGTTGTCTGCCTTGTTGTTAGCAAGCCTCCATAATAAGATTGGCTTTTAGTTAAAATGAGGATTTTGGGTTTTATTTATCACTGCACTTACAGAGATGGCTTCCACGATTCTTCTCACATTGTCTTGAATCACCTATATTGTTTCCTGGGGAAGTCCGATTCTTTCTTGGAAGAAGGCTCGGAATGAATGAATAAATTATAATAGCACTGATAAAATTGTGAAAATGTTTGACCAGTAAAGAAAAAAAAATTAACAATTTATTATAAGTTTAAATTTATAAAAAAAAATAAGTAGAAATGGAGTGTGATCTAGGTACTAAAATTAGGTGAAAAACACTTCTTTTTTTTGGCTATAAGACTTTTTCAGTTAAACTGACTATAGTACTAAATCATGACGGCTACAATGATTTAGTGTATTTGTTAAATATGATTCTGTGAAATCATATCATAACGATATGATTTCACAGAATATAATTTATCATCATTCTCATACAAATATTTAAAATTGAACAAAACAAAACTGAGGTCATTAAAACTAAAAACAAGAGAAAAATGATAGAAGCAAACCTGGCAAACATTAACTCCTCTTGAAGAATGGTGACTGTAGAGATCAAAATTAAGAGAATTCTGTCGGGACGTTGAATCTAATTCTATTTGGGTCTTTTGAGGTGAGTTTGGATGAGCTGTAAAAAATGAGATAAACAAAAATCAAGATAAAATCAATAAACAGATGAAGATAGAAATATTTTATTAAGGTCTTTAGTACAAGCACAAGAATAAATAAATTAGTAGACATGATGAACTGTAAAAAGACATACAAAGAGTTCGAGTTCTTTTACAAATCTAAATAAACCTTATTACTATCCGTTATGTACAGGGGCATAGAGAGTAGAACGATGAATTGTAATAAAATATAGAAGGTGGGAAGCTTTGGGTACCACAAGAGACAGTAATATTTCGCAATTTTTTTCCTAGAATACACAAATAAATGAGATTATTGGTTTTAAAAGAATGGACATATGTATTATCTTAACGCAAAGATCGTTGTGTGCATGTCTGTATCACAGAAGGTTCGAGGTAGAAACTTACTCGTGACCCTTTATTTTTTAAGTGGGAGATTACAAGTTGTGTGTCATTGTCCAAGGGAGATGGCGTAAAACAGTCCGGACGGATATAGTACGACGTCATGTTCTCGTTAGCAGTCCTTACTCTAATCTAATGACTTGAGTGCAGCAGTAAAACATAGAACTCCTTGTTTAGAATCAACCTGGTCAAGTAGCTCGTCCACCAGCTAATCAATGGGAGTAAATATTTATATAATATCCTTCATTCTAGTGGTTAAATTATGAACTATAAGTTAATTAATAGAAATTCCTTCTAACGTCCACGCTCATAGGCATTCACCTGCAGCGCTACTCCAGAAGCTGTTTGGTAAAGTACTTTGGCACATTCCTTATTACACACATATTACAATAAATAAAAAACACGTAAACAGTATTTTTATTTTATAAATAGACAACTTAATTATTATCCTCCATCCTTGCAAAGCTGAGGGCATCTTCGCGTACAACATAAATATCAACTCAATAAGTGATTGTTAACTCACATCTAATGGAAGTGAGGAGATTTGTCTTGGAAGCGGAGAAACTGGCAACTGTTTTACTTCGTCTGAACAGTCCTTGAATATAGGTCGTCCGCAGACCATCGACCAGAGCAGACTTCCCCACTCCTGCTTGCCCGAACAACTGCACGTTGAACCTCCCCAGCGGCTCTCCGCTGCCCATCAATTGTTTACAGTAAACATTCCTGTAGTAGTTCTAGAAACACATATAAAATTTACTGTTTTATAAAACACTTATTAGGAGTAACAATATAAAATAATTATTCTTTTACATCTAATATCTTATTAATGAAATATGAAATATATAAATGTGACGGTATTCAATTCGGATAAAAATTTCAAAAATTTTCAACAGAAATACATGTTTTGAGGCTCCTCGATCCTCACTAAAAAAAGTTTGCAAATTGGTCCATATGTTATGTATGTTTATGCGTATATAAGTGTGTATATTGCTTATTGTGTATATGTGCACAATATTAATGATAATTTACATAAAAAAAATATTGTTTTGTTTCATTAAAATTAATCGTTGTGATTTGGCTCTTCAGACTGATTTAAAATGCACAATATGAATGAGTACAAATATTATCCTTTACGGTTAAAAGTGGGAAATCGTTTTCCCAACGACTATAAACAAACTTTTAAAGAACTCTTGTTTGCATTGAAAGGAATATTAAACAAAAAAACACTAATATATATGTACAGATATATTAATATTAATGAGGTCCAAATTGATTAAACTGAGAGAGGAAGAAAGAAAAAAAGAAAGAAAGAGAGAGAGAGACAAACAGAGAGAGGGAGAGAGAGAGAGAGAGGGAGAGAGAGAGAGAAAGAGAAAGAGAGAGAGAGAGAGAGAGTGAGAGACAGGGAGATCAAAGGCCGAAAATTTGCTTCGGATATATAAATAGCAAAAGCACCAACATCACTACCGTGATATAACTAGCACTATCCTCACAAATCTACTACCTTTTATAATTAGGTAAATGAAAGTTATCTAATAACGCATGGAAACAAGAACCATAGCTTATAATAGCTTATAATCATAGCTGAATCTGACATCAGAAAAATTAATTATTCTTTAAATGTTTTGAATTAAAATTACTTAAAAGAAAAAAACTCAATACATGAGAGATAATCTCAACTTTACTAACATCCCTTTAGTATAAAAAAAATTAAGTCATTTCGATTGGTCATTTATTATGAGGGGATGTTAAATAATTAACCGCCAAATTGATGCAAAAGAAAAAATGATTTATTCATTGATAATGTGAGAAAGAGCACTCTCTCAGAGATGTACCTCAGAACCTAATAACTCCTCGTTTTGTTGGCCTTTGTGTTATCTCATTTATTTTCCATTCCACAGTGGCCTGGTGTCTATAGAAGATAACCCTAGCGAGTCGACAGTAGCTTTAGGAGTTTGTAGTCTCACACACTTATTTTGAATTATTCTTGTGGAAGTTAGTTCTGCTAAACCATTACTGGGAGATAAGGATCCCTCTATCTTCATAAGATGTCCCATACATTCATAAAGTCATGGTATTATACCGAGCCGTTCTACTAGGAAAACTGTGGTGTATATCCCCAGTCTCCGATATAACATTAACCTGGGTCTGATTCTACTATATTCTTTTAATTAAAAAAAAATTCAGTAATTTCGATTGATCAGCTTTACGAGGAGATGTTCAATAGTCAGTTGGTCTTTCAGAGTGACAGGTCGGTGAACTTGGTCTGCTCTGATTAAATACCACTGCTATACATCACAGACTGCTAGATGCTCGATTATTATTTCATCAACTCGTTAGTGCGAATAGTTAAAACAATTTTTTACCATAATTTTTCAACTTCTTGAACATCACATTTTGGTGGGTGGAAATAACCTTTTTACTAAACATTACTTCCGTCCAACATATTCCTAGCCGAGCTGACATACTCAAATAATAGAAGATTTATGTTTACGATTCAAAAGTTGCCGTTATACTACAAAAAGTTACACTGCAATTAAATAACCCATTTTCATCTTTAAATAAACTTGTTTCAATAATTATTAAACACCAATCGTACGGCAAAATTTATACATATAAAACAATAATCCACTACATTCTCGTCTCGGACCTTTGAACTTTGTTATTCCCTTGTGCACAGTGCGCATGAATGGTACATTTCACAACTACCTGCCCTTATTCCGTAAATAGCGCAAGGAGTTTTGCAACAAGAATGAAGCCAATACCATTTTGACTTTGTTGAGAAGATCGCTTATGTCGTTGAACCCATACTTGAGCGCTGTTATTTCCGCCTTTATTCCATCGGCATTCTTCAGTTCAGTATCACATCCCGCAAGACACAAACACCTAACAAAGAAAAATAAACATTTACATTCTATCAAATATTCCATTTATTCATTTTTTTAAAGAAATTATTTCATAAATAATATTATTTATTAAAAGTAACTTATATTTATGTAATATTTACTGTTTACTTACTAAACTAAATTTATTTAGTTGAAGTAGAGTTTTTGATTTTACTAAATTTTGTATTTATTTTCTGTACTAGACTTTTTTCCAACTCTGTTATGAAAAAAAACCTATATTTTCCAACTTTTAAAACTACAAACATTCCAATAATAGATTAAAGGTTTTTGAGAATTATAAAGGAACTCTCCATAAAAACTAAGTTTTATTGATAAAATGGATAGAATTTGTTTATGTAAGGCCTTCCAGTATAATTCTCAAGAACAATGAAATACCACTTTAGGAACTGACTGCACAGCTAATGAATTCTAAGTTGACAACAAAATTCTGAGAATTTTTATTTTACTAATACTTTAATAGAATTTGGTTCATTCAGTAGAACAGAAAACCCACTAATTATTCTTTATTATTACATCAAAATAATCTATTTTATTTATACATATGGTATGTTAACATTAATAAAGGTCTAAGCCACTGTCAGGAATTCTGAAATTGAACTAAGAGCTTCTGACCAAGCAACGTCCTCCTCAGAGTCATAAGTGAGACAATCACTTTATGATGGGTTTAAAAAAAACCCATCGATGTATTGCATGTTAATCCAAGTAAAAGACGTATATTAAAAGGCTTGAAATTCAATAAAAAGTAAACAAAGTAGTTCTGGATAGGGTAAACAAGGAGGCCAGGAATAAATGAAAAAATCTGGAGTGGCCTGAACTCAACTTTACTATAAGGAAACACAATATCATACGTCTTGGGTATATAATATATAATGTACCATTTAGGTATCATATAAATGTCTAAATGGGAGATGTTTATTAGTCTTTCAATCCTGGAGCTAGTACAGATAGTGACTAATCCACTTATCAATGTATATGCTTATTTTTATATATCCTATAATATCATTAATCCTATGATACATATAATATCATTAATGATCAAACCACAATAAGAAATGGGAAAACAAGGCTAAGATCTTTCAACCGTAACAAGCGGTCTTCGTCAGAGTCAAAAACTCAACTGAAACACTAGATGCAGAAAACATTTGGTGAGGGGTTGAGAAGAGTGGTATTTCAGAAGGGTTCCTTTCCTGGCTCTCACCCTTTTCAAATACCACTCTTTCCTTCCACTCTTCTCAACCCCTCACCAGATGTTTTCTGCATCTAGTGTTTCAGTTGTGTTTTTGACTCTGACGAAGACTCCGCTTGTTATGGTTAAAAGATCTAACTTTTAAATAAGCCTCAGGTTAAAAGACTCATTCGCCGCCTTGCCTTCCTGAGGGACTCTTCGTTCTTCACACCTCCTGATGACGACGATGGTCGAAATATCGATGTGAGTTATGTCTGTGTCTTTCTGTGTGTTTCCTTCGTTTTGAATTTATTTTATATATATATATATATATATATTATATATATTATATAAAAATATTTTCTATAGTATGACTCAATGGTATAATAAGTGGTATAAATACATTGAAAAGGTAGTACCTGACGATGTCAGTGTATCCCAGTCTGGCTGCGATGTGTATGGGGCAGAGTCCCAAATTGTTGGAGGAGTCCAAGCAGCAGCCTAGGGAACACAATACTTGCACAACACTGTAGAGACCTTCACTCACAGCCAAATGAATTGGAGCATTGCCATCCTGTAGTCAACATTATAAATAGATTAAAGAAATAAAAGGGTAAGACTGGAAATAAAGGAATGCCACAATAGAAGTATGCGTAACGCAAAAAATGTGGAAATGCTATAAAAAAAAAAGTAAATGAAGAGTAGATTGATTGTCTATACACTCGAGCAGTGATTGAGAATAGAACAGCTAGGAACAAATGACCAAAACCGAAAACCAAATACATTACAATCTCCACGAATGAATCCAGGCGACTAACAAAGCACTTACAAAATGGATTATCAAAAGGCACACCACAATAAAAATGAAGTAATATTACAACATCCAAGGGATCATCCCCTACCGTCATCACCTGCATAGATCGAAAGCTCTGAAAACACAAAGAGAATAACCGATGGAATGAATGAATAAATTATTTATTGAGGGTTTTGCTCATGGATAAGATTATATTAAGACCAGAACCCCCCCCCCCCCCCCCCAAAGTTAATTCTTCCTTTGCGCAATATTTAAAACCTTGCAACTAATTACTGCAGAGAATCCAAGAACCAATCATTACTAAGCAATAATTTATAGACTCTGCAAGCACACTGCGCTTACTTGAGGATTGGTGAGTAGTGAAAGAGTCATTCATAACAATCAAACCGCCTAATCAGTCAATCAACCCTCTCACATGGCAGAGCTCTCATATATAAACAGCAGACAACATTCATATTTAGAGTAATTTGGTTTTCATGCAAATACTGAACCACTCTACAGCCTCGAGCGCTAATCAATTTTATAAGTTCAGGTTTTTCGCTTGCTGGTAGTGCAATCTCTGCCAAAATCAGAAGTCCTTGGATATCGGTAAGACTAATCGATAACGTAGAAACAATTTTATAAACTTCAGCATTTCAGTATTTCCTTTTAGATTGTCAGTTATGTTTCCGCCAACAACAAACAATACCCTACTTGACAAATAAATAGAGGCTACCGCAAGGCAAGATCTTGAAGCCTATCTTTTACAAGCTTTAACATTTTTACCAAGTTTCAGTTTTGCTATATAACCTTTATCGACTTTCAAACTGGTCAGTAGCTGGAAACTTACTGCCAACCCAGCATATAGTAACTGGATACAATTCAGTAAAGGAACACACCCAAGCAACCCTTTCTAGTCTCCACTGGTCACCAGTAAATACCCTACGAAATACAGGCAAAATAAAGTCACATCTGAATCTCATATAAATAACCATCTGAAATATAGATATAAATTGGGCCTGGCCCTACTGTCAAATATGTAAGCTATCCTGAAGTCAAAGAATAACCCAGTCACTGGTAGTAAAGGACCTCATTTATAAGGTGGTAATTGAGTCTAGCTTGACTAACCCATCCAAACGCCCTTGTACAGAGTCTATCCCTAAGAATCCCTCAATAACTCCAATCATAGAAACCGTTTAAATAGGAACCCAAACCCTTTCTAGATTGACAACTCATTCACGACTCAATGACATGTATTTAAAAGACCCAATGACCAATGAATAATGTAAATGACACACTAAACAAAATTTTACAGAAATTTACTTACTGACCCCACAATGACAGCAGTACAGTAATTCAGCAGTAGTCGGTCCGTGACTTGGATCTGCTAATTACAATGTGTACTACAGTGCGCGGAAAGATTCGTGGTTGTTGGTCTATATAGAATAAATACAGTATAAAGTAACCGTACATAATAAATGTGCACATCATATAGCCAGTGCTCATTTTTACTCATAAGACATGGATTTTCAGAGTGATTTAAGATTGGAAACATTACAACAATTTATGAAGCGACTAGCAACGAATGAAGACAAGAAAGTCCTTACATATCCACCCTTACTAGCAAATGTGTCCTGTCTCGAATGCTCCGAAACCCCTCCACTGAAATTAATTAATAAGACGAAAAAACCACGAAAACTAAAAGACTCCAACATAGTGCCTTTTATTTACTTTCAGACACAGGTTATTACATTTAAAGAAAGCCCGAGGCTTGGAACTGGTTAAGTACAAGGTACTTTTACAGCACACCGGATTCACATGTCTCCAAAATGTCTGCAGAGGAGAGTCGAAAAGTGATCCTAGCATCAGTATAGTAATTTCGCTTTTATTATCATTTATCATAAAATTAAATCACTATGAAAGTTTAAGAGCAGCATACAGAATCATGCAGGTCGAAGTCAGTGCCGGCGTTGAGAAGGAAGATGGCTACGTTCTGCTGTCTCTTGGCTATAGCGACATGCAAGGGCAGCCGCCCCAGGTGATCCGGAATGTGCAGCATACCCCCGCTCTCGACCAGCAGAGTCACTACATTCAGCCGACCCCAGGCAGCTGCCAAATGCACCGCAGTTTCACCCTCCTAGAATAAATCATCTTTTCAATCAGTCACTAGGTTGTATTTATTCATATTGGACATGAAAGAAAATGCATCCACAGAAGATGTTACATAATAACATGATTGGAAAGCAAGTTTATTTGTACAACTATACTTCCATCAGTCACTATGTACAAATGTGTATATAGATACGTTTTTACATTAATTTTTACATTTATATATAAATTAACAAATATAATACATAAACTATATTTATAAGTACACATTTATGCCGAATCAGTCATTATATGGTATTTACTCATACTGCTTAGCAAAGAAAATGTCTCCACACAGAAGATGTGTGTTCAAGATTTTAAACAGATGCCTGACTGGAGATGGAGACTATGAGTATGAGGTCTATGCCTATGTGCCCGATAAATATTTTCCAAATAAAAGACTTTTGATTATTTGAGCAAATGCTGTCTTACTGGGGAGTGGAGTTAGCGGTAGGTAAGCAGGGCTAATGAATACTTGTTTTTTCAGTATGAGTTTTCTGAATTTCATACGGAAATGGCAATTCCTGGGTGAAGTCTGAAAGAGGAGACTGTAGAAGGAGGAAAGATAGGAAATATTCGTATTACCGCATATCCGGCTTATAATTTTCTTTATTAAATGTTGTCCAAGTTAGGAACCCGCTGTTAGATGACCTGACCATTTAATTTGCGTTCTCTCAGAGGCATAGCGTGAAAGAAGTTATTCCGTCTCATACACATACAATCTACGGTGAAGTAATGCCAACATTTTCATTGAAATCAGATTGACACATGATACCGTCTTACCCATACACAGGAGTAGAGAAGTTGTTCGCCTAGTTTTGGACTTATCTTCTCTGTGAGTTTCAAATCTTGGTCATGAATCGAAAATAATGCTTGAGATGAAAGCCTTGTGAACGCCATCTGTCAGAAAAGACATCATAACTTCGATCAGACCTGTATGATGAAGGTACACATTAAAATCCTCTAATAAACTTGAGGAAAGCACCGATGTAGAATCAACCGCGCTCGCCAATAGTCCTCCATTTGAAATTTTAATATTGAGAAAATAAAAGTAATTCATAAAAAACATGAATATCTGGAGCACAGAACATTAAATTTCACTTCGTTTCATACAATCAAAAATACAAAACATCTCGTCAAAAAGAATAACAGCTTTAACACACACAAAAAAATAGATATTTATCCAATTGATATTTTACCCTATTTACTATCACTGATAGAGGCATTTGAAATCACCAAATATCTACTGTTTGTTTGATCTTTTTTTAATTATTTCTTTTGTTTATATAAACTTTGAAATGTCTATCTGGACGGTGGGAGTCCCATAATGAAAGCACTTCTTGCCTCCTCCAATCCTCTGTCACTACCCCTGCAGTCCTAACACCACTCTTCTATCACTTCCATTAAAGAGATACAGGATTTATTTAACTTGTCCATATGACTATGATAGATTTCAAGATTTATTCATTTAAACTAATTCACCTCATTAAATTTGAATTTTATAATGAATCTAAAGCAGGAACTAAGAGTTGAATGAAGTATTTTCTTCACTAGAACTTCTTTCTTGTGAAAATTGTGCTTTTATTGTATCATTCATGTCTATAATCTCAAGCGCTTTGGTATCAATAATCTTAAATTTGTTTTCTCTTCAAATTTCATATTAGGACTGAGTTCAGATCAACACTTAGTCACCATGTTGATTGGCCCAAAATAAATAAAAGTACATTATATTTTTAACTTTCATTAGCAAACATATTGCTACAAATAATCACCAATTGATATATAATAATCTTGGTAGATATATAGCAATTCTACAACATAATAACAACTTTGTGAAAAATCAAATCTGCAATTTTAAGAGATTTCATGAATTTTTTCACTATGAATCAAAAATATTATATCTAGATGATTATAATTATCACAAGGACATTATGATATTTTACTTATTACTACTAGTGTTTAGATGTAC
Organism: Hermatobates lingyangjiaoensis; assembly: GCA_026182355.1. Lineage (NCBI taxonomy): Eukaryota > Metazoa > Arthropoda > Insecta > Hemiptera > Hermatobatidae > Hermatobates > Hermatobates lingyangjiaoensis. The sequence goes on along the minus strand of JAPFBL010000328.1, from coordinate 2,910,742 downwards.
TAAACAAAGATCTTACAAGGTAACGCTTTGATAGCTTTTAGTTATTACCAAAAGAATTACCAAATGAAAAAAAAAACTTATAAATCAAAATAATGAATCATTGAGAATGTTTTACGCAATATCTTTGGAATTTTTTTTAACCATAGATTTACAAGGAATAATTTGATTTGGACTGTATTATGTAAGAACATACGTTGTTCTGAGCAGAAACACAGGCACCAGCGTTAATGAGCATTGTGACAATGGGAAGGGAGCCCGCTCTAGCAGCACACATGAGTGGTGTGTCACAGTTGTCATCTTGAGCAGAAGCATGAGCACCGCACATGAGCAGCAGTCGAGCCATTTCATCTCGTGAACAACGAGCAGTCACATGCAGTCCAGTTTCACCTCTCTATAAACACATTAAATAGGTCTCAAAAAATACATTTTTGAAACCGAAAACTGGTAATGATTTGTTTTGAAAAGTTCTAAATATCAATCTGTGTCTGAAGACATACAAGCGTAATAAGAATCCAATGTAGCACCATATATAGCAAACAAACTGGATATATCTACATAGCCAGGAGCAAATCGTCATGTTGAAACAGAGTAGTAGCGATAGTCCCGTGATCTATTAGAGTGTAAAGATTACCATCATGCTTTTTATATGTTTTTAACTGTATGCAAGTTATATGGAGTAATTAATTTTTTTTCAATGTCAAGCTTAATAGAGACTTAACATTGTTAAAATTAACTTAAGTTTTCAAAATTGATTTCAATCATAATTATAATTGACTGAAAAAAATATATATTGCTATAAGGGAGGTAATCAGTTTACGAAACCAAAGAGTAACACCGTTCAACAGAGTCAAGTATGCTGGCTTCCTTTGGTTTTTCCTTTTTCAGCCTAGAAAATGTGGAAATCTGGACCAAGAGGAACGAAGTGAAAAAATGTGGTCTAGGTTTTCCGCTTAACAACAAACACAACAGTTTACGGATCTACGGTATGTACATATATCATACATCTCTACATTTACACGGTCAAAATAACTAAGAGTAAAGCTGAGCACAAAAATATTATAGAAAAGCCACATTGAGGAACTGGCCCAACGGGCAAGCAAGCGAATCAACTTATTTAAGTGATTGCGGGAACCAAATGGGACTGCAGTCAAGATGTGCTTTCAATCTTTAACAAGAAACATTTCAGACCGAAATTGGAATATGGATATTAAGTTACCTTCCTTAGTGGTTATGTGCGGTAAGACTTGACAACCTTTTTAACTGTAGCTTTTAGTGCAATGTAGGTGAAAGCAGAATCAAAATCTTTAGAAGCTAGACGAGACAAGTTAACATTCAAGTTTTATAAACAGATAGTCAATGGAAATTGGATCAAGTATGGGCCAGGCATAAAACCTATCTATTGTGGATTTCAGTACGACTAAACCCAGAAGAGCTCAAAAGTAGGCTATCGAAACAACATACCCAAAATACATGATTGGTTGAATGTTTATACTGATGAGCTAAATCAAAATAACTCTGGGGGAGGAGCTGGAGTTTCTCCAAGTTATTTCAGATCAGTCAGGCTATGGCGTTAAATTTTAGTGAAATGCAGTATGCCTCGTAGCAGAAAAAACATTCATACCTTCACTTATATGATCAATGGCACATTCTCTTCTTCATCGAATAAGCACTATCACTACAGACAGCAACGCACCAAACGGACTGCTTAACATCATCCTCTGATGTTAAGTGATTTCATCGTCTTCTACGTCCGTATATCTGCAATGAAACTTAAACGAATTTGGTATCATAGATTGCTAAAATGGAGGAACTAACCTGAGATCGAGATGAACATTACCTCACACAAACACCACAACCTCACAGCCAGCCATCAAAACCTACTATAAAAAGAACTCATGAGGAGCCGAGCAAAGAAAAAATAGCTACACCTTCCATGCAAAGGCTTATGCTCTCTTGCACCAAAAGATTAACTGCTATAGTCGAGACTCCTGACTGGCAAGAATACCTCCTGTACCCACTTGTATCTCTTCTATTTTCAGTAGTAGTGATGAGGACTACTGTGATGATGAACATCAAACACCTAACTACCTACTAGAGGCTATTGAACATTCAATCATTCTTCTGCGAAAATGGACATCAAATGGCTGAGCAGCAAAAAGCAGGCATTGGATGAAAAAAAGGTTGAAGAGTTGGAAATTGGGGTTTTAAAACTAGCCTTGCCCAGCCCAACCAGAATGTCATGCACATCTTGTCATGGCTAAGACGATATTGACAGGTTGACCGCCAGTTGCCCTGTTAACAGTAGGAACCCCATGTTCTACATTTTCCAGACTATATAGAACAGCACATTTCATCTATTCCCTTTTTTCCCATCTCATATTGCTTTAATTTATTCACCATAAAATTTATTTTACTAAATTATTTTTCCATTAAAAACCTTACACAAATTAATAAATTACAATTGAGAAAATATTATAACATATAAAAGAGCTATACATATTTTAAAGTATGGAGCTACTTTACAACCCTACCTATTAGTGTTATATTAAAACTTCTTTAAAGTTTCACTAACTAAAACAACTTTCACTAACAATAATTAATAATTTTGAATGTTAATATAATTTCAACTTTAATTATCATGAATCTCTATATAATGTTTTGAATCAGTGTAACTCTTTTAGTCATTACTATACAATCACCTACTGATACAAATATCTACCGCATTAGGTTGCCAGCCATAAAAACTTTTAGCCTTACGCTACGTAGCAGTGTACACCAAACTTACCTTGTTAGTTTGATCTATATTTATTCGTCCTGAATTCAATATATCTTCAAATGCTGTCATGTCGCCATCTTCAATAGTTGAGAAAAGAGTAACTGGCGGAGAAATGATCTCAGGTATCTAAAATCGAAAATTTCAGTTTAGACATATCAATTATTTTTTCAGCTCATTAATACTTTTAAAGAATAATGACAAAATAAATAGACTTCGATTACAAAAAACCCAATTTCATGAATAATATATTCTGACCAACAATCTTCAAAGTACTTCGTCCTCTTCCATATTTTTTTTTTGTTTGAGATTAGTAATGCATACAAATAAGCTTGCAAACAAGGACGAAAAATGTTGTGGTCTGAAAATAATCAAACTAATGTTTTAATTATATTGATCATGAAATTGTGTATCTGAGGAATTAAGTTTTATTAAATTAATTTTTTTTTAGTTATATAGTTATCAAAGATAAAAAGGTACGACTACAACGAAGTTAAAAACTACACTGTTTTCTTCAAAATTGTATAATTTAAATATACAAAATCTTCGCTTCCCCTTAAATTATAAAAAACTGTATAATTTAAAGGAAAGGGGACAACCAGATCTCATCAAGAATTATACATCATATTAATACAGTAAAAAGTAATTTCCTACAGTAAATCTCAAAAGAAATGGAAACGACTTCAACGTTTTTTTCATAATGGGAGTAACTAAACAATGTGCATTCAAACAGAAGATATTTTACGAAAATATAACACTTTTCGACAATTTAGTGTTCTTCCTCAGGTTTCAGTTATCTAACAATCACAGCTTTTGACCCTAGCAGTAATCAGTCATCCTGATTTACAACAAAAATTTCGAGGAACATCAGGTAGTTGAATGAGCGATCTTACGCTGAAATTATCTCAGACACCTCCATTCCTCAGTCTTTCACTTAACGTAGAATATTTCAATGTACAAAACGAGTTCTTTTTTCATAAAGCTCCTTTTTGAGCCAAAACTTAGTCATTATTTTTTTCCCATTATGAGTAAATACCAAATAGTTACTAACTGCACAACTACAGAACAATTAGTATTGTTTTGTAAAAGGATAAAAAAAAAAAGATTGAATACAAATGATTAATCAGTGGAACGCGACACAAAATGAAGAGATATTGACATTTTTATTTATTTAATTCCATTTAATATACTTCTAAAGGGACAGAATAGTTACACAAACATAGCAACGACGAAAGTAAACTTATGTAGATATTTGGACTGCTCAGATTATTACAACGCTTGTGTTCAGGTTGCCTGATGAGTTGTAGCTGTCTACCCATTCAAATGATCTTTGAAGAATAACAACTCGTTCTTCTTCAGATATATTCTACGAGCTGCATTTTCTAAGATTCAGTCTTAAATTCTAAGATTACATAAATTCATACACAATACTATCCTTGTCTTTATAAATTTCTCCCGCCATTATCAAATTTTCAGAAAGAAGGTGCATGCCTTCCATACTTAGTTTTCTGATTTATTGGATCTGAGTATCAGATTTTGTTTCAACAACTGTAACATATATTAGCTTTATCATTGACAGATAGCTATTTTCACAGGTTCTTTTTTAACTAAAGCCTTCTTCATAAATTAGGTACATGAAATTAACATATGCATTATGGCTAACTACCGTGATGACCATCGAATACATAGAAGACTGATATCATATTCTGTCAAATGACTTTGTAATAAACTTTTTAAATTCAAAATGAGCTTTATGAACATAGACTTGTTACATCGAATCAATGAAATAGAGACAAAATATTTAATACGAGTTTAAAATATATTTCCTAATACTAACAAGGGAAAATTCACTTAAGATTTATGTTATATAAATAATTCATGTATTATTTTTAAGTGTAAGAAATCATTCTGAATTAAATTACTTTTACTTACAATCATTTTAAGAGATATTGGTTCATCGTTTTCCATGTTGACTTCAAACTTCCAAATTAAGTAATAATGTAAGAGACAAAATTATGCATATTTGAAATAGTTTAGAAATAAGAAGGAAGGTTACTATAAGGTTTTAAAATGATAAATTTATAAGAGAGGATTTGGTTGTAGGAAAGGGCGCTATGATCGATAAACTAGATGGGAGGGACAAGTGGTAGGTGAATGTTTTATGAAGTCATTCCAATTTAAAGAGACAGTCCTTCTCTAATGGCTGGGCCATGACGTAACATTCGGTAGACCATTGTCATTCGGTAAACAAATCCATCAACTTGTTTGTGGTGTCTATCACCCTATCAAGTCATGCAATCGTACACGCACGTCACAACACTATTCGAGTTGAAGCAGAAAAAAGGTTAATGTTCAATCACACAACCCAGTGACACAAGGTCAGTGGATCATTACGATGGATTGATTTATACCAGTCTCAGTTATAGAAATCGCTAATGTTCCCAGAAAACCACATTTTTTTCCTGAGCTATCGACTTACACGTCTATCTCTGGGATCGATAAACCTAAGACACATTTTCCATCACACAGAGGTAACTACAACGATTGAAGTGATTGCAATATCAAACCATATGAAAGGAGCTCTTTTTATGGGCTACCCAATAAACAACATTCAAGGATATCCAAGTCTGCTTATCCTTGGGTTTTGAACTACAGCTAATATGATGCCAACAGCACACAAAGGACTCAGACACAATGCGTGGGCTACAGACTTCCTTCCCACCGCACCGAGCCGTGTTCAATGAACACTCGGGTGATACATCAAAACCATAAAGGCTCTACTTGATTCTACCTCTGATGCCAATTGTTCATTTGGCCATTTCATAGCCCTGTTTTTAGCTAGGGGACTCTTCTGGTATAAACCACTCCTTCACTCTGTAATAGAGGAGAACGGCATGAACGCAGCAGACAGGCAGTTAGGAATCAGGGTCTGCCTTATATAGTTGAAAGTCCCTGAAGTATTGGCTATAACAAACAACTATCTGATTCGAGCTTCCAAGGTTATTTACTTCTAAGGTTTAATATTCCTAGATGAGATCAAACACATTTACCAGAAGTAACCTTCCCTAAGCATACTCCTCAGGGTAGCTTCACCTCTTCAGATACTCTCTGGAGGAAAACTCTTCTGGGCACTCCAGGATAATAAGAAACAGAATTTGATTTTCACATCCACATAATACACATAGAAAACTGTCCTTCATCATTGATCGGTCAGCTATTGGATTTCACACTAGTACAGGTTTTATCTCATCTATTACCAAAAGAGCTTTCCGTGAAAACAGAGAAGTTGCATATATTCTAAGTAACATGCACACTCACATACCTTGGCATTCCTCGTAATGCAGAATTTCTCTTTAGGATAAAACAACCTTTGTACAAAAAGAACTGACCATTCAATGCTAGAAAAACCTGTCAAATGTCTAAACAGTCCCAGAGATGGGATAACACTTGGTACCTACCTATATTTCGAAATAAGCCAAAATAAAAAACCTGTTAAGCTGCAATGTGAGCCAACCACTATTTGTAATCACCTGCCTAAATTGATTGCCACCTACAAAGGTACCTTGGAAAGTACTAGTAAACTCCTGGCGAGCACCTGTGGCTGATGAGAATTATGAACAAATAATGCTATCGAAAATAACCTTTAACAGTTTACCCAGGGACACTACTGTGGTCAGATGGCCACAATTAATCGCTAACCATGTCGGCATATCAGTTTCCCCAACATGCCCCTCTCTACTTCCGAGATAATTGAACCGCCGATCACCTCTTTAATTATCAGTTTCACAAGTTGACATGCAGTAAGAGGCTATAGATGAGCAAGCACGCTCTACTAGGCGGCAATACACCACATGAATTCACTTGGATAGCCAAAACAGGGAGTCTAGAATGACTGTTTATATATATATATATATATTCCAAGAGTTATCTCGAATATATATATTCTACGCTATTCTTCTACACAAAAGGTAACGCTTAGAAAACACTACAATGACTTTGATATTTAAGAGGAGATGTGACTCGCTTGAGAAGCGAACAAAAAATATTATTAGTTTTTTTAAACTATATATTAGTTACATAAAATATAGTAACTAAAGATAACACTAAATAGTATAACTAGAGTAAATAATAAATTAATATCAAATAAAAATGTAAGAAAAGGGAAGAAAATGATAAAATTAAAAAAACATAAATATACAATGCTAATATTTAACATATATAAATGAATAAGAATTAAAAAAAAAAGAAAGTAAAAATATAATAAAAAATTAACTGAGGTTTAAAATTAAGTCCAGGAGTTATTATAGCAGCAAGAAGAAGACTTCTTATCAATGGCGTGAATAATACTACCCTTTGTTATTCACGACAATTCTCACAGTCTTCGTTTTAATAAATATTTTAGATTTAAAAAACTAAAAATAAGGTCCCTATACACAATAGATTCGTCACTTTAAAAGCTACTGAGGGGCCAGGTTAGCTCAGTGTTAACAAACTAGCCTCTGAACTGGTAGGTTCGGGGTTCGATATCCACCTGGCCCTCGATTTATTCACACGGGAGGTGAATAAATCTGAGTACGTCGTCTCTCAGAGAGAGGACGTTAAGACGTCGATCCCGAGCCTAAACGATGTCAGATACTCGTTAAAGATTCCTACTTTAAATGCACTTGAGTTGGGCAAAATTTAGGACTCCCGATGTAGAATCATCGATCAATCTTCTGAAGAAGCATATACATGGCTCTTAGGAGCTCATTTACAATACGAACAGTTAAGTTGTATTCTAAGAATTTAAAATTATTTTTTATACATTTATTTCTATTCATTTGTTATTTAACTTAATTAACTTTTAAATTTATTTTAATGTACTTAATTATTTTACAGTTTATTAATTTAATCTAGATTTTCTTAAACTTCTGTTTTATAATTTTTTTCTCAGTTTTTTCTTCTTCAGAAGTAAAGTACTATTTCTAGCACTGTTTTCGTTTTCCAAGTGGCCAACCTGCACATATTCCGAGAAGCTGTCCAGTTGGCTTTCATCTTCTTACCGAAAACTTCCTATAATTTGGTAAAATGGTCAAAATATTGTGAGTCCTAGTGTCTAGTTTTCATTCGTGTTTCTCTTAGATTTTAGGATATAATACTGTAAATCCACATTCCAAATTAGTTCAGTTTTCCTAATTCAAATCAAAAACTATTTTTTAGTAATGCAGTATATGAAGTCTTTCACCCTTTTAGTTTGATTCGAATCTGGAAAACTGACCGAGTCCAGATTTTATATTAGCATTATATTCCGTCAGACTGTCGATGTATATCAGACAATTGTATATGTATACATAGCAATTCAGAAATTATCGACATTAGATGCAGTCAGCTTTTCCAACATCAAATTCAAATCTAAATACCAACGTTTTATTTTTATTCAAAAATTTTTTCAGAGGAAAAGTAGAATTACTTGAAAATGAAAAAAAAAATCAATTATATTGAATATGGGGAAAGTCCATTTGAATATGTGCTAGAGTTCAATTTGTCGTGAAAAAATCATATTACTCCTGTAATGTAATTGCAATTTTCATATATGAAATTTTCTTACCTTCGTACATGAAAAACATTTTGAAGAAAAATTGCAACTTCGATATTTACAGTTTAATTTGCAGTTAAAAAAACTGACCGCATCCTAATTCATCTTTTATATTTACATAAATCTCATTGGACTCTCAATATAATCTCTCAATGAAAACAAACGATTCAGAAAACAAAATCACTAAAGCAAAAAACCCACACAATAATATTGTTTAATATATTGAACATATATCTGTAGGTGTTACTATTGTGAAAACTAAAATTATATGGTTCACCCGAAACAGAAGATCTAACATGCTACAAGTCTACTTAAGAAAACAGACCTCATTATTTCTAAACTTTAGTTTCTCATGTTACGACAGGATGATAATATCCTATATAAACAAGTCTATTTATACACCTGTGTATTCTTCCTATAAAAATAAAAACAGTTATATATTCAGTAATTTATTAGCGACGGAAAACATAAACAATATCCAGAGTTCTATATTCTATTTATTATAGGTAACTACACCCTAAGCAGACGTCGTACCATATATGTTCTAAGATAATTGGAATATAAAATAAAAATAAAATAAAAGGTATGCGACAATTCTACACTTGGAGTTTATCCTCAAGTTATATCTACATTAACGGCTATTGCTATTGCCTCTTCAAAGAGGGTTGACAGCTAGCGGATAGTTTTTTACTCTTTCTTACTATACTCCTTTGTTTCCCCAAACATCCCTTTCTGGACATTAGTCCTTTCCTGCGCTTTCACCCTTTTAAAATACCACTCTTCTCATCCCCTTACCAGAGGTTTTCTACATGTAGTGTTTCAGTTGGGTTTTTGACTCTGACGAAGACCGCTTGTTATGGTTGAAAGATCTTAGTATTGTTTTCCCATTTCTAATTGTGGTTTTATCATTAATGGGAAGATGTGGACCATTAAAGAATAGGACCCAATTACGGTAAAGAAGAATTATCCTGATTTTATTCCGTGTAGTAAATACAACACGATAAATGATTGAACCACTCATGAGAGTCTTATGATATTTTTCAAGTAAACAGTATCTACATAATATAAACTGAATAGTGTGTCACCAAGAAAATCCAGGATAGAGAGGGTCAAATAACTGACTAAGGAATTGAACAATTTGAAACCCATAATCCATTACAAACATACACGATGAAACTTTGATTAATTTATGATTGAAATAATTGTAAAGTTCTAGGCTTTTAATGAAAATATTATTAAACATTATCTTTGAATTAGTATGTCATCCCGGATTCAACCGGGAGAAAAACGAATAATGACAACTCACGAGCAATGCCATCATTTATTGTGTGGTATTTTCTCTTGATTAGAAAAAGGGAAGAAAGAATTCAAATTTTTTTTTTATCTACTTAATTATTTTACAGTTAATTAATTTATTCTAGATTAAATTTTATTTTCTTAAAACTTCTATTTTATAATTTTTTAGAAAAATTATAAAATTTTATTTTATAATTATCCTATAAAATTGTTAATTAGGATATTATTATCCTAATAATAACATTATTAGGATAATAATAAGACAATTATTATTATTGTTATAATATTAACTGTTATTATATGTTCAAGAGAACAGATAATATGTGCTTTCTTGAAAGGACATATTATCTTGTCATGGACTCAGGTAATTAATATATACCTGATATATATTAATATATATATTAATATATACTTAATTTATGCTTAAGTATAAATTTGTTTTACAAAGTAAAGTTTATCAAATTATTTATTATTTATATTATCATTACTGTTTCTTCACTGTGTGAATCTGGGGTGGGCTTGTGGTTTATAATGGAGTAATGCAAGTGAATGATGAAAAAGGAATATAAATGAAAAACATATTCCTTTTTCATTTATATTAAAATTAAATAAAGGAATATAGTTTGTATTGTTGAAAAATGATAGGCCTGATTAAATGCCTGGGGATGATTTTTGTGGTTATTATTTTCCCACAGGAAAATAATAACCACAAAAATCATCCCCAGTACTAAGGTGGTACAACTAGTGCACCTTAACAAATGCACCACCGTTCATAATTAGGCAAATGAAAAAAGTCGTTCACACCAGATTTTTATATTTAATCAGGCCAAAAAACAAATTTTATAAATACTTTCTTATTTACATTTTTTCATAGCAGGTGTACACTATCTCCTATGCTTTCTTTTAAGAATTCTGTTGTTCATTAATGTCTGTACAGTTTTGTTTATTCTAAGAATGTTAGTCTATGGACATCATTCAACTGTTTAGGTTGCAGTGGCTGTCCCGCAAGGCATTGGGCCCTTTGTGATACCACACAATGAAGATTGATTGAACATCGGGAGTCTTAAACTATGCCTAACTCAAGTGTATTTCGAGTAGAGATCTTTAACAAGTAACTGAAATCGTACAGGCTCGGGACCAACGGCTTGGCTTAATGTCATCTCTAAGGGACTACCTGCTCAGATTTATTCACCTCCCACGTGAATAATGGAGGGCCATGTGGTTATCGAACTCCAGACCTACCAGTTCAAAGGCGAGTACGTTAACCACTGAGCTAACTTGGACCCCCTCATGTAGCCTATTTCTTTAAGTAGTTTTCATGTTTTAACACATGGAAAACATTGTTAGCAGCTGTATGAACTAACCCACGTCCATATTGGCTTCTATATAAATTCAGAATGTACCAATGCTCTGTGAATTTCACAAAGTTTGATCGACACGACATGGACTCAAAGATTTTGTCAATATTAACATATTTTATCGTATAATAATTTCAAATTATCCGCTTTTAGAGTAAATATGATACAAAGAAAAATAAATTGGAACATGAGCAAGCAGTAAATCGCTGTGAGACGGAAAGCAATAAGTTGGAATGCCTTATATAAGCTAATAACGGTGGATAAAGAAAGTTTCATTTTCGAAAAGTTTGTTAAATGGGAGAATAAGGACTAAAAGTAGTTATAAAATTACCGATCAAAATCTATAAACCTTGATTTAAAATTCCTATTACAAATATTTTTATTTATATTTAGTAATCACAAAAGTTCATTAAATATCAAGACATACCTGTTCTATAATAAAAATTAACAGAAAAAGTATAGGGGTATTTCAGTCGAAAATCATACATCATAAAATAACAAACTTTTAACTCCAGGAAGACACAATGGCCAGAAAATCAGGATATGAACATTATGATAAACAAAATAATGAGTTTTCAATATTGTCCTCTTTGGAGTATTCAAGCATTCTACAAAGTGGTCTATGGCTCGTACGTTTACCTGCACTTTAATGCATGTGTCATTTATCTTTTGCTTAATAAAGAATAAATAGCTTCTTTTTTTAGGGATTTACAGGTTTTGAGGACTCCTGAAGACATTTCGACATTATTACTCAACTCGAAAAAAGTTTGGTCTGAGATTTTTCATTTATATTCCTTTTTCATCATTCACTTGCATTACCTCATTATAAACCAGAAGCCCTTCCAAGAATCAGTAATGATAATATAAATAATAAATAATTTGATAAACTTTTCTCTTTAAAACAAATTTATACTTCTTTCGCTATTTTTGTATTGTAGAGTAAGGCACTAAATTTCAAGTAGGTTATCAACATATCGTAATTAACATATCAACAAATAAATATAATTTATACTAATTGATACGAATTTTCTTTAAATATATGAATTTTCTATACCGCATGAATTAAAAAAATAAATTTTTTACACCTATCTATATATATGCTTTTGATACATCCGAATAAAGTTATGTTATCTTATCAGACGGAAATCTGGCAGAATAATACCAGTTCCAAACATTATTTCTCTGATAACTCTTTCTCACTCTCTGTTTTCCAATTTGATCAAACTAATAAACTATTTTTAAAAGCATCTGTAATTATAACTTTTAAAACTCCACCTACTATTTCAAGACAGGTATTTGAACTTTGTTAAGACTGAAGGATTAAGAAAAAATTAATGGTGAACAGTTTGTTATTCCACATCAGGGCTAAGAGGAAAATCCGATGATTATACCTCAGTGGTTTTGGGTTATCCTCACACCATAGAACAAACACACATAGACGGAGTATTTGGAAAACTTATTCTATTGGACTCACAGGCCTCACAACGTGAAATTCCGCGACAAAATCGACATCATAATGTTCACAATAAAGAAGTTGGGAGTGAATTAAAAATGTAATTAACACGCTACAAGTAACACCGTTTAATAACTTTAATTAATTTTGGCAGATTTATAGTTCAAAAAGCAACATAAGAACCCTGTTGTTCTTTTAGGAAAGATTTTTATCTTATTTTATGTTAAAACTGCACTATTTTCTTCCAACTCCTCTAGTCGTGATAACAACTTGAATTATTTTATACTTTTTAAAACATTTTGAATGATTGTATGAAAAACAATGCAACACCAAACAGTACAACTATTAAGTCTTACCTGTAATCACATTTCAGATTTACATTAATTTTATTAACTTCTTAGAGGTTAAGAGTTTAACTTCTAAGTTTTACTTTCTTCTTAATAAAAGAACTTTTATTACAGGAAGATTACTTTTAAAATTGTAATAACAATAAAAAATCCTTATTTGAAAATAATTAATTATTATCATGAATATCATTTTAACTAACATATACTCTAATAAAATCAAATGAAATAATTAGTTTTAATACTTTTAGGTAAGTTATCATGAAACTTCCAAACTGAATTTTCAGCAAAATTTCATTTCAATTCAATATTTCCAAATAGATTTCATCTAACCAGGTAAATTATATTTAAGGAAATATTTGTAGTTTATTTATTATCTTTACCATTTATTTATGTTTTTTTAAACCCTCTTAAACGATGAGGAGTATGATCTTCACTAAACTCGAACTTGTTTGTTAAAAAATGGAGAGCGGACTACAGACAAGTTTACTATAAGTGACCCATTATAGCAAAAGAAACGAATTGTTAATTGTATCAACAATGTAAAATTAACTTGGTTTGTGTTTCAGTCACAGATTCAAAGACTCCTGACACATACTACCTAAAACACAGCTGTATGCCAAAACAGTCCTTAAGTTTTATTCTGTTATACTTTTGAAATATACTTAAAGTTCCAGCCATCAATTTCTACTTTAACATTTTATTATTTCCATCGATCTCATCCACAATAAAAATATGTAATCGAGAAAAAAATACAATTTTTAAATCAATTTTAATTTATTTATAAGTAAATATTCCAACGATAATAAAGTAACGACTTATTGCCATATAAACAATTGTCAAGTGTAAATACACTGAAAGGTAACTAATTCAAGTCCAACGTTTCATAATTTATTTTATAGTTTTTCCATAATTATTTTAATGACGAAATACATCAATATTACGTTCAGAAAACACGTGATAAAAGTCCCTCAAATTTAAACCACACTTCAACATTTTGAAGCAATATTTTAATAAAGAAAACAGTACACATATATTATAGTTTATACTAATTTTATTAAATGATAATAGTCATATTTCAGTAATATCTAAAGAGGTGCCGAAATATATTTTGTAAACAAATAAAAATTCAACAAATCAATATAAGACCATTAAAAACCTCCAGATTTGTATAGATCATACCTTCTCAACAAGCCACTTGTGATTTAAACTTTCAAAGGCAGTATCTCTTTTCCTAAAAAAATAAAATAAAACAAATTACACCTCATGAAATATAAGTGTCTTAAAATTAACAACTAAATTAAGAATATACCGACATTTCTGTGCACTTAAACAGTCACAAACAGATATACACACCCACACACATAAACAGAAACACCACACACACACACACACACACACACATATATATATATATATATATATATATATATATATATATCTTCACTTAATAAAAAGAAACACGATCCAAACTGGACACAATACGAGTTCAAAATTCAAGAAGAGTAACACACAGAGTAAGGACACACACTTACAGACTCAAATTTTCGGGTAATACGTCTTCAGGAGAAAAGAGAAAGGGAGACCAAGTAACCAGATGTTACTTGCCGTTGCGTCTACAACATGCTTGGTCTTCCTTTCCCTTTTCTCCTGAAGATAGATTACCCGAAAATTTGAGTTTGTAAGTGTGTTTCCTTACTCTGTGTGTTACTGTTCTTGAATTTTGAACTCGTGTATATATATAGTATTGTTTTCCCATTTCATTTGTGGTTTGATCACTGATATATATGAGTGTGTGTGTGTGTGTGTGTGTGTGAGTTTTGTTATTGGACACAGTTTGAACTCATTTGTGATTTGACTCTGACGAAGACCGCCTGTTCCAGTTGAAAGATCTTAGTCTTTTTCTCATTTTTTATTGCCGTTTGGACGTTGATTGTTATTTCACATGTTTATTGTGAAATTTTGTTATATGCAAAATTATCACAATAACAGGTATATAAATGCTCAAGTAACACAGCACAAATAAAATAGGTTATCAACGTTGCCATATAAGAAGTCTGGGGAATATGATTCATTATTAATTTGTAATGAACCTGTTAAATAGTATCAATACTCTGTACAGTTTTGTTTCATTGACTGACTTACTTGGGGTCTTTGACGAGAAGGCGTGATATGAAGTCCTTAGCAGTCTCTGACACGTTCTCAAAATAATCAGCATCGAACTGAAAGGATGCTTGCGTGATATTCGAGTAGGTTTCTTGAGTGGTCTCTCCGAGAAAGGGTGACGCACCACTAAGTCTGAAAGCAAAAAACACTTTTAAATACTGTCATGAAAAAAAAAGTTATACAGGAAGAATGAATGTCTGCCTTAAATTATATCAACAAACAATATCGTATACCGAAATAAACGGCGCAAATAATTTAATAAATAGAAACCTCACACTAACTGACCTGGAATATTAAGAATAAATAATAAAGACCTTTTAAAAAAAATAACAATATATGAAAATATTCTATAACTGACATTAACGTCTCAATAATAATGAAAACAATAAATAAAATAACATGTCTGAATCAACTTTATATATAAAAAGCCTTCTATCCGAAAAAATTAAAAAAACATACTAAAATTAAAAATAGATATGAAACAATGTAAATCTAACACTACTTTTTTCCAAAAACATAACGAGAAAAAAATATATTTCATTCTCAAAAATATATTATATTTCATTCCAACATAATATCCAAATTCCCTGTTTACAATAAATAGACTAACTTATACATTGTAGAAAGTAAATAGTACCTTAAAAGAAAAACACAACATAAAGTAGATTAGAATAATAGTAGGTACAGCATTGGAGGTTTATAGATTCTAGACTGACAATAAGACTCCTGAATATTTATTGGTTTGATTATGTAAACATTTATTTGCCATCAGCCAGAGCCATGTACGAAGTTAAATAATATTTGGCATAGTGAGCACTTGGATGGATGACAGCCAGTGCCGGTGGAGCCTCCTGCTAATTTAGCTGTTCATGGTTTAAGTAGGTGGTGATGAGAAATGAATGAATCACCCTTGTGAAACACACCAAAAAAAAGGAAGCCTTTTAACTGGAGCATTAGCAAAAAAAATTACAAATATTTGCTCTTGTTTACATTATTTACAATATACGGAATAATTAAATTATTGTGAAAAATAATAGATTTAATCGCTAATGTTGGAAACGCCCACCTTAGAGGCGTTTGCGGACGTTTGTTTCACTTTAAGTGCTATTCTAGGGGCTGAAAGTGTCGCTTTTTTATTTCACCCCATAGGTTATGGGTAAGCCTCGTTACTGGGATGATTCTACATCGTATTCTAAATTTTAACTCACCAAAGCTTATTGAAGAAGGCATCTCTAACGACTACCTGACACCGTAAGTCCCGGAACCGACAGCTGCGAGAGACGGCTTTGCTCGGGATTTCTCAGATCCCACAAGGAAAAATATGATGATGGTGAACATTTAAATATTTCTCCACCTTCACTGCTAAAGGTAAGCAAACACGACTACACCTGACACCATTTACAAATATATTTAACTAAAGTCAATTTATACAGATTTAATCTTAAATGAATAGATACTTGATATAGGAATAGTTACAAAATGTAAGTGATGACGCCGATGGCCCACATGTCCGTGGCCAAGGTGAGGGTTTCATAGTTAACTATCTCCGGGGCGACGAACTCGGCAGTGCCAAACATCGCCCTCGTGTCGGCCACCGTGTCCAGTCGGTGAGACAGACCAAAGTCAATCACCTTCACTTCAGGGTAGTCAGTTCTCTCTACCAGAAGAACGTTTTCCGGCTGAAATCATTAAACATTTTTATGTAGACAAT
This sequence comes from Hermatobates lingyangjiaoensis, assembly GCA_026182355.1. Taxonomy (NCBI): domain Eukaryota; kingdom Metazoa; phylum Arthropoda; class Insecta; order Hemiptera; family Hermatobatidae; genus Hermatobates; species Hermatobates lingyangjiaoensis. The sequence continues at coordinate 2,894,066 of JAPFBL010000328.1, read as the reverse complement.
TCTCTCTTTGCTTCCCTAGATAAGATGATTAGAACACTTATAACGAAAAGCCAGCTCTTACTGGAACCTTTTGTATCTATTCTCAGGTTATCCACTTATTTACAACACAAACTATATAAACCAACACCTAACTTTATAACCTTACTCACTGTTAACTAACACTTGGACTAATAACACTATAACTTCACTTCAACTATCCTACTAGTACAACTATTTTTTCATTCAAGTACATTTTACAATTATCATACTTTTGAATAATATGTGAATCCACCAGGTCTTTCCTGTTCATTTAGTATTTTTATATTACTAGTTTTCATCCAGTGCTAAACATTTAGAACTTCATATATATTTAGTCATTTACCAAGTTTCTTTTTTTACTACCATTTTATCATTTTCTTTCCCAAATTCATGATTTTGCTCTACAATATACTTTGCAATACATATACCAGAAATTATAGCCGTATTAGCTATAGAGTTAGTCAACGGTGAGAAAGGTTAAAAAGTTAGGCATTGACTTATTCAGTTTGTGTTAAAAGTTGATAGCCCTAGGATGGCCACATGGATGGCTGAACTATAGCTATTTAAAAAATTTTGTTTGAAGAACTAAAACAGTTTACCTTACCTTCATCTTGACTTAGGAGTTCCTCAAGTTAAATAATACGCCCATAACAAGTAAATAGAAATGACTTACTGACTTGTAAAAGTCAGATCAAGTTAATAATGGTTATTTAACCCTAATTGGAAGGAAATATTGAGGTGCAGTATGCCCTAATCGCCACCCCCTCAAACTTAAGACGTATCCTAGTTATGTCAGGTAGATCTCCTGATAAGTGTGAAAGGTTTATTAACATAGTCTTCAGTCAGAAAGCAGAACTGATTGATGTTTTTACTTAATACCCTTTGATACAATCAACAGATTTCAATTTATCTCAACGTACTACTACACACTTCATTCAGTATGGCTGACAGCTCTAGATTTTTTTTATCAATATAAATTCAGAATTAATAATAAAAGTAATGGTATTTTTTTTGTTAACCCCGAAGGGCTTCACTTTTGTGACAAAGAACACTCGTATGCAAAGCTTGAGCTGTGCCAATACAAAAGCGATGGACTTTATTCATTTGGCAACTGAACACGGTTATGGTAACAACCACACAGCCCACCATCTCTAAGATATGACTCTGCACGCCCTAATGTGAATCACCTAAACGTACTTAAAATACCATGAGCACAAAGGAGCAGGGAATAGCCCTATGCAACAGTACATGCTCTCGTCATTTCATGTTTGTTGTTAGTGACTCTGGTTCTGAAGTCACGGATGGGTAGACATTGCTTAACTGGGTGACAAGCAGAGGCTACATGCAGAGTAACAGAAGTAGCTATAGGCCTCTACTTCTACAAGCAGGTAAGGGTGTAGTTCAACCATAACTACCTCACAGAACATCCTGGAGTTTGCGGAGTCAGTTAGCCATTAATCTAAGTATGGCAATTTCAGGAATCATTGAACAATCCATGAGTGAATTTATACATCAATATTACTACAAGTAAACTGTCATAAAGATAGCAATGGTTTGCACCTTGAGATCCAGATGAGCAATACTGGTCGAATGAAGATGTGCCACAGCCTGGAGTATTTGTTTAATAATATGGATACACTGGCTTTCCTTGAGGCATCCTAATTCAGAGACAAAATGATGCAACTCCCCTCCATTAATGCTGAAAAAAATTGTAAATAAATAGAAACACGTAATTCTTCAATCCTAAATAATTTACGTAAACAATATGCCAAAAATTATAATAAACAATACAATTTAGAAAATTAAAAATTCAGCAATTAAGTATTCATAGATAAATAAAATAGTTTAAATGGTGTCCATAACACAGGAGAAAAACACACATCATAATCTGACAATCAAAATAATAAGTGTAACATTAAAATAAAATTAAGTGTAATAACAAAAAGAAGTTCCCATTGCGTAAAATAAAATATAATAATATTTAAAATTTATAAAAAGCTGAATTCACTTTATGTATTCTGAATTTCTAGTCATACTCTTAAAAATTAATTTATAAATAAAAAAAATCATAAATAATTAACATTCAGGATGCACATTCTGTAATAATAAAGGTAATTCTAAAAGTATTGCCCCATTCCATTGTGGTATATTCCAATAAGGAAAAACAATTGAAATCTCAGGTAATTTACTATACAATTACAATTTACTATACTCACATTTACGGTTTATTTACTGTTGTACGAGTTCAATGCTGACACTCTTATAGTTTATTCAACATCAAGGATCTCTCAGAAATTTATCAAGATATCATGGTCCACTGAATTACCTGTTGCTATTGGCGATTGTTTAAACTCATGAATAGTTATTGGGAATTGTGGAACATAAACACCATCTTGTATGAACCCCACAGGTCGATTCATGTTCCATCTCTACCAATAAGCATCCAGAACTTTTAACCATAGACATATATCACGGTTTGGGAGGAATTTTCTTTTCACATTGATATAAATTACTTCTAAAGATGTAAGTAAATAACTTGACTGAGAAATAACCAATTTGTGAGAAACCTGAGTTTCCACGGTTTTTTTTTTAACTGAACAATTGATCAGGTCATTATTTTTGAATTACCTTCTTGAATAATTACCTTATTTTTGAATAAACTGCTTCTTGTTAACATTTAGTAACTTTCAGTTTGGATCTGTGTTTATCACCCTTTTTCATTTCCTGCTCCACTGTAGGAATATCACATTTGTGAATCCCATTTATTTATTATTTTTTTTAAAAAGTATATTTCATTTGAACTGATTTTTAAATGTTCAACCATTATTATAATATCCCTGTATAATACTATTATATAATAGTAAATTATAGAGGCTACTCTCTATAACAATGTTACCTCGTAAACTTCCTTTCTCAACGAGGGTTTTGGATCTTGTCCATCCTCCGGAGTAAAGCTTACTGTGGAAGACGGACAAGATCTGTAATTGGTAAAGAAAGAAATTGATCAAGTAATATGGAACTAATACAGTATATAGCTAGAAGAAAAACATTGTTATTAGATTTCTCATTTGAGGTTATACATGCAAATGTCACAATAAAAACCTTATTATCAAAAGAAATAATTTTGATAGTAACCAACTCTGAAAGACCTTATGAATTTGTTCTTCTTTGATTAGACACTGTTTCCTTTTGTTGTATTTATTTTTTCCACTGACTTATCACCATTTGAATTTCTTTTATATTTGACACGAAGTGTTAGAAATAGTCATATGTGAAAGGAAAGAGTCCCATGTAAACAAGATAGATAAATAGTCATATGTGAAAGGAAAGAGTCCCATGTAAACAAAATAGATAAATAGTCATATGTGAAAGGAAAGAGTCCCATGTAAACAAGATAGATAAATAGTCATATGTGAAAGGCAAGAGTCCCATGTAAACAAAATAGATAAATAGTCATATGTGGAAGGAAAGAGTCCCATGTAAACAAAATAGATAAATAGTCATATGTGAAAGGAAAGAGTCCCATGTAAACAAAATAGATAAATAGTCATATGTGAAAGGAAAGAGTCCCATGTAAACAAAATAGATAAATAGTAATATGTGAAAGGAAAGAGTCCCTTGTAAACAAGATACATAAATAATCATATGTGAAAGGAAAGAGTCCCATGTAAACAAGATAGATATATAGTCATATGTGAAAGGAAAGAGTCCCATGTAAACAAAATAGATAAATAGTCATATGTGAAAGGAGAGTCCCATGTAAACAAGATAGATAAATAGAGCTCAATGGAATTTTGGAAGACAATATAGCTGGAGACACCCTGATGCTGGAATGAGAAGTTTGAAAGCAGTGGTGAAGTTAAAATGTGAATGCGACGATGTGAGGAGAGGAAACAGATTCTGGAGTGCAAAGGAGCCCTAAAACATCAACTCGCCGAGCTTCAAGAGGATTAGGATATACAAACTCTAACATCTACACGAATACAAACTGCAAATCGTTTAAACCTTCAGGAATGATATCTCTTCAAATTGCTGTATTTTCAATAAAAGCGTCTAACAGAAATTGAAACAGACAGTAATAAGTATCAACAATGTGCACCGTTTCCTGACAACGATACTGCCCAAAGAGGATTTGAATAAGCAGAGGCAATGTCACAGTCTCTGGATTACAACCGAGCACCCATGGGAATTTACCTTGTGTTTTTGTTTCCAGGATATCAGAAATCTTACACTTGGACAGCACACGTGATGAAATAGCACAAATCATGAAAATATCCCCTTGGTATTTGCGTATAGTCACGTTGACTTGTTATTCTCAATTCATTAACAGTTGCAGGTTTCATTATGTAGACTTGTCTTTAAGTTATACCCATGAAAAAGTCTAGTAAACGTGGAGGGGATTCAACAAAACCACTCTGGCCAAGCCGCGTGTTTGTCTTTCACCAAGAAAGAATCTGACATTGTGATGGTAGTGTGAGGAGCACAACTAACTGAAAATAAAACCCTTCTTCTCCAAAGTCTTCTCTAATACTAATACATGACATGACAGATTGTTGCAGCAAGTTCAAGTATACAAGAGCAGTCACACTAGCGCAAAAAAAACGGTTCAATAATCCTGTTGACGATAAGCCGCAGCACACTATAATCCTAGTGAACTAACATGGCGGTCGATCATCACATGAGGATTTCAGGTCACCTTAGGTGCAATGCTGACGGTTACTCTAACCTTTTAATTAGAATATAGTTTCACCAGTCCACACAAAATCTTGAGAAATGTGCATTTTCTTTACATCAAACCAACATTCGCAATACTGAACTTTCGGTATAGGCCATCGTCCTTAACACAAAGCACTAATCTTAAAATGTAACATTTTAATTCACAACAAAAAACAAACAATTCAGATATCAACTGATAAAAGGTGCATGCATTCCTTTCCTTATTATCTAGTTGTTTAATATAATATAAGCTTCGTTTGCTCTTAGTTTACTAATTGTTCTTAAACTCACGGATAACCTATGAGGTAAACATTTGGTAATTAAGGATCAGAAAAAGTTAAATTCTTTCAAATTTACCTTCGATATATACATATATTTGAATCACCAGCGTTAAAAATTATTAGACACTCATATGAATCATGGCATTTAAGCCGATATTTTTTTCATAGTTTTTAACAAAATAAAAATTTTAGACACGCACTATAAGCAGGTTAAAGCTGCTTCTGTTCTGATAGGAGCCTATATTAGGAATGGCTGCTTATAAAATCCAATACTAATCCATATATTATCAACTAGTAGTATTTAACTGAATTATGGAAACTGATATGATGTTATTCAAAAACATGAAATGTCTAAGCCAGGTAAAGCTATATGAACAACTGTCATATCGTCAGCTAATCAAGTTAAATAATACATGTCAACACAACTGCCGAATTTTTTACAGCGTTTATTTGGAAACACAATTTCATTAGTTATTAGCTAATTTTAATTTTATTAGCTAACTCTAATATAGATATCTGGACACATGGGAATAGAGTAGAATGAGGCGACGGGCAGATCTGAGTAGGACCTTCTGAGGCACAGCCACTTACACTGAAGTAAGGTTTCACTTCAGTTATGGAAAAAGAATGAAGCAGATAAGAGGTGGCTAGCACAAACAGGATAGTTTAATCTAAAACATTCATTCAAACAGACTTAAACTTGTGAAGGGAATAGAAATCTGCATAAGAACGATTTAAAAACGTATGTGGTACACCTAACGGGACATAGTCTACTTGTGTATACTAAAGTTGGCATGATGTGTCGAATGCAGACTCTGCATGGAAGAGAAGAAACCTCAGAACACATTTTGTGTGATTGTGAGGCAGTCAGCTACCTTTAAAAGGTTCAAGGTTTTTGGTAAATTATATCGAAAACCGATAGAAGTAAATGTCACTTGTCCAAAGATAGTTAGTTATTAAGTTCATTAAAGAGTTTAAAATCTAAAGTTAGTATACTAACGACAAAGGCTGTCACAATAAGACAATTTGGCCACAGTGATCACGAGTTCGTAAAGACTCTGGTCCTTAGACTAATAATAAAAGCATTGGAGGTTCAGAAGGCACTTGTGAATCAATCGTATTCAGGTAAGCTGTAAACCATTTATGACTTAAATGCAGTTGAGGAAAAGTATAAGCGATGCTGAATCACTATTCAAAACGAATTCACAAAGAATCTGATCCATTGATTTGAAAAGAGTGTAGTATACATCTTTTCAGAATAAATAATAATAGCATTCAATTTTCTCAACTTAAAATCAGTATGACTAACTTCACAAAGTAATATCCGAGCTACAAACAATTATAGACTAGTAAATTAATTATTCAATAATATTACACTTTTATAAATTCATTTATCTACCAATTAATTCAACCCACTACTACTGTGGTAGTAATTATTCCTTTATCGTGCTATAATATACCTCTAATCTGAAACTTAAATTAGTCTATCATATATTTCATATCAACTATAAACAAGTTATATTATTAGTTTTACTTTATTTCATATCATACAAGTAAATTACAATCACTATAAACTTTATTCACTTATCTGTACAAATGCATGTGTATTGAAAAGAAATAGAATACATTATTGACGTTGTGTTAGTTATTTCTAATTAATTAGATATATTAGGAGTTTTAGAAAATTATGCATTAAATCGATAAATGAGTAATTACTTAGCATTCATTATAGATTAAATGTATATTAATAACATTTTCATATATTATTCTCTGTAATATGTAAGTATGTTACAATTGTAATAAATATGTAATTAAATAGCTACTATTCATTGTCTGAAAAACAAAGGATTCTCTTTCTTTCAAATTCAGAAATTTGGGTTTATAATGTTTGTCATGACAAAATTTAGTTCATTAAACTCTCCAAAATACAATTACAAAAGTCGTAATTATTCAAAAGGCACATTCTTTTAGATTGTTGAATGGTAGAAATACAGATTTACTTTAAACTTTATAGTGAAACCAAGCAAATTATAGACATCGCAAAACTAATAGAACTAAACAATAAACATAAATATATTAAGCAAATTACTAAACGGGAAACCTCATGGAAACTAATATACAATACTTGGCTTAATGCAAGGATGTATTTCTGCAACATTAATATACAATATCTAGGTAATCTAATAAATAAAATAAAATAAATCACACTTACAGCTCAAGGATGATCACCATGAACTGGCCCGTATCATAAACTTCATAAAATTTGATAATGTTTGGATGCTGTAGTTGGGCTAAAGTCTGAATTTCACGAGTTATATCCTCTACAGAAACACCTCTATGGACACGCTTCTTTCGGATAAATTTTCCAGCAAAAAATTGTCCATCTGATCTACGTTTACATTTCTTTACAACAGCAAATCTGCCCCTGTATAAAATATAAAGATCTTAATTGATTTGATGTTACAATAATAACATAGAATGACCTACTGAAAGGGAGTAAGGACTAAATTAAAATTAAATATATAAATTAGAATGAATTAATCAAAACAATATAACATGTAGTTTATTCAAATAAAAGAAATATACTGCAACTAAAATGGCAAAACACGCACTGTCCGATTTCCTCCAAAACTTCATAATCTTCACTGAATGTTTGTCTAGGTGTTTCCATAATATAGGTAAATAAAATTCAAACACAACTATGTCATAGCTGACAGGTAAGAACAAAAACAGAAACATACCAACTAGCAGTGTTGCCATCAAGTATTTAAATAACTACAGTCTCATATTCTCATTGTTTATAATAATATTTCTAAATCTATCATCAGATTATACACGGCATTATTTAAAATTTATTAACAAATAGATTATTTCTGAAGTATTTAATAGAAACTAATTGTTGAAATAATTAAAATCAGTTATACGATATTCAGCAAGAATGTTATAACAATGGAGTACAGAATAAATTTCTTGGATCTAATATATTTTGATAATTATTATCATTCATCTTACCAGAAGTCTTCAGACATTTAAAACATACAGAGAAATTAATAACATCATCTGTGATTGACATTTAGTTCTTCAGAATTTCTGAAACAAAATTTATCGTGTCTGTTACCAGAAAATGATATTTTACTTCTGATAGGATGGACATTTTTCTAGAGCCTAAAACTAGATTGCCTATCATACTTAAGACTATATATCAGACAAATTTCACAAAAATTTATCAAACTAGCAAAAAATCAAGTGATTGAGAATTTTAAATACAACTCACATATACGCACTCCCTTATCATCCAAATAATATTAAAATACGATTCAGAAGGCATTAAAATGTGTAATTTGACAAAAGCTCATGGTTGATTTTGTTTTTCTATTATAACTAAAGTAAGTAGAAAATGTAAAGAAAAATACAGTAAATGATGAATTATGCTTAATGAAGAAACCTTTGAAGAAACCTTTGATGTGAAAATTATAAATAGTCGTTAAAAAGTAACTTTCAGAAACTCATTAGGAGTTGTATACCCTAGCAATAATTTATGTACATTTGCTGATACATTTATTAGTTCAAAGTAAATTCACAATGAATATAATCAGTTGCAGAATATAGGAACCTACATTGAATACATTTAATTGCGGGTTGAATTTAAAATTCTCAATCACTTATCAAACGCACTGTTTGATAAATTTCAGTGAAATTTGTCAGATATGTAGTCTCAAATATGATGGTCAATCTGGTTCTAGGCTGTAGAAAAATATCCATCCTATTAAAATTAAAGTAATTATTTTCTGGTAACAGATGCGATAAATTTTGTTTAGGTAATTCTGATTAAAAATTATTTTATGAAGGAAATCATATGTTTAACAAATGTAAGAGAAAAATATTTGTAAAATGTTGAGTGGTTATTCAGATATACAAAGTTTTTGTTTCCTCTTCAGCCTCATATACAACTATATTTTTGGAAGTAAAGAGCAGATCAGATACTATTAATGTTTGGAGGCAGAATTTGAAATCAATGAAAGAGATGTAATTCTTCTCTATTAAAGAGGCTTTACAACCCTTAGATCGGCTGAATTAAAAATAGACAGTACAAGTAGTCCTCACTTAACAACGGGCTCGGTTAACGACCACTCGGAGTTACGACGGCATGTTAAAAATGGTCAAAAATACAAAAAATATGCTTTTAGTGTTAGCGAGTCGTGCGAGTTAGCGATTTGGCTAGGCCGAGTTGTGCACAGGCAAAAGCTAAATGAAAAGGAAAAAGTCAAAATTCAATGTACTTGTTAAAAATTATACTTATTATTAAAAAAACAATGGAAAGTAAAGAAAGAAAAGGTGAAGAAGTACAGAACAGTGTAAATAGCCAATATGTATGCAATAGGTAGGCTACTTTTACATCTACGATCCAAGCAAAATGTTTCTCGGACGGGAGCGGGAGCGGGCGGGGGGTAGAGGGGTTCGTTTAACGACGAAATCACTTAACGACGGCGTCTTCAGAACGTAACCCCGTCGTTAAATGAGGACTACTTGTAATGTCGAATGGGCACAAACATAAGAAAAAAACCTGCAGTAATGAGGAAATAATGGAAATATCGATGGATGGGGTTAACCTAAATGTCCGAGAGGCTAACTTGCGACTACTAACGAGACCCGACTATATCACAAGTCCTCCTCTACCGAATCTGGCTGAGTCTGACCAACAACCGCATTACCACCAGCTCCGTGTGAGTGGAGGCCCTCTGCGGACTTGCCTTCATCAGGAACATGAGAGCATGGACACCCTAAGTCAGGACCCAGACCATGGTACTGTATGTATGTGACACAATACAGCCCTGTTACCAAGGGTGTACTTTGGAAAACTAAACTAAATTGTTTATACAAATATGTTTTACAGGAATTATCTATATACTTATAAAATTCTGATGACCGATTTTGTTCGTTTTCTAGCCCCCGTGATTGTCTGAATAAATAACAAAGTATAAGTATATACTTTTGTGGGAATCGAATACACGCCTTTTGCATTGAAAGTCCAGCAAGCTAAGCTTTGGGCCAAGGGAACAATTTTTGCAATTATCTTCCAAACCTCATATAAATATCGTCTTGAATACTTTTAAAACTATTTAGATCTTTATTGCTTGTTACTTGTTTGTCTACACACAGGGGAAACTTGGAATACCTGTTAATTCCAGTATATGCTGAATTATTTAAATAAATATTAAAGAAAACAGTTAGTTATATATTACTTTACAAATAACGGTATTAAAAAACAAGAAGAATCAAAAATAAATTTTCTCAACATTATTCAGATAAATTAATGACTCCCGATGTAAAATCTATTACGGATATCGAATAAACCTAACCAGTTATTTTCTACGAAAGATCTTAGGGTTAACCGATTTGAGTCCTATTTTTGGAAATCTTATTCTTGTTTGGACAATGTTTTTTTTTATTCCGCAGATGTTCTGTCAATTCTTGTTATACATATATATAAAACACATTTATTTATCAAAAATCGGTAAGTTTTCGAGGTTCAAATCAAACTTTGAAAGCCAACGTTTTTATTTAAAATTCGTAGTTAGAACCTTCGAATTAACCTGATGTATGCAATTTCGTAAGTATGTATAATAAACTATTACATTAAAGGTTTAAAATGAATAACTTTAACAATACAAATTTGAACACAAATACAAATGTTCTAAGGGAATGTTATAAAAACACGTACCTTTCATTAATGTTGTTTTATGTTGGGTGAAATAAATTGAATATTTAAATTTACATGTTTTCTTTTTTTAAATATTATTGAGCGCTTATATAACTTAAATTGATGTTTTAATTATTTATATAATAAAATAAATGACTTTTTCACTATTAAATGATTTTTTATTTTATTAAATAAACTTTCTGTTTATATATCTTGAATCATGTTAAGAATACTATATCAAAGGCTTGGGGCCATATAAGAATCTTTGTTTTCATGGCTTAATAACAAGAAACAGTAATGACAGTTATTCTTGTTAATCACGTTCAGTGAATTTATTTTATTAACTGTTGCCATAATTTCTTAACCCTGAGTGACACAAGGAGTCGCGGGGTCGTCTAGTAATCCTTAAAAGTAAACACTTGTTACCGTTAAACTATTCTTAAAACTTAAATACAATATTCCTTCTTCCCTTTTTGCAAAAACATGGTTGCATGCAGTCACAATGTTTAAATAAAATATTTAAATGAAACTAAAGCTATTAAACCTATTGCAAGCATTCAGAATTATTCAATAAAGGTGAGATAAGTGTTGTCGTAATGGGGTATAGATTTCAGAAATATACCATTTTCTAATTACGATGACTGAAGTAATTAACTGGCTATATATATTATATATTTCGTTTCGTTCTTTAAATTTTATCCCATATAGAGGCCTTTCCATTTTGTACCAGTCTCAAGAGACATCAAATTCATCATTGTTGATAAAAATATCTAAGAGAGGGTCTATTAATTTTCCATCCTGGAAGTAGGTCAGATGGTTATTGCTTCAGTAATCCCTAAAAACGCTTGTTTTTTGGTACCATACATCCAAAGAAGTATTTGGTCTTACCAAAGCAGTAATAATAATTTTGCAGAACTAAAGGAAATATTTGATATTAAGGGTCCCTCCAAAGAATCTCTTTTGTGCCCTTAGCCAATGTATCTATTTCACGACTTTCTAGTTTAGTCTTTCATATAAAGAGACTCCAAGAATCTTTCCGTATCTTTGAGACTTGTACATTAATATTTTGAATGAAAGCATTCTTCAAATTTATTTATTTTGCTTGAGAAAGGTATAAGGACCGTTTTATCTAGACCTTACCTCTTTACCCATGTTGCAACAATTTGGAGATGCTTCATAATCTCAACGGCAGTACTGGCAAACATACCTTCTGTTGTAATAACAAGGTAAACTGCGTATCCTTGCGTATCATAACGTTCATTATATAGGTCATCCACAAATAAACACCTCAATAGGAGTGAAAGCACACCTCCCTCAGGACAGTGTTTGGTGTTCACAATTTAATTTGCGATAGATCCAATACATACACTTATATTTTCTATTATATTACTGTCAACTATCAATAAACTTTTTATAAAGACTTATATATATATTAATGCTGATTAATCTATGCGAAGGTGTATTTAATGAACATATCCAAATAGCAAGCCAGAATTATTCTTTTGAAACTTCAGATTTTTCTATTTTGTGAACCAACATGCTTGGAATAGATTTTGCCATTTGCCTTTATTGGTCGGTTGTTGTACCTTATGAAAATTCTTATTTGTCCAAATTTACATCTTACTGCAAATAGAAAATTTGTCTATTAATGTAACATTACTGTTTCATATAGTAAGGTTATGAAATATCTGTAAAAAGATTATACCTGGTATGATATTTTATAATATACCTAGGCGTCAACCTAGATTCCAAACTGTCGTGGAAAAACCACATCCAAGAGGTCACTGAGCGTGGAAACAAAAGGATCAATCTGTAAAGCTAACCGGAACAAAGTGGGGATGCATACAAGATGTCCTGGCCACTGCATACAAATCATATGTGAGACCTTAATGGAATATGCCACTGAAGTCACGTTCCAGGCTAGCCAGAATAACCTTCACAAGCTCAACAAACCAGAACAACGCCCTCAGACTCTTCACTGGTGCAGCTTCCTCTACGCTCATAAGCGCAATGGAAATACAAACAGGCATTGAATCATTGGAAGCAAGACGTGAAAAGCTCACCCAAAAAAGTTCTGGGGACGCTAAAAAAAGGAGACCACCAGTACTGGTCCAATTATAATCCGGCTATGCAAAGACTAAAGACCCAGCTATTCTCCCTTCACTATGCAGAACAACTATGAAGAAAGTATAACTTCATAGTCACGTCTGTATAGCAAATAGACGAAAAAGCAGACGAACTGGAAGAGGGGGGCAGAGATGCATCAGCCGTCATGAACGCCAGCCTCAACTCTGCCAGGCGTCTCATCCATGCAGCCGTCAAACTCCACATGACGCAACCGCAAGAGGAAACAAGCAGAGGAAAGCAGTGGGCATCGCTACATAACAGTGCCCCCTTGCCAACGACCAACCTCTGACAGGGCATCCTCTGTAGCTAACTTCTGAATGCTGACTAGTCACGACTATCTTCAAGCGCACCTACATCGCTTCGGTTTGACAGACGATGGCGTATGGACGGGGACCACATCATTCACCCTGGCCAGCATCAAGAATTAGTTGGTTTTGCGTTCTTTTCATCGTTTAAGAATGTAATTATCATCATATATCATATTATCTATTTAAAATATCTTCAAATTTCTTGTATTAAACATTAAAACAAGATTTATATGATTAATATGGCAAACCGTCATACCTCGTAAGATGATCTTGGAGTCGTTGCAGCGCTTTCGGACGTTATCCATCTTCGTTTGCGACTAACCTACTGACAGCTCAGAACGTCCGAAGATGGACAACGTCCGAAAGCGCTCCAACGACTCCAAGATCATCTTACGAGGCATGACGGTTTGCCATATTAATCATACAAATCATACTAACCTCAGTGGTAATAATAATATGCATGTATTAAAACAAGAATTCTGTTTGACTCAATTGTTAGAAAAAATGTCCAAGTACCGCAGGTAATCCATTTTTTTCAAAACAATAATCATAGCCAAGTTTTATAACCATAATCAAAATGATGTCAAAAAAAGTTAGTTATAAGTTCTTAAAACAATTTTTTTGTGTTTCTAGGTTATAAATGATTGTTTAGTCTTCTCTATTTGGGATATTTTAATTTAGTTATATTTTATTAATATGGTAATGTGTGCTGAAGAATACTGGATAGTAGAAATGTTTATTGTAATCGATTACTCATAAATTGTTAAAGAATTTCTAACTAAAGATATATATATATAGAAAAGGATAATTGGGTAACATGAATGGATATATATATTTGAAGAGAACTGGTTGGCGACAATGGCAATACTGAGGTCGGAGATGAATGAAGTACGTGCTAGGACACACAATGGCTTTCAGACGGAAAGAATACGAATCAGCCCTGCTCCGTGTCCTCCCCAATGTTTCCTTCCTTGAGAACAATATCATGTCTGACCTGTCTGACTGCTTTAAATTTAAAGCCACTTCTATTTTATCTGCAAAGAAAAGCTTATTAATCCTGGTTAGTGTGTAAAAGAAAAAGAAGGAAGCTCAACTAGCCCAAAGGGAGATAGAAAAGAGTCGTATGCTGATGAGATAATCAACGAGTCCATTGTCTTTTCATGCCTTCTCTGATGGACAAGGAGCTCCCTATTTTATAACTTCTTCGTACATTATTACATCAATCTTACAAATTTGCTGAGAATAGAACAGAATATTACTTTTTGAGAAGCAAAGTTTTGTTCAATATGTAGTGCGATATATTGAACAAAATATTGTACTATAAGTTATTTTTTTCAATAAAAATCAGGTATACAAACATTGAAAATACAACACTGTCTCAATAATTCAAAAAACTCTGACTTATAAATTGTTACACTGTGAAGAAAAAAGTTATGTGTTTATATATTTCTAAATTTATTTTATTTTTTAAAACACTCATTCTTAACTTGTTTCCCTTTTACATCTTTTTATCTAACCTTACTTTTTATTGATTATTGCAGATATATTTTGTTGCATTTAATTTATTTATTTTTTTTAAGAAATTTTTTATAAATTTTCTTCAATTCTCTCTGAATCATTTGTATTTTCCCAACTTGTATTGCTTATCTGAATTTCTGTTTATATTTTCTCTTAATTCTATTACTTCAAGACTAGGTACGGGGGGTAGCACTAGCGGTTGCCTTGTCGGTTACTAGCCGTTGCGTCTACAACGTGCTTGGTCTCCCTTTCTCTTTTCTCCTGAAGACGAATTGCCCAAAAATTTGAGTTGTAAGTGTGTTTCTTTACTTTCTGTGTTACCTATCTTCAATTTTGAATTGTTATATATTTCTAAAGGTATACATAAGAGACCCAGTAGTATATTTTTAACATCCCAGGATTCACCTGATGAAAAATAATAATTACTTGACAAATCTGTACATTCAAATACTCGCCACATGAAATATAGAGAATGTATTGCATTCGAGTTAAAATTTGGAATCGAATTTTTAATAAGGAAATATACGTTGTGAAATTCCTGAGTCCAATAAAGTTTTAAAATTGGTTCATTTGTATGTGTCTCTTATTATAACATACTTTATTAAGAACATACTGTAAAAAAGTATTACGTGTTACTTTTTGTCATTAAATTACTGTGATATTCGTATGAATGTTGGATAGATTTAAAAGTAATCATAAATCACATAATCATGGCACATATAGAATGAACTAAATAGTGTTAATGTATAAACTTAGTATAGAATAATATAATTCATAATAAGGTAGTAATATAACGAAATATAAGATATTATAATTGATTAATGATACTGATGACATAGTGACAGTATGTCATAACATGTGTGACATGTCATGGATGCCGTAAGAAATGCCTGGTGAGGCTTCTACTTGATAGCAGGCCAAGTTTCCTCCCACTTGAGAAATGTTCTTTCACTGGCCAACAATACACTTTGGTATTGAGTGGCCACACATTTCATTCTTACTGAGTCTCTTGATTGATAAAGTGCACATATATATTTCTAATTTCTTCTGCCAAAAGCAGATCTTCACCTCAGTTCTGTAAAGAGTCAACAGCAGCCTGGCTGTTGGCTAGGTTATTAACGCCACCTTTGTAAACAGCTTCTCATTCGCCCACTCCACAGTCTTCAATATGCTCAGCTTGACTCTTCTATTAGAAGCTGTTGAGATCTGTGTGTGTCTTTTTTTAAACATACTTTATTTACAACATGCTAAACAGAAGTACTACTTGTTCCTTTTGGTCAGATGATAAACATATCTTCAATTAAGATCCAGTACCTTTTCAAATAACCTTTCTATAAAATGAAATGCACTAGTCCACATGTCATTTTGTACCAGCTTTCGTTTCTTTGTGTGTGTGCAAAATATTTCAAAAAAACAGGTATATTATCACCAAAATTAATTTTTAGTTCCTACTGTCCTGAAAGAGAAGAGCAATTTTGGCACCTTAAATGCACTTTTATTATGAGGTCTTTATACGAAAAATATTGGTTTTACGTTTCTAAAAATCTAACATTGAGTTATCTGTTTGAAAAACCTGAGCTCCTATAGGTACTCGGGAACCATCCATGCTTAAATAAACTAGAAGGAATATGAACTTGTGAATCAATACAGTGATATGGCTCACCCATAACTAGAAATAGTCGCTTAATAATTCATGACACACAACTTAATCTCTAAAGTTACGCTGAAACCCATATATAGGCTGCGAACTGGTTTTTAAGTAAGTAGCTTCCGAGCAACTGATTTCCAGCGATAATTAGTTGTTGAATAGTTAGCTTGCAGCAGTTATCAGCAAACCTGTCATAAAACTCGTATATGTACTTTAGGATATCTTGACGATGGGAAGTCATTTGCTTTGATTACCATAAACAAAGTTCTCTGTTAAGCTTTACATGATTTCATAAGAATTAAGAAGAGCTGAGAATTAGTTTCTGTATAGATTTTAATTCTAAGGATGGTTTTATTTTACATCCGTTTGCTTAATAGACGCCTTACCTTGAAAAATCGTGGCGCTGTTATGACTTACATAAAGGAATTCAAAGAATAATTACTCTAAAGTGATTCTGGATAAAGGCTTGCTATGGGTTTTAGAAGTCCCTATATTTCAGCCAACGTGTTTGTATAATTACACCCGTTGCCTTACAAACACCGCTTTGCGGCCCATCTGGTGTCCGAGTAATTATCTCTCATACCTACTTTGGCTCTCTGTTAAGTGCCAACATGAGTCATCAAAGTCTCGGCATTCCACTAAACCACACTCCCAAACCCAGGCAAGAAATGGTTTTAATTTGTAAAGAACTGGTGGTAGAAACCACTTGACTTATAAACTAGGAGCCTGAGGAAACCATAATTCATTCTGCATTTTTCTTTTAAAATATTGGTATATCAGTTTCGTAGTTTCTTTATTTCCGAGTATCCGTGATAAATGAAATAAAGAGGCATATAGTTCTTAACAATAGATACAAGGCTATAAATGAATGTATAAGTACACGTATACATTTAGTTACCTATAGTCTTGAATTTCACCAGAGAAAAGAAATCCAAACAAATGAACGTTATCAAATCAGAAAATTAATGTGTTACTGCCTTAGAACATGTGTCACAGACAGGCGAATGTCAAAAAATATGATCTGAACAGAATTCAATTTTACACGTAATCAGTTTTTTGAAATATCCAAGGCTTAGACGACATCACAGAGAAATACTTCGAGTAAAAGTTGTATAGAATAAAAATTATAATATAGCATCGTCTTCAAATTTTTCCTAAAATTGTTTTTTTTTAATAATTTAATTTGAAATTTTTGATGATTTGTTATATATTTTTTTTGCTTATAACTCTTACACATTCAGATGTGAACACGATCTTATTGTCATTACTACAGAATGATACCTGTTTCATTTTTTAGTAGACGACACAATGGGAGTACAGTATGTTAACATGATCCAAAATAGTTTCAAAACTGAAAATTGATAAGAAAAATCATATCAAAGGTGTCAGGCAGCGCTCCAATGATATCTTTGAAACAGCAAGAACAACTTGATAACAAAATCAATAACAAACTGTTGTACAAGAAAAAAGTATATAAAAGATATACATATATCAGCCAGTAAATAAAATTTCTTATAAAAAGAAAGAATTGACTGAATTCTTAAGCAAGAATTGTTAATTAGAATAATAACAGCCTGCAGGCCTCATGTAAGTCTAGTGCATAATACTCAATTTAAGTTATATGCAAATTGCTTTAGCTTGTAAATCAGGATGTCTACATAACTTGATGAACCATATTAGTTTGTTCAGCAGTTAATGTATTATTCATTAACGTTTGCAATAAACTTATTATATTTGGGCCAACAGCATGTCTGTGCAGACATTTACTATTTGTCATTAAGACTAGAAAACGTTATGAAAGTCAGGTAATGATGACAGGAGTTTACGGAAATGAGTAATCTATGATGATAATTATGCCTAACGTAGAAAACATTTAGGAGATAAGTGAATATAAATTGATATGGCAGACACATATCCAAAGAGATTTTACTTTATAATTTATTTTCAATTATTAGCAACTTAAAAAAGAAAAAGAATTTGAATGAAACTAAGCCTTGAAATGTCAGTCGATTAAAATGAAATAGTTTTAGTTAGGTCAAGGAGGTTTGTCAAGCACATGGATTATACTTGGAAATCCAATCCATTCAGGGACCCAGACTTTGGCAAAGCAACTTAGAACTGACCACTGAGAACTATGCATCTGAAGGCCTTCTGAGTTACTTGAATACCAGTTGCAAGGACTTTAAGCAGACTAGTCTGTGAAGATTAGGGAAGAGTTGTATCTAATGTCGAAAGTTTCAACCGCAAGGAAACCTTACATTAACCTTCAACTCTCTGCTAATCACAACCGATTTTCATATTATTGTATTTAATTCAGTGTTAGCTTTCAATTTATATAGCCTTAGTTCTTTGTAACACATAACAACAAATTTAAATCCATCAATAAAGATGAGAAGTGTATTATTTAAATTTATTTTCCTACATTTATGAAAAATAGTGTCGTGATCAAATTACATTAAGTAAGAAGAGTTCATTGTGTGGCATTAACTCATAACGGGAAGGAACCAGTAAAAAGCATATCTTTAAACAAATGAAGTTTATAAACAAACTACTCGTTTGAAGCACTTTGATCTTGCCCACATTGGCAGAGAGTCAGGCCACACCTTATCGTTAAAGTGGTTATAAACTGGAGAACAACACAAAGTGTTCGAAACACGTGGTTTCATTATAACTTAATTTGTTTGCAGGCTTCTTTTTTATCTCTTTATTCCACCATTATGTCTATTTGTCTATTGAGACCATAATTTTAGGCTCATTGCTCTCAGTGCTGCTCGAATGCCGGAAATACGGTTCATTTGTTTAAGTATTCGTTTTGGTTGTGAGCGAGTCACATACTGTGTTGACTGTACATCAAAAGTTCTTGGAATCATAATACACCGATACGTGAGAATATCCTGTACCGTGCCAGAAGTACGACGCAGTATGTGCCAAACAAATAGACAACATGTTGAAGGAACTAATAAAAAAAGATAAGTCGGATTCACTACGCATCCATTATAAAAAAGGTAAGTCGGATTCACTACGCGCCCATTATAAAAAAGATAAGTCGGATTCATTATGCACCCATTATAAAAAAGATAAGTCGGATTCACTACGCGTCCATTATAAAAAAGATAACTCGGATTCACTACGCGCCCATTATAAAAAAGATAACTCGGATTCACTACGCGCCCATTATAAAAAAGGTAAGTCGGATTCACTACGCGCCCATTATAAAAAAGGTAAGTCGGATTCACTACGCGCCCATTATAAAAAAGATAAGTCGGATTCATTATGCACCCATTATAAAAAAGATAAGTCGGATTCACTACGCGTCCATTATAAAAAAGATAACTCGGATTCACTACGCGTCCATTATAAAAAAGATAACTCGGATTCACTACGCGCCCATTGTAAAAAAGTTAAGTCGGATTCACTACGCTCCCATTATAAAAAAGATAAGTCGGATTCACTACGCGCCCATTATAAAAAAGATAAGTCGGATTCACTACGCGCCCATTATAAAAAAGATAAGTCGGATTCATTATGCACCCATTATAAAAAAGATAAGTCGGTTTCATTATGCGCCCATTATAAAAAAGATAAGGCGGATTTATTATGCGCCCATTGTAAAAAAGTTAAGTCGGATTCATTATGCACCCATTATAAAAAAGATAAGTCGGTTTCATTATGCGCCCATTATAAAAAAGATAAGGCGGATTTATACGCGCCCATTATAAAAAAGATAAGTCGGATTCATTATGCACCCATTATAAAAAAGATAAGTCGGATTCACTACGCGTCCATTATAAAAAAGATAAGTCGGATTCACTACGCGTCCATTATAAAAAAGATAACTCGGATTCACTACGCGCCCATTGTAAAAAAGTTAAGTCGGATTCACTACGCTCCCATTATAAAAAAGATAAGTCGGATTCACTACGCGCCCATTATAAAAAAGTTAAGTCGGATTCTTTATACAGCCAGTATAAAAACGTTAAGTCGGTTTCACTACGCTCCCATTATAAAAAAGATAAGTCGGATTCACTACGCGCCCATTATAAAAAAGTTAAGTCGGATTCTTTATACAGCCAGTATAAAAACGTTAAGTCGGTTTCACTACTCGTCCATTATAAAAAAGATAAGTCGGATTCATTATGCGGCCAGTATAAAAAAGATAAGGCGGATTTATTATGCGCCCATTATAAAAAAGTTAAGTCGGATTCATTATGCACCCATTATAAAAAAGATAAGTCGGTTTCATTATGCACCCATTATAAAAAAGATAAGTCGGTTTCATTATGCACCCATTATAAAAAAGATAAGTCGGTTTCATTATGCGCCCATTATAAAAAAGATAAGGCGGATTTATTATGCGCCCATTGTAAAAAAGTTAAGTCGGATTCATTATGCACCCATTATAAAAAAGATAAGTCGGTTTCATTATGCGCCCATTATAAAAAAGATAAGGCGGATATATACGCGCCCATTGTAAAAAAGATAAGTCGGATTCATTATGCACCCATTATAAAAAAGATAAGTCGGATTCACTACGCGTCCATTATAAAAAAGATAAGTCGGATTCACTACGCGTCCATTATAAAAAAGATAAGTCGGATTCACTACGCGTCCATTATAAAAAAGATAAGTCGGATTCACTACGCGCCCATTATAAAAAAGATAAGTCGGATTCACTACGCGCCCATTATAAAAAAGTTAAGTCGGATTCTTTATACAGCCAGTATAAAAACGTTAAGTCGGTTTCACTACGCGTCCATTATAAAAAAGATAAGTCGGATTCACTACGCGCCCATTATAAAAAAGTTAAGTCGGATTCTTTATACAGCCAGTATAAAAACGTTAAGTCGGTTTCACTACTCGTCCATTATAAAAAAGATAAGTCGGATTCATTATGCGGCCAGTATAAAAAAGATAAGGCGGATTTATTATGCGCCCATTATAAAAAAGTTAAGTCGGATTCATTATGCACCCATTATAAAAAAGATAAGTCGGTTTCATTATGCACCCATTATAAAAAAGATAAGTCGGTTTCATTATGCACCCATTATAAAAAAGATAAGTCGGTTTCATTATGCGCCCATTATAAAAAAGATAAGGCGGATTTATTATGCGCCCATTGTAAAAAAGTTAAGTCGGATTCATTATGCACCCATTATAAAAAAGATAAGTCGGTTTCATTATGCGCCCATTATAAAAAAGATAAGGCGGATATATACGCGCCCATTGTAAAAAAGATAAGTCGGATTCATTATGCGGCCAGTATAAAAAAGATAAGTTGGATTCATTATGCGCCCATTATAAAAAAGATAAGGCGGATTCACTACGCGCCCATTATAAAAAAGATATTGATTAACAAGTATAGAGAAAGGTACTACATATATAATGCTAAAATAAAACTGGAACTCGGTCAGTTTTGTGAATTCAAATCAAACCCTAAAATACAGACTTTTTGGATTTCATACTCGTATATTTCTTCGCAGCCCTGGAACCTAAGGCCCGTGTTTGACATGTATTTTACAAAAATTCAAAGGTGGTATGTGGTATTCTAAAATATTATTAATTGTTATAGAATGCTATAAAATGTTATTATTAGTTCAGTGTCTAACTGCCAGTAGATCTGATTTCTCTTACGTTTTGCAGCTTTAGATAATGAGCACAAATTTGATTTTATTCTAGGCATACTTCTTATTTAGTACGCGGGTAGGGAGGGCTCATTTTTCTTAGCTTCTAAGTTAGACATAAACAAATCTACTGTCATAGTTTGAGCTCGCTATGACTTATGGTAGCTGAGTTGATTCCTTTAAATTTACCCAACTTGGACTGCTTATCTGAATTTCCTGTCTATATCTTTCTAACTTTATGACTTCAATACCGAACGCGTTGGGCAGCAACGTCGGCTATCGGGTCGGTTACTTGCCGTTGCGTCAACAATGTGTTTGGTCTCGTTTTTTCTTTTCTCCTAAAGACAGATTGCTCGAAAATTTGACTTTGTAAGTATATTTGTTTACTCTGTTTGTCATTCTTCTTCGATTTTGAACTTATATATATATACATACGAGTTCAAACATACTTACAGACTCAAATTTTGAGTCTGTAAGTGTGTTTCCTTATTCTGTGTGTTACTCATCTTAAATTTTGAACTCGTATTGTGTCCAGTTTGGATCGTGTTTCGTTTAATTAAATGAAATATATATATATGTTCTATTAAAACCTATGCCTATTTCAATTTTGACACATTTTCGAATTAATTTTTCAAATTTCCTTACCTCTGGCTTCCATAAGTTTGGGACAAGATAAATCAGTTCTCCTGATTCGAGAATATTGAAATATCGAAGTGAGTTCTGTAGTGACTTTCTGTGTTCTTTCCTACGTGTTAAAGTTTATATATATATAAACTAAATGAAACAGAGTTCGGTCAGACTTCTATTCAAATTCAAATAAAATTAAACTCTCAATATTAATGCTCTGATTATAAAATATTAAAAATAAGAACTGTTTGTTCTATATTTATTAAAAAATAATTTGGTTGTCACTCATTTTCAATTTTGAACTCGTATGTATGTATATATTTGAACTATATATAATATATATATATACACATATAAACTATATATATACTCGTATTTAGTTCGCGCTCCATCCTTCGACGTGGGGAGATCTCTCTCAATTCGTCCTCTCTTCTAGTCTACTCTTGATGACGAACAACAGCTCGAAATATTGAAAACTCTGTAAGTGTGCTTTTTATTCTTTTGTCTGTGTCGCGCTTTGTGTAATTTAAAGTTGTATATATATAAAGTTTTACGATGAGAAAATGATTTGAACAGATACCAAAACTTCATTGTAAACTGAGAAAAACAAATAGACATAAAAACAAACTTAATTTTTCTAAGTTTTTCTGAGGACCATCGTTTATAGGAGTGACCAAGCACACTGATGTGCACAGTTAAAATAAAAAAAAAGATTTTAGTGATGTAGCAAATATGTTTAGAATATATATATCCTCAAAACTTTAAACTATTGCTGTCCATTGTGCATCGTTTTCACAAGATTGAAGTGAAAACTATAACGACATGCATATGTTATCAATATAGTTATCAATATAACATATGTTATATATGTTATCAATATATCAATATAACGATTGATTATAAAAATATAAATATAAATATAACATTATAAATATAACAGCATCTATATAAATATTGCAAATATAAAAAAGATCTAAAGAAATTAAGCCAGTTGATTTCTATCAAATAGTAATGCCTCGATCAATTGTGAGGCGTCCTATTGTTACATACAACTTATACCGTTAAAGACAGCTTTTAGGAAAAGTAAGTTCAATATTAGTTTTTTTTTATTTGCTTCTTTTTGTTTATATGTATAAGATTCTGATGACGACTATTGATCTAAATCATGGGGACTATAAATTATTTTAAAAAAAAATGAATCACACATAATAAAAAGTGTAATTTGTGAATATTTTTGATAATTCTATGAATTCTATTGATTTTTACTTTGTTTAGAAACCAAATATATGTATTAATTAAATAATTATTTATATAGTAAACATTTTCTTTAATAAGTACTGCTTTAGGATTCCAATTAAATTTTTAAATAGAGTTTTTTAGACTGGCCTTTTTAATTAATTAATTGCAAGACTGTATTTTGCCGTTATAATGACTCAAGTTAAAGGCTTCGTTGTAAAGCAATTTTCTTAATTTTACTTCTTTTCATAAAAAAAACCCCAAAAAAGGGATCTGTTTTAAGAGCAATGGATTTGATAATTAAAAAGTCTTATTTGAATGAGGATATTATTTTTACACTTTACAAGCACACTTGTTACTCTACTGATATATAATTAGATACTTGAAAAAAAAATAATACCTACAAATGTTATTAAAATTTATTTTTATATTAAAACTAGCAGAACAGCCATGCTTTTCACGGGGAACAAAAGATGGCCATCATTTTACTTTTACTATCAATGTACCTACAGCAAATTGTATTCCAACTTTTCCTTTAACATAAACCTTACAAGTTTTTTTTTATTTATTTATAAAATATTTTTATTTTATATAACGACATAAAAATAAAACTCTATAATAAATGTATGTATATATTGAAGTTTCATTTTGGAGTTGGCCTATACTTTGTCAAGTGTCTTATCTGTTATTGTTCTAAGGAGATTATTTTGTTTTCAAATGGAAAGCTCTTTTGTTATAAGTGGATTGTACTATAGTCTTTCAAAGAATTTGTTCAGTTACCTCCTCATTTGACTGAGAGCCTACTCTATAATGCTACTCATTATCTTCGACTCTGGAGTACCTTTCGTTCATCTCTGGCTGCTTGATTGTTGCCACTAATTCCTTTTCAATTGCCTTAACTATTAATTTAAATAGATTAAAAGTTACTCAACATAGTATTTATTAGGTATTCTAATGCTTTTGTTGTCGAATTTCTTTACTTTATCAATTTATTTGTCGACTTTTTATTTGTCTACATGTGGCCAGGTATAGTCTAAGAGATAGCGTGCTTGCCTTAAGTACTGATCATTGAAGCTTTGGACCTTGTCCATAGTCCTAGATTTTTTTACATAGGAGATGTAAGCCAGTCCCCCAGGAGGACGGCTCCTAGCCCGTTTTGATCTTCGCATTCCTCGGCATTTTGTGTCATAACCGCTCAGTCAAGCCAGGCCGCCTTGTTGACAACTTACCCTTTAGCCCACCTCCATTGAATATGGAAGTGCCCAAGGGCACCTCAAGCAACGCAATGCTAAGCACGAATTCTGACAGTTACTCCGCAAAACGGTACCTAGGCCAAGAGTAATAGACAAACTAAAGCCCAGGTAACATGCGGAGATAATTACTGATAAGGTACTCAAAATTCCCTTACCAGTTGCACTTTAACTAGAGAACACATATAATGAAGACATATAAATACACAATCAAGACTAACTCAACTTATCGCTACGCCTCAAGGTACTAAAATATTCCCTCGAGGTGGAAACTAAACTAACTTATAACTAAGAAACACTCAATACTAAAAGACTAAAAACTAATATAATATAATGTCCGACAAGGACTCGATATTCCCTTATCGGTAGCTTAAACTAAAGGACACAGGACATATAAATAAACATACAGAACGAACACAACTTACGTTAAACCCTCAAGGTACTGGAAATATTCCCTTGAGACAAAGACTAAAACTAATTTAACACTAATGGTAACTAGCCAAGACTAAAAAAATAAAAAAAAACACAACATCGAGGTCCCTGACACTAGAGGGTAAGGGACCTTCTCCTCCCCACATGGTAAACATACTTCAGAAATTGGCCAAACAAACCTCCCGACATACTCTGGGCATACAGCCTATCAACAAACAAGCCACAGTTCATCTCAAGGCCGAATCTAAGATCGTCATATCTTGGGCAACATTCCAATATGTGGCCCACCGTTTCAACTGGTTCCCCACATGAACAAGCAGAACTCTCGGCTAGACGGAACCTCTCAAGGTAGGCCCCAAAGTCACCATGACCTGTCAAGACCTGGGTCAGCCAATAGTCCGGCATAAAGCAAGTCATTCGCAGTCTGGCCTCAACTGAAGGGAAAAATTTGTAGGTCCATCGGCCTACTATATATGGACGGCTCCTAGCCATACGATGTCAGGCACTTGTTAAAGTTCACAACTCTAATAAACTTAAGTAAGGTAAATTAAGGACTCTTGGTGCTAGTAATTTGACTGACGCAGCACTAGAATTGATGCCGAGTAATAAATGAGCCGCACTTTATACTCTAAGAACAGCACGAAAGGCTGCTAAAACTAAGAACACCAGCAAGTGTCAACCCTTATTTCGGGTCATTAGAATTGAATATGTCTTGTATTTTGCAGACCATAGAGAAATGAATTGGCCGAGTTTCATATATTTATTATGAGTAGTTCGATTGATGGATAATAAGACACTATGGATAATAATAAGGCTATTATATGTAATTGGAGTAGATTTCATAGTCATTTATTTAAACTATTGATAGTTGAATTTCAGAGGGAGAGCTAGAATAAGAAGGTGGCATTGTCTTTACATGATCAGCATATTTATAATTCGATTCAATTGTGCAAGAATTATTAACAGTGCATAATCATGAATTAGCCAAACGAATTATATTTCAATTAACTAATTAAATATAATCAACGTATTCATGTCTGATACTCTTGTGCAAGTAATCATGAATAATTAGTAATTATGAAATATATCTGGAAGTTAGATATTTGATATAACAGACATGAAGTCTTTGAACGCAATCACAGAGAATGGCTAAAGAAGTACTTTAATACTTAATATACTAACTTTCTAAAAACTATAAAGAAATACTATAAACAAAAATTATTTATCGGCCGTTTAGAAATTTTGGATATGTTCTATGGGCAATATAACACTTATCTTTGTGGGTAAAATACCAATGTGAAGTCTAAAAGACAAGGGTAGTGGGTCGCCGGTAAGTATAGACAGAGGATAAGTGGATTGTTAGCTCAGTACACGAGTGAAACGACTATGTGCGGTATGATGTGAAATCAAGCTTTTCAATGATTTGGCCATATATCAATGATTGCAAGGCTACGATCATGCAGTAATGGTGCCAAGTGTACAGTGTATTGTAAGGTTTCAATCATAACCTTTTTCTAGCATTCTCTTTCCCTCGACTGCTGGTCTCACCGTGTTCAATGAAAGACATAGAAGTTCAGTGTAAAATACTCTAATCAAATGGGAATGTCATAATTTAGCTTTAGAGGTTCAAAATACGATTAAATAAACATACCTATATTCATTAATTTTTATAAATAATGTTTTTTAAACACATATAAAAAAGAAACAGTGCTTAATGTTACCTCCCATCCGTTTACAATACTTCAATGTGGTTGTTTAATTTTTTTAAGTTATTATTATATCCTTGTAGAAGAGAAATCCTTGGTCGAAAGCTGGAATATTTTGTTCATAGAATAATAGAAATGACTGATAAAGCACTGCTTTTGCTGCACTATCTGCTGTGTTGTTTCTGTTAAGCCCACAGTAAGAAGGCAAGCACACCAGAGTTACGCTCTTCTCATCTGTCTGCAGTGCCATAATAACTCTCTTACATCGGCGATTCGGAAGGAATACTCTGCAGCCTTTGGATTTTACTTGTAGGACAGTTTTGAAGTCAGTTATTGCACACAGGCGCACTTTTTTCATCTTACAATACTAACCAGGGCAGCGATTAGAGATAATATATAATAATTCCGCATACATACTTGGCTGTCTAATGGCTGGTACGAAGTACCAATCACTAGTATTTCTGTTGCAGTGTATAGCTCCAGAATATCAATTTTCTGAGCCAACTGAGCAGTAAGTAATATTTCAAGTGATTTCTATACTTATCTTTCATTAGCAGTGTTTCGGCTTTAAGAATATCCCGATGGTAACTCTGCTTGCAAATATAACTCTACACACACACCGACCATGTCCTCGGTGATTCAGCATATCATAGTATCTCGTGCACCTTCCGGTACACTTACATTTCTACACTTCCGGTATTAAAATGACGCCATGCCACCAAACTCTTACATAAACGATTTTTTATAACATTTTGTAACTAAGGGTTCACTAAAAACTGTGAAGTCCTCCAATATCAGTTAGATACTGTGAAAGAGGTAGTTGATTCATTAAATTTTGTTTTATATGTATATATATATATGTGTGTGTGTGTGTGAGAGAGAAGAGAGAGAGAGAGAGAGAGAGAGAGAGAGAGAGAGAACGGATAGAGAAATGGGAGAAAGAACTTTTCCTTGGAAAAGAAAAAGTACAAAAAAAATCAACAGCACTACCGTGATACAACTACCGTCACCCTAACAAATCTTTTACCGTTTATAATTAGACAACTGAGTTGTGTAGTCACTCAACGGTAGATATTTTTAAATCATGACGTTTTGCTATCAGCTTACCGGCACATTCAGCACACTTTATCGACAACACTTAACGGCAATTTCCTTCAAAGAAATTATTGAAATTGGAGGCAAAAGTTTAAAATAGCAAAATGAGTGTAAACACAAACTTAAGAGAATACGACTAAGTTGTTTAACAGAACAACATTAATCCGTAAAAATACAGTAACTATTATACAAAGTCACTTCATATAAGGTATAAACATAACTACTTCGTTTATTGCCAACTTTACAATAATTAAAATACTAGTTAGTAGTTAAAACTACTATGAAGTTAATAAAAAGCTAAACATGCTCTTAAATGGGACGAGATAAACTCTCCAGTAGTACAAAGCTTCGTCTGATATCTTAGTTTTTTCATAAAGGCTAATTCGATGTGTTTCGATGGTCCTTATTCTCATCTTGACTGACGGCGACACCATGATGGGACGGACAGACACACATTCACCATGACTAGCGCTCATGGCCTTCGCCATGTTCACCCAAAGAACTTTCTCTTCTCATTCACTCCCCTTCTTTACTCCCATCCCTTGTTCCTAGATTTTTCCTCTTCCATACCGGCCTTTCTCTTTCATATGCTCACACTCTCTCTTTCTTATCTACCCTACTTCTTGCATCAATTCCTTTTAATTGCCATATTTCTTCCTCAAATATATTTCTTTGATCGTTTATTGTTTCCATTTCATCACTTTTATTATTTGTTTCCCACAAACACACATGTTTTGATGTTTAATATTGATCAAAGAACAACTGATTTCTATTCAAAAGAATCTCTTCTACTTTGAAAACATGATATGACAGAAAAGGAGGAAAACTATCATATAAGAAGAACGTGCACATATATGGTTCATGAGTGCTAGAGAATCATACTTGAAAGAAATATGCAAAACATTGACGAAACAACTCTGTCTGAATTCTCCCAGTAAATAACATTTAAACGTGAGCAAAAAGTAAATAAAAGTGGCTGAAATCGTTTGCGTTGACATCTCTTTTGTAGATGGTATACTTAGCAATAATTCCTAGAAAGAGAGACATGAAGCCGGTAATTATATTACTGAAAACTTCTAATGGTTCATGATCATTGACGAAGATTTAGCTAAAACCCAGATGACTGTGCACCTAGTTTGCCGGGTGACCTGCTGAGACTCATCCATATCCACTTGAATTTCTACATTCATTGACCCCATCTGCAATGTCTCCACACAAATCGTCTTAATATTCGGCTCATAACAATGGTGCTTCATTCTATTCAGCATGGACTGTGGTCATGGGAGTTGGGGCCATGCACAACTATTCAGTTCGGCCTTCAATGGCTACTCTCACTATTTGGAGCTGGTATCCAAACTACAGGTAAAGCTGGGTCCAATCAACGCTAAATCATAATATTTAAATAAAAACTTTAATTTCATTCCTCTTTCTCAGATTTATTCTCTCCATTTCATTAAAGGTGCATTTTTAGGTGGAATATCTTTAACAGAGCATAGTAATGCTCTTTTACTATGATCATTGAACATTACAATGTAGAAATCTTCTCAACATTGATCCTGGGGTTAGATATGTTTTGTGATGAGGCTGAACACATGACTACCGTCTCTATTTTATTTACTTATTTGACATGCATTGCGGTAGTGAGAAGGACTATATAGAATCATCGATTTTTACTATAATACCTACAGAATATAGTGCTTTGGATAATAACGGTCATCGTGGAAGAATATACTTTGGTCAACCAAGCTACCAATGTAGCCCGCTAAACAAAAGAGTTAGTCGTATATATTGAAGACTGAGATAACTGGTTCAATATTTCAATGTATTTTTCTTATCCATTAAAAAAAGAAGCTGATAAACCAAACGTAATATCCGGTTATCGTAAAGTAGACCCTTTTCCCTTCAGGGTAGATAATTTCAGTGCCTCTGTTACCCCCCTTGGGTGGCAGATAAGTGAGTGATGAAGTATGGCAGAGAAGACCCTGTTATCAATACGCTTTCCTAAAATTATTACAACCTATTTTAGATTGGTCTTGATAAATTAGACAAATGTATTTTTTGCAAGCATGCAAAGTAAAAAAGTTTTCCTCCAAACTAAACTGTCAAAAAAATCAATTAATCATAAAATAATGAGCAATTTAATATAATAGCAGGTAGCGTATCGAATTATATTAATCGAACAAATCTTGAGTAGGATACGCTCAACTTCATTATCAGTAAACATATCTTCAAACATAGCCATTTCAATGTCACTGTCCTACATCCGTATTGTTAAATTATCTAGAAAATTATTATCAAGATTATAGAGAGTAAATTAATGGCTTTAAAGTTGATATAAACATTACATTAGTCATAACTAATTATATATCATTAATATGGCATTTAGTAGTTTTGATTTTTCTTGTAATTTTCGCTCATCTAATATTCTAGGTTCATGATATGTTTAACACGCAAAGTCCTCTGAGGCAAGTACGTAATACGAAATGTAATGCTTGTTGAATCACCAGAAGAGCTGGCTGACATAAGTTCCATTTAGCTTAAACAAGAAGAATAAAGTACTTTTGGCATAATGTATCATTTCCATGTTTTACAATTATACAGATTCAGTCAGACTTTTATACACAAAGGAATATATATATATCATGACGAAACCACAATATGAAATGGGAAAACAAGACTTAGAACTGTTAACCGTAACAAGCGGTCTTCGTTAGAGTCAAAACCCAACTGTCAGTGGAGTCTTCGTCAGAGACAAAAACAGTTGGTTTTTGACTCTGACGAAGACTGCATGTTACGGTTGAAAGATATTAGTCTTGTTTTCCCATTTCATATTGTGGTTTGATCATTGATTCTCATTTCACGTGTTTATATGAAATCTTTATATATATATATATATATATATATATATATATATATATATATATTGGAAAATGTCATTAGGATTTGTCAAAGGTGTTTGACTAGCCTTTGGAATGTTAGAACAGACTTTTTAAAAAAATCTCTACCTTGCCACATGCAGAATTGCATCGTCAAAGATGTTGTTACGATCATTGATCGTATATATATATGAAAAACAATCTTTCGAATCTGTTGATCTGTAGCATACAACATGTACTGTGATTCCTGTTTGATACGATTCCTGAGTTTCAAAAATACACTGATTTCTTATCTGAATTGCCAGCTGTAATCTGAGGTAAGGTAATCTGTCTTTTATTGAAATACTAATCCGGTATGAAATCATATTTCTTGACAACCGTCATAATCTGTGATCAGAAGCACATATCTAAAAATGAAAATTGGTTCGGAATCCTCCGAAAGTTAGTTTCATGATAGTTAGTTCATTCCATGATAGTTGTGAAGAACATTATTCTCCAAAATAGTTGTGAAGAACTTTACTCTTCATGATAGTTGTGAAGAACATTACTCTTCATGATAGTTGTGAAGAACATAACTCATCATGATAGTTGTGAGAAACATTACTCTTCATGATAGTATTATGGACTTGATTATGGTCGAGTTTATTACCGTGGAGAAAAAATAGTTTTATGGAATAACCGGTCAGTTATGAAATCTTTTACAGCCAATTAAAAAAGAACTTAGTTTCTTTTCTCTGATTTGCAGAATATTGCCAGATGAATCTCTGACACACATACAAACCACATAAGATGGCTATAAGAACGCTGAAACACATACAAACCACATAAGATGGCTATAAGGACGCTGACACACATACAAACCACATAAGATGGCTATAAGGACGCTGACACATATACAAACCACATAAGATAGCTATAAGAAATCTGACTCACATACAAACCCCATAAGATGGCTATAAGGACGCTGACACACATACAAACCCCATAAGATGGCTATAAGGACGCTGACACACATACAAACCACATAAGATGGCTATAAGGACGCTGACACATATACAAACCACATAAGATAGCTATAAGAAATCTGACTCACATACAAACCCCATAAGATGGCTATAAGGACGCTGACACACATACAAACCACATAAGATGGCTATAAGGACGCTGACACACATACAAACCACATAAGATGGCTATAAGGACGCTGACACACATACAAACCACATAAGATGGCTATAAGGACGCTGACACACATACAAACCACATAAGATGGCTATAAGGACGCTGACAAAAGCTACTGATCTTTCCAAAGTGTATTACCTTTCCTTTGTTAAAGCAAAACCTTAATAATGCCTTTATTAAAATATACGCATGTGCCATGTGCCTGGGAGAAAACCTAATAGTGCAAGTTTGGAGGAAAAATTCACCCTTTATTAACAAACACCGCAAAAACCGTTTTACTGATTTTTATGGACTAGGTTTTATTTATATTTAGTAATAAAAACGGGTTATTATTATGGGGATAATAATCACTCACCCAACCACTTAATAGATATTACAAAATAATATTTGCTGATATCTGTTAAAATGTTTTATGCACAGAAAAGTAGCCACAGATGGTTTGAAAAACGTTTAAATACATTGAAATCTATAAATAGAAATTTTCAGGATAGTTATAATGAAAGAAATAAAAAAAAACTTTCAAATTAGATTTTTTTAATAATTTTTTGCTAAAAATAATAAATTTTAATAATTAGAAATTTAGATAATTTGGTCATTTCTATTCTAAATATTTTTGTCAAGTCAATTAATTGCATATTAAGAATTCTTATGAAGTCAACAATGAATCAATTCTTTACGAATGCTTGCTAGCGAGATATTTCATATCAATTAGAGAATGTCTGTTAATTTCATCGATAATGCCGCAATATCACTGGGTTCCAAATCTAAACATAAAACTAAAGGTTACAGAAAAGCTGGAGAACTTGTTAATAGCGATATATTAATTCTGACTGATCACAAAGAGAGCGTGCAGGCGCTCGTCACTTGTAAATCCCCAAGTTGACGTCAAAAGTCAGGAAATCTCTCACTAACTTCATTAGCAATTACTTAAATGTGGAAAATTACAGCTAATTGATCATGAAATAGAAATCAAAGTTATTCCCATCATAAGCTTTTCAAGTGCAGTCCTCCTCGTTACTTCATCATAAGACAAATGAATTGTCCTTACTGATTGAACATATGGTGAAAAATAAACTATATTCTTCAGAGTAATTCGTTTCATCCTTCTGTAATTATATAAGTAAAGAGAAAAAACTGGTGGCTTAAGGTTAGGCGGAGATTTTAGGCAGTTAAATAAAATCACGGCGATAAATACATTTCTTTTACCTTCAACTGAGGATCAGTTGTTCTCAATGTACCGATAACAAGATTATTCAAATTATCTAAAAAGTACTTTCCCTCAAATAAGACTATCAGAAGGCTAAACAAAATATACGTCTTTTGTTTGTCTATTTAAACAACTTCATTCAGCTTTTGGCACATCCAATACTCCACCTGAATTTGTGAGATTCAACAAATTAATAATTTAAACGCATGGAATTAGTTTGAACATATACATTTTTTTATATAACATATAAAAAAATTTGGAATGGCCTACACTCAACTTTACTATAAGTAGACTTAATATAAAACTTCTTGGGTATATTATATATAATGTCCCATTTAGGTATAATATAAATTTATAACTGGGAGAGGTTAATTAGTCCTTTTTTTTTACCTGGAGGTAGTACAGATAGTGATTGATCCACTTATCAATATATACGCTTATTTTTGTATGTCACATCACTGAGGCATATAATAGCATCATCGAAAAAACTTCATAAAACGACTTCTTGGACCTCAGAACATGTAATTCCGTCAAAATCTCGAGATCAAATTTTTTCATGATTACTATACTTTACTTATATCAAAGTAAAAAGGATACGAAAAATGAAGAAATTGTTTGAATCTAGTGCGCTTATATAGTGATCATTGATCATTTCATGAATGAAATGAAAATTGAATATTTATTAACTGTTGTTTGGAGGATATTACAAATGAGGTTGTAAACGCACAAAACTTGTGTCCACTGATAAGGTATACAAAAAATATTTGTGTGTATTGACAAGGTAAATACATAATATTTATATATCACACAATATTTGAGTTTACTCATAAAGTAAGCACTTAACACTTGTTTGTATTCATAAGATGGCACAAGCTATTGCGGTCTTCCCACAAAGTAAAAACACAACATTGGAGTCTAATCACAAATTAATATACCACTTGTTCACTTATGTTTACCAGAACTGAAACATAATCATTGATGGATATGCATACAGCAAGCACACAATAATGCATCACGATAAAACACACTATTTCTTTCTATTCATGAGATAAACACACAATGTATTTTGTCTGCTCGCAAGTTGAACAACAATATTAGAATTAGTAATAATACTAACCTCAGTGGAACTAACCCATTAACTATATTGAACAACAATACTTGAGCATATTCACAATGCGAAGGCGGTTAAATCGCTATGATCATGCATTTATACTTGGTAAAGTAAATTTGTTTTAGAAGTACTCTTTGATTTGAAGATTTATATATAAGGGTAGAAGAGAGAGTTCAATCTCTGAAGAATCAATTCTTATTCTTTGAGTATTATAACGGTTTAAATTAGGTTTTTTTTTGGTACTAGACTGCTAGACGTAGTTCTACTTTAATTTAAATTTGAATATTAGTGGAGAATAGCCTGAAGGTCTTCCTTGCGACTTAAAATCAATAACCTCATTCCATCGTCCTTTGATTTTAATAATTTATTTATTTTTAAAAACTTTCTTAAATGATTTTATTAATAAACATTTATTTTTAATAATTTTTTAGAATTCTACTTTTTTACAGAGAACATTAAGTATAATGGAGATAATAACATTTTACTTGAACTTTCGACAATGACACATTGGGTTCATTCAACTAACTGTTGAAATTTTTTTTGTGATTTTGTTTATGCGTGGGTAGGACTTGGCCACGAAACAGGTCAGAGTGTTTGTAAACTGTTCTATTAGCAGTCATTCATCAAGAAAAGTACTGTACATTTTTGGGGGCTCTATTAAATTAGCAAAGCACTTTAGAGTACTTTATGTCCAGAAAAGTAGATTAATTTTATACATTGTTGGTAATAAGAATAAATTGAAATTTGTGATAAGATTCATTAACGGTGTGGGATTTACTTGCTGTCCTTATGATCATCAGCTGATTGTTTGATAATTTCTTATTTTCCACTGTTTTGCAGGACTTTAATGACAATTTGAAATAAAATTGGAGCATCGGCTAAAAAATACAAATTAACCCAATATTAAGATTACGTAAAATGAAAAATAGAAAATTGTTTGAAACGAGTAACTGTATTGTGTTCACTGTGCTGTTGAGCTGCAGGGTAAGTTGGGAAGGCGACAGGAATGCATGAAAACTGTGGAGCAATATGAAGATGGAGCCAAGTTATTTTCAAGCAGAAAACTATTTACTCTCCATTATTGAGATAAAACTAATGACTTCGTGAATGCGATGGCATTGCTAGATTGCATCGTGGCCGAGATCCTGGTGGGAATCTCAAATTGCATACACCTTACCAAGGACATTTACTACGTAACTCTTCTTCTAAAACTGCTTCTTCAATTCTACAGAACATCGTGTAGTATTCTTAGTTACATGCTAAAATTTATGAAAGTAGTTGAAGGTTATATTAACAAAATTTTCATCGTTTTGATTTAGATTAAATTTTCTACCATATATAGGGTTTCGACAGAAAAATGAATACTTGTCAGCACGACAGAGTGCTTTTGATATTATTCATATAGATTCAAAATTTGATTACTATTTTCAATCGGAATATCTAAATGTGGTTTCAGTTTTGGAAGCCATGCTAATTGAAAAACAAAAGAAATTGTTTTAAATTAATAATTATATCCATTTCCTTGGCTCACATTTTTGTTAATATTAGATATGATTTATCATCAATGGTTAACCTCAGAAAAGCAATTCGCCTCGCGATAACATGGAATGTGACAAAGGTTTCCTTCCGCTCTAGACGTATTCTCCATTCTACATTTAATGATATTAAAGCAAGCTTGAATAAGTGTAGTTAAGAGGACAAGTCCAGTTATGCATTCTGCTTATAGTTTTATATCCTTCTTTTGAAGATTTATTATTTTACATGCCAATTTAAGTTGGATTGCCATTAACTTATTAGACTAAATTGACACTGATGTTCATCTATTATCTATTTAATTTTTCATCCATTCTTCAATTACATCCTTGAAGTGTCGGGGTGGGTGTGTTGTAGAAAGAGGCTCATGGTTGTCCTCTGAAGAGTAAGTACGTGCGGTACTGATGCCCTTTCTGAAAATAAGTGAGTTGAAATGTTGAAGTTTTCTTTGCTTATTTAATAATACCAAAATTATAACTGCCGATAATAATAATAATATGCCGATTATGTTACAAACATGACAATAAGAGGTGGTTATTATTATTATTAGATTAAGTCGCTTTTGCTTGATAGTGTTGGTGCACTTGTTACTCTGTGTTCTCCGGTAGCCTGGAACATGTATAACGGCCAATAGATATGCTACTCCCTGATTCTGACCCTACAGAGCTGCAGAAGACCCTTCGTTAAGAAATAAAAGTTGTCAGCCCACATGTTACCCTTTATTCCATATGGCCAGAGACCCACAGACATTGAGGTCTCTGTCACGGTTCACGGTGCACTGCAGGCTTGTTCTGATGTGATCAGAGGTACACTTACCTTTACACACTGATTGCTTACACACACCTCTTCTTTGTGTGTCACAGTGTGTCATGCTTTCTGTTACCTGATACTATTCCTCCACCGTAACTTGTAGTTCGGATAATAGCAGTGACAATGTTACTTTTAGGCCATTAATGACCTTACTGGGCTTCAACACAGCGTTAGTACAGTTCACGCTTGACCTTAAAACTGGCTGCCAGGGAGAACGGTGCTTAGGAGTTTGTTAATATCACGGAGAGAACTTCACTATACATTGCACTGTAAAACCGTTTAAACTGCTTATGATTTAAAACAAACTTGGCTCTCGCAACCCTACCCGCTAAAATTTGTAATCTGCATGGATTTCATAAACGTCATAATTTGATTATCACAGCAAAATTAAAATATCCGTTTTCATTCTTTTAAGTGAAATACAGAATGGACATCTATGACAGCTGTCAACAAAAGCACGTTGAGGCCGTCAAGTCATTTTTTTTTTTAATGATAGAGTAATCAATAATGACAAGACTGCAGTGGCCTCGTTTGCCATATTTACTCTATTTTGAACAATGTTCTCATTAATCAATGATATAAGGTTGTAAAATATATGTTTCCCATTAAAAAGTATTCAACAATCCTAATGTTATCTATTCTTACAAGAGAGACATTCTTAACAATTCATGCTTTTAACGCACAAAGAAACGATTTTATCCGCTTTTCTGAGAAAACATATAAGGTTGGGATACTGTAATTGACATTATTGAATATTAACATCTTTAGTTACATACAAACAAACTGGGTTGATAAGTTTGAACATTAGCAAATTTCAAATTAACTTTGAAATGACAAATAGTAACTTGAAAAAATATTTATTTCTTTGTTTTTAATTTCTAACTTGCAAGTCGGAGTGAACAGCTGAGGTTGTTTACTGATGTCAAGTTGTTTTTTCGCTCTTAGTGAATTCATTAAAAATAAGTTATAAAGTTCATATTCTTGAAAAATTTATTCGCCAATTATTCCAAGAAGTGCTCCGGATAGTTCATTTGCTTGTACAACCAAATCCATCGTCTCAGTTCCCTTTGGGGACTTCTACATTCATTGTAAGTAAAAGGTTATCTTACTTGTTAACACCAAAAAAAAAACAAACAAAAACAGTAATGTCAGATTTAAGCGATTGCAATCCTTCAACAAATGATGAAGAATTTTTAACAGCCAAGATTAAAAAGAAAAAACGAAGGAAAACCTCCTACAATGAACATATTTCCCAAACTGAGATAACCTGTCCCAACCAAAAACCTACTACAAATATAAATAAGACCATCAAAACACCTGTCCCTACAAGCAACAGGTTCAAACTCTTGTATAGCAAAGAGGATAACCCTTCCCAACAACCTCCAATCGACAAACAAAACCCTCCCAAGCCACCTTTAATATATTTTAAAGAAATAACAAATTTTACAAACTTCATAAACACTTTAAAGGAAGTGGTTGGTGAAACCAACTTTTCATGCAAAGTAAAAGAGGACACAATCAGTGTTCAGGTAAAATCAGCCGACCATTGGAGATCCCTCTCACGTCATGCTCTGAACAGCGGCATCCCGTTTTTCACGCATACTTTAGAAGGCGAAAAACCTTATAGAGTGGTAGTGAGGAATCTCCACCACTCAACTCCAACAGAATTTATAAAATCAGACTTAGAGGCTAAAGGCCACACCTGCGTAAACATAACAAATATTAGAGGCAAGAACAACGAGCCGCGCCACCTGTTTTTCATCGACCTGGCCCCTAAACCAAACAATAGAGAGATATTTCAGACCAAAACCTTGTGTTTTTGTATCGTGAAAGTAGAAGAGCCCTACCCAAACAGAGACTCCGTACAATGCAAACGCTGCCAACTACCAGGACACACGAAAAACTGGTGCAATCTGCCACCTCGTTGCGTTAAATGTGCAGGTTGACATGATACCCTTGACTGTCCTGGGCCTAAAAGACTTCAACCAGAAGATCTTAAATGTGTTCTGTGTACTGAGAGCGGGCATGCTGCCAGTTGGAAGGGCTGTCCAGTCCACAAATCTGCAAATAAAAAACACCCTATCCACCAAAGAAAGAATATACAAATCACAGCAGTATCAGAAGCCCATGCCACCAATCCATCTGCACCAACGAACCCTACCACCACAAGACCAACACACATCTATCATAGATCAACCCAACCCGACCTCTCATATGCTGCTGCCTTGTCTACTCAGAAATCCATCGATGAAGATCCACTAGATACAAGCCCTCCGACATCTATCGCCCTCAAACAACTGTCATGTAACTATCAATCACAAAATCGTCCCACTCCTTTAAACTCACAAAAAGCAACACATACCCAACACCATGTAAATCTTCAATCTTACTCAACATCCCCCTTTAATTCCTCACTAAAAATGAATAACTCAATGTGCACTCCCTGCCCTCCCCATGATGAACTACCCTCACAGACTGACCCTGTGGCCGCACTTTCATCACTTGTTGTCCAAATACAACAAATTATCACCCCCCTAGTGTCCATCCTCACCAACCTAGCCTCTTCCCTAACCGCTATGCAGCCATCAAAATGAAACAAAAACATCCGCTTCCCTTAAACATTCTCCTCTGGAACGCAAATGGACTTAACCAACGCAAGAATGAACTCGAGATATTCATCAGAGACAACCACATAGACATAGCACTCATTACTGAAACGCACTTCACATCAAATTCATACTTTTACATTCATAACTACACAACTTATAGAACACTTCACCCAGACAATAGAGCCCATGGAGGTAGCGCAGTAATTATCAAAAACCACCTTGTTCATCATCCAGTCCATACTATCCCAACACCCACAATCCAAGCAACTGCCATAACTCTTTGCACTTCTGGTACCGACCTTACTCTGGCATCCATATATTGCCCCCCCAATAAACCTATATATCCTTCTGAATTCCTCACATTATTCCGCTCTTTTGGTTCCGAGTTTATAGCTGGTGGTGATTTAAATGCCAAACATCCTAAATGGGGGTGTCGTACTAATAACCCTAGGGGAATCATGCTTGAAAAAACTCTTTCCAACAACTCATATCATGTTCTAGCTCCTAAAAGTCCCACATATTGGCCTTCACACCAAAACCGCCTTCCAGATATCCTAGACTATTTTGTCACTTCTAAGAACTTCTCTCACCAATCCCAAATCTTATCAGTCTCTGACCTCTCCTCAGACCATAGCCCAGTCCTGCTTCATTTACATCTACACCCACTCCCTCGGCCCAGCCTTTCTCTTATTCAAGGACCAATAAACTGGGACCAATTTAAACACACCCTAGACAATAACATTAACCTTTCTATATCTCTAAAAACCCCTTCAGACATAGACTCTGCAGTTGACATACTAACAAACGCCATACAGTCATCAATAAAGAATTCAACCAGAGATTATCCCTCCCCTTTAAATGATAGATGGAACCTCCCTTCAGAAATACGTCATCTCATAGTAGAAAGACGAAAAGCCAGAAGAAAGTGGCAACAGACACACTACCCCTCTGCTAAAGCATCCTTTAATAAATTATCTCGCCTTCTCTCGACCAAGCTATCAAAGTATAAGTTTAATGTGTTCAAAGAATATACTTCATCCCTCTCGACCCAAGACGGTTCACTATGGCGGGCTACTAAGCGCTTTTTATCACATAAAAATCCGCCCTTATCACTAAAGAGGCACGACAAAAGCTGGACAAAAAAAGACTCTGAATCCGCATTTGAATTTTCCTCCTACCTATCATCCATCTTCATACCAAATCCTGATGTAGAAGATCCCGTCCATACAAAAAGTATACTTGGAGAATTATCTTCCCCACTTCAACTATCACTGCCACCAAAAGCTTTTCGCCCCTCTGATATTCATAATGAAATTACTCTCCTACCCAATCGCAAAGCCCCTGGACATGACCTGATTACTCCTCGTATTCTCAAGCACCTTACTAGAAAATCCGTGTTATTTCTCACTTATATCTTTAACGCAGTACTACGAACCACCTATTTCCCAATCCTCTGGAAAACCGCCATTGTCATTATGATTCCTAAGCCTAATAAACCAAGCTATCAACCATCCTCTTATAGACCCATATCTCTGCTACCCATCATGGGTAAACTACTAGAAAAACTCCTCCTACGTAGACTACTCCCCCTGCTTGACTCTACTCAAATTCTCCCTAACCACCAATTTGGCTTCCGGCACCATCATTCCACCATCCAACAATGTCATCGTGTCGTGGACTTTATATCATCCTCCCTCGAGAAAAAGCAATACTGCTCAGCTATATTCCTCGATGAGGCTCAGGCGTTCGACAGAATCTGGCACGAAGGTCTACTTTGGAAGTTAAAAGGCCTCCTCCCCTTTACCTACTTTCTTATCATTAAATCATATCTGTCAGACAGATTCTTTCGTGTAAGAGTAGGTTCAAGTCTATCACCAGTTTGCCACATTCAAGCAGGCGTTCCCCAGGGCAGTATTCTCTCCCCTATTCTATATAATATATATACAGCCGACCTACCCCAACATCCATCCACTCTCTTGGCAGCATTTGCTGATGACAAAGCCATTTTATCAGCACATAACGACCCCATTATAGCTTCTGATAACCTACAACAACATTTACTTCTTCTCCAACCTTGGTTCAGACGTTGGAGAATCAAAATCAACGAGCAAAAGAGCTCTCACGTTACCTTCAGTCTTTCCCGTAAAACCTGCTCTCCGGTATTCCTGAATAATAAGATCATCCCTCCTGCGACCACTGTACGCTACCTCGGGCTACACTTTGACACTCGGATGACTTGGAATCCACATACAAGACTTAAACGCACAGAAACCAACAGACGTTACAAACTTCTCATAAGACTTTTAGACTCAAAATCAAGACTTACACTAACAGACAAACTACATATATACAACGCAGTCCTGAAGCCTTTCTGGGCATATGGAATAGAAATCTGGGGTTCCACCAAACCATCTAACATACAACCGTTGCAATCCCTTCAGTCAAAAATTATCAGAAAACTCTCAAACTTACCTTTTTACGTCCCGAACAAAGTCATACACCAAGACCTCAAAATCCCATCTGTCCAGAACTTAGCAATGGAACGTTACAAAATATTCCACAACAGATTACAAACCCACCCCAATCCACTCGCTCAAACCCTTTACTCACCTATAATTCCCTCAAACCCCCAAAGGCGCTTAAAAAGAAAGTGGCCACGAGACCTTCTAAGTTAAACCATCTGTGAGGGTAACCATGTTATGGAGTGGCACCAACGGGTGACCACTCATTCCCTATATACATCCCCGTTAATTGTAAAATAATAATTTAGAATCACTTCTTATAACAATTATTTTTGTAGTTGAAGTGGGGAAAAAAAAAACAAAAAAAAAAAAAAAAACTTGCAAGTATACCAGGCAAGAACACTTTTCTTTAAACGAGAATGTTTCTAATCCAGGCCACTCGTATCATATATAATCACTTAGCAGCCCACTATCAAATTTTCTTTGCAGGACATTGTATCAGGCATCATATGAGCTAACATATTACTGTTTGGTTCTATTATATTTTTGGACATTTTCTCTTTTATAGAAAAATTTGTATTACCAAATGTTCTCAGTTGACAGCAGAATGCTTCATTTTTTATTAAAATAAATAAATGTTGAAGATTAATGACTTTTCTATGCTGGTCGTATAATAGGTGATTATTGCTTCTGTTATCCGTAGACAGACTTGTTATCATTTACCTTCTTCATTAACTGATGGATGAAACCATCGGTCAATGTTACTCTCAGTTTAATCACACACTGTACAGAAAAGAGGTGAATGAGTGGTTAAGACCCCGAGATCTAGTAACGAATCCACTTGCGGCAGGACATTTCGAATATGTCCTTACATGACTGAAGTATCTGTCACATGACTTTTACAGTATAGTTTTTTTTTATTTTATTTTGTATTTTATTTCAGCATGTTCCACTGTATATTACATGCATCATCGTCAAATTGTACGCAATACTTCATTAACATGACATTAACATACTCAATACTTTCATAAACACTACAAAATACTTATTACAGTATAGTATTTCATTGAAAGTGACTTCAAATAGTTCTATGTACTTAATAAATTTAATTTAGTATATTAATTGAAAACGTCTTTGACATCTACTTTCTTTGTCCTTGAGAATGGTGTAAAGACCGTTTTAGCTGAATTCTTCTTCTCCTTTACCTATCTTTCACCAAATATGGAAAGTATTTCTATTCTTATAATAAGGAAGCGAGCTGGGTATTCTTGCATATCATTACCATGATTATTTAGAGCCTACAGAATATCATTTACAACTACTTACCACAATAATGACAC
Source organism: Hermatobates lingyangjiaoensis (assembly GCA_026182355.1). Classification (NCBI taxonomy): domain Eukaryota; kingdom Metazoa; phylum Arthropoda; class Insecta; order Hemiptera; family Hermatobatidae; genus Hermatobates; species Hermatobates lingyangjiaoensis. Next base: position 2,850,652 of record JAPFBL010000328.1, on the reverse strand, counting down.
CACAAGTACCTCAGTATAACCTTTAGAGATCAGAATTTCATTTGTAGTATATCCTATACTTATAATCATTATTCTTTGCGTTAACATCAAAGGATCCTTTCTCCAGTTGCTGGCTATCATTAGATATATATATATATATATATTACATATAATAAGTCTATGCATTAGTGCTGATTCAACAGATAGGAAGGACCTGCTATAAAAAGGTCCTTGCACATCTATGGAACAGTCCAGGGTAATTCTTTGAAGATTGAATGGTTTTTCTTTGTTAACCAAGTTATTTGGAGTTAGTTCCATTGATTTACTCTTCTGATGGGTATATCGTTCCTTATGCAGTTCCTTATTATCTAAAAGTTCAATGTTAGAATAGACAGAACTTTTGTCATTTTCAGTAAAATATTACTCTCCCAATATTGGAAGTTCATCAGATATTGTTTTTCAGGAAATGAAGTTGTCAGTTTGAATCATGGGTGTGGTCTCTAGCATGCCCACAAACATTTAGGTGGACTCCCCATCCACCTTCCCACATATAAACACCACACACACACACACACACACACACACACACACACACACACACACACACACACACACACACACACACACACACACATACAACACACACACACATACACACACACTCACACACACACACACACTTAATCACAGACTTTACCGAAAAAAGTCAAAAAAGGAGTTTAGGTATCCCAAAATATGTAAATCAAATCCATCAAAATCTCGATATTGCATTTCGCTATTATTACAATACTTGGCCTGCAGTAAAGTGAAGGCCTGAGCATTAAACCTATAAACACTGTTGAGATTTAACGATGTTGTATAGATGATTCAATTAATGTCTGATATTTTTAAACAAAAAATATTCAAATAAAACATTATTTCAACTTTATTAAAGGGATGCTAGGTTAGTTTTGTTGATGTAATATGTATTAAGTTGTCTATTTGAGACAAAGTTAAAGAAATGATAATAGTTAGGAGAGAAAACGCTATTTTGTGAAGTTGATGTAGTTTTGCTTGGCCTGAGGTGAGGTCAATTTATTTTTGAGAGAGAACAACATTATTTAAGTGGCGTTCTTCAGAATAGCCACTTGGGTTCTCTATTTAACTTTACGACTTCTTATAACCCTTCTAACTTTTAGAATGTTGAGACACAATACTTCTTGTCCTTGATAACATTCACTAAATATCGAAGTTATAACTTGTTATGACACGTACTACTTGTTTCCAGATAGATATAGTATATTTGTGTTGAATGTTTTTTTTATAATTTTAACGAATAAATAATAATTTGTAGGCTAGTTCAAGTTCCTCGTTTATATTTAAGATAAATTTGTGATAATAATAGTAATGCTAAATTACTTAACAAAGGATAATGAACAGGGAATCAATGACTTCATCCATGAGGCAGTTATAAAGACTGTCCTGACGTAGCGTGTACTCAACTCTGCAACGACAATGAACAACTATCTTCAATATGCACGCCTTATACCTGATGCTCCTTTTCATCCCAGAAATATTGATATGGCATGAAATATTTTTACGCTCTACGTTGGATTTATTCATCCTCTAACCACTTATGAAACAAAAAACTGCCATAGGAAGCAAAGATAACCCGGAGCCAGCTGCAGTTGAATGAAAGACATTATATGTGTGAGATTGTGTTATTTCCAATGCCCTCACTTATAGCTTTCAGTACTGTTGTAGGTGCAAAAAGTGTAGTTGACTTATTATTTGGTGCCACTTCAGTTGTAGGTGAGCCATATTTACTGCGTCAGTCCTACACTAGGACCCTGAATGTGTGACCTCACTCATGTTTCTTACTGTACTGATCTTTAAGGAGTAACTTACATCACACAGTCTAGGAGCTGGCAGTTTTACTCCAAGGGATGGCGTGCGCAAGATTTATATTTCTCACATGAAGAATCTAGGGTCACAGCCAAGAGTTGAACCTGTAACCTCGAGTACTAAAGGCAAGTACACTACTTGTCATCCTAGACATGACCTCATACATGAGTGTCAATAAAGTATAATAAAAGATGGGAATAGCAACTGACCCGACAGTTAGTGACTGTTAGTCACTACTGTGAACGACAGTTAGTCAGAACATCGTAAAGTAAACCAGTTGAGACTTGTCTCTGCCTAATACTGCCTAATAGCTCCTACTAATACTTGTTTTTGGAAAGTTATTAATAGTCATAGTTAACATTACAAATTTTTAATAATATTTATTTAGTGACAAGGCTAATGAAATTGAGTTTGCAAAATCACTATATAGATGGTGCATGGGCAATAGTTGGTCAACTGCGAGGCACATTATAACAATCATATGCGCAAATACTACTTTCTCAGTATATACTCCGTATATTACAAAAAAACTCAGAAAATTAAAATATTTAGACTAATATCTATTAAACCTCTAATTGGACACAAATGAACTCGAATTATGGTCAATGTTTAAAAGAATGAAGATAAATACTTTTTTCAATAGGATTCCTTAGTTAAACTGATTTTCCAGAATTCTTGGAAACAAGAGTTCTAAAGATTATGTATTCACTGACTCAGGTTTTTTTATCTTAACCAGCTCCGAAGGTCGTAGTTCATAATGAAGGCTGCAAGTTACCCTTGCCTGATATAGATTTTGATTTTTAAACCTTACTCACATTTAAATAGAAAAATGTTCATTTATTTCAGATGGTATGGAGGGTCTGCTAAAACATGCAGGCTTGTATGTTAATGACGCAAAAGAATATTGTGTCTCCGTAACAATTCTACATTAGGAGTCCTGAATGTTGTCTAACTAAATGTATTTAGAGCAGGGATCTGCTCGTTTTGACCAGTACCTGCCAAAAGTACATGCTCGGGATTACTATGGCTCTCCGAGGAACGACGCCAGAGATATTTTCATTTCTCGCATGGAATAGTGGAATGATACAGTTAGAATCGAACCTTAACCTACGAGTGAAGAGGCGAGTACGCAGGCTACTGAGCCATCATGGCAGTCAGCTGTGGATCTTACAAAAGCTGTATTGATTACTTTATTTCACCAATGTTTATTTTATTATTAAAGAGAGTATAATTTATCCACTAATAAATTAATATAAGTAGAAGACAAAACAAGTAATATACAATTATTTGTATCTTAATTACATAATTTCACTAAGATTTACCTCTAGTCATATCAGTTGTCTTGATAACCCTATCGATTACTAAGCTTAAGGTTACATAAAATCTTGTTTCATACCAACATCTAACAATTTTTTACTAAAAATATGCATTAAAGTATAGAATTATGAATAAAGTGAACTATCACTTTGTTTCTAATCTGTAATGATGCTAATTTCTCATTCTCTCTTTCTAACTTAATTTCCATTCAAAATGAAGTTAGCAAAGTAATTTCTACAACATTTCCCATTAATGAAATAATATACTTTTCAAATCATAATAACTAAATTATACTTTTAATATGAAATCGATGTAAAGTCTAATGAACTTTTAAACTAAGGAAGAAAAATATAAGAAATCTGGAGTGGTCTACTCTCAATTTTAGTATAAGAAAATATATTATCAAATTGACAGGTAATGAACTCCATGTATTAATTTAATGTGGCTATCTTTTGCCAGTTATGATGACAATGCAGATTTCGTTGTCACAAATCAAGAAGATCAAAATTGATTGAGGCTCTAGAGGAGTTTCAGATCTCAGCTAAATTAATTAGGCTAATTGCAGTGACACTAATTAACTATGTCATGATGATCCTTATTGGTTGTAAATCAAATAGTGGGTTCCCTAATTTGACTGGTGTCAGGCAATCTGCGTAGAGTTGTGCAGGAGCTAAATATCACGGGAAATATACTTGATTCCTTCAATCAAATAGTGCATACACGGATAATACCGGCCTTATTATCCCACTTTAGAAGTTTATAGATGAAACATTCTTTTTGTCTTAAAACGTAAATTTTCCCTTTAGCCTCAGGGCTAATATTCCATAATAAACTATATTATAAAGGACAATATACAACAAATAGAAACACATACACAGACACACTGGTTTCAGTGTCTATTTTCGGAAAGATAGTTTTTCGGGACTTCATAACTTCTAAGTACCTTAAAAAGTTAAAATATGTTTTGTCAATATTATTGTTATACTTATAGTAAAGTATGAATATCGATAACAGATTCAGAGGATCACAAGCGTTTCAAGATTTAAACCTCTAAACATTTAAATGCCTCAAAATCTCTTTTATTTCGATACATAGGGTAAAAATCCTTTTACAAGGTTTTCTCACGTACATTTTTTACATCACACTTTACTATATTGATGGTAAGGCAAAAAAAATCAAGAGTAATTTCAGAAAACCTGGAATTGCTTAACTCAAAATTTTTGAATTTTTTTTTGTATTGTCACATTGGTATACTTATTGTAAGGTAACAACATCGTGATGGGTTCTAGGGAGTAAAACTAAAAATCTTTTTTTTTCAAGATCGCTATGCGCACCTACAGTAAAGTAAATATACCAAAAAAAATGGGTCAAGTTAGCTTATTTGTTAACGTACTCGCCTCAGAACTGGTAGGTCCAGGGTTCGATACCCACCAGCCCTTGAATTATTCACAAGGGAGCTGAATAAATCTGAGGAAGAAAGGACCGACGTCTTAACTCTGATCGGAGAGGACGTTAAGCCGTCGGTCCCCAGCCGGTACAATATCGGGTACTCGTCAAGGATCTCTACTCCAAATACAATGGAGTTAGGCAAAATATAGGACGCCCAATGGAGAATCACCGATCAAACAGTAAGACCGTAAAGGGCTGACATATGTAACCCGCTAAGGAATCGGCTTAACAAATAAAAATAAAAAAAAATCAAAATATCTTTTTTTATGGTCGCTATGCTGCACTTACAGTGAAATAAATATACCAAACGGAATTCAGTGAATCTCAAACTCTTTAAATACCTGAATATATTCATATATATTTTCTTGCATAAATGAAACTTATGCTATACTTATATACAGCATATATGAATGATTAAGAAAATATACTAGATCGTTTAGAAATATATTTTAATCAGTTTACATTTATAAATATAAGAGTATTCCTAAATATTGTTTTAGGCATTATTTGAAATGTTTCAAGTGGAATAGTTAGACAGTGGATTAAATAATTAAGGGGGTTAGATACCACAGCGGGCCTTTGGCTAGGAAAAGATTGCAAGATATCAGTCTGATGGGTCTCTATTAAATACACACAGTCTTTTTATACAGTTAGTGGTTGTGCTTATAGCCTATACATCTATATACAATTTAAATTATTAAGCTAATAGAAATGGTTTTAAATTTCAATTACTTGGACTAAATTAAATTATGTTTTGTCTTGTGGAAACTATTCAGCGGTCGAGCTTGCGGTTTGGTTCTGGAAACTTAGTTTGAGAAATGGTGGTCCTTCCTCCATGACTCAAGACATTTCATATATTTAAACCATTGTGAAAGGACTTCATTATTTAAAATGAATTGGCCCTGAGTTTATGCATTGTTCCAAAGTTTCAAACCAAATTGAGACTTTACGGTAACATGAGTCTGATCAAGTTTAATTAGATTTCTCGAGTTTTTAATTAAGTCGTAGAATAGAATACTGCTGATTAAAAGCATCAACTTCTCGGTTTGAGCCTTCTGTGCTGTTATAAGTGTTGGCAGTTTGCTTAAATGTTTATTGGTAAAGATTTTAGTTCTGAACATTTCAGAGCAATATGGCGGTCGATTCTACATTCGAGTCCTGTATTCAGACTTGCTTATGCTTACGAGAGTAGTCATCTTTAACAAGAAACTGAAATCGAAGAGGTACAACATTTACAGCCTCCCACATGTATAATCTCGATCATGACCAAACTACCAGTTACAAACCCTCAGCTTGAACCCTGTATGAAGTGTTGCATGAGAATAAACTGTACGAAAACAACTGAAATATCGATTTTTTTCAAAAATACTTGGATGAATTTTAGAGGTCGACTAAAGACGATAACCAATTGATTTCTATTCGAGAAGGGATTCTTCTCAATTCTAGTTCTCAATGTTGCTCTGATTTTCTTCAAGACATTATCAATTAGTGTTCTAAGATACTTTAATGAAGAAGCTATTTGATATATATGTTCAACTTATCCAAAGAAAAATGTTTAACCATTCAATTTGAATGATATTAAGAACATATTTGTGAACACCAGTTTTTTAACACTAAAAAAGATGGGAAGAAAAAACTGAGAATAAGAAGGAACACGAGTAGGTTTTCTAAGGATACTGAATTTAAGATTCTTTCTATATAAATCTCGAAGAGACAGCTAATTATTATCTTCAACTTTTAAAGTGAACTCCATGGATGAAACGCACTTGTTAAGGTTGTTTAAAAAATCTGCAACAGATTTATTGCTGGCTAACACATAAAATATCATCTACCGAAGCCATCTAGCATTGCTTAGCATATATATATAAAGATTTCACATAAACACGTAAAACAACAATCAATGATCAAACATCGTCTTGTTTTCCCTTTTCATATATATATTAAAAATTACAATACATTTGTATTTGCTATTTATTTAATGTTATATTAATAACTGGTACAATAATAAATAAGTGTTTGGTTTTTTATTTTAATATAATATACGTATACAAATTTAATATAAATTTAATGTATTTAATAATACATAGGCATAACAATAAATTTAAAACTTCAAATTTTTATAATAGATAAAAATGATAAAAAATTTGGGAAAATTACTATCCAGTTTACATAAACTACAATAATGCGCCATTGCAATCATCGAATATTGACCATAACCAATAAGGTGTGTTATCACATCAAGGACTGTATCAGCTAACTTCTTTATGGTCTATTAAACAATGCGACTTGTCGAGTGGTTACCAAGTGTTTGATACAGCCCCCTCAATCACCCACCTGCCAAATACACCCGTATATCACCAACAAAAAACACCACTAATTTATTTAAAGAACAAAAAATGTGAAAACCCATCAAATTCTTTTTTTATTATTATAATAACTGAATTTAGAAAATAATAGCACTGTTGGGAAATAAGTAGAAATGGAGGAGTGAATTGCAAGCCAAGTTGATGAAATACGAGAATGATGGAGAAATATCAGTTACTGCAAGTTGACAGTTTTGAGTTTAATATTCAGAAGGTGAAGAGAGCCCGTGTCTTGTAGTTGACTAACGATCTCTTCAACTAATCTACCCATCTTGGTAGAACAGCTGTATTCAGTTGGCATTGTCAAACAACAAATTACCAACTGGAATCTAAACCTGCCGCTTAAACTGTCCCTTCACATATCCCTAACGACAGTCTCATTGCCTTCACACTCCCGCAATCTACTTCATCTTTCATTCTTATAAACTCCTTTTAGTTTGACAATCACAAACTATATAACATGTATATAATCGTATCATAATCAGATTATAACGACATATCTCCATATATATTCAGTCCATACCACCTATTCTCTAACATTTCTCTCTCTCTCTCTCTCTCTCTCTCTCTCTCTCTCTCTCTCTTTTCTCTCTCTTACACATACGTATACTTATATATATTATAGCATGTAATGCTGAAACGGTCCAAACCGGACAAATAAGAAACTGACAAAAAAGAGCAACACTAAAGTAATACTTACTAAAATCAATATTTTGTTTCGCAGTTCGTCGTTAGGGAGAGAAGAAGAAGAAGAAAAAGAAGAAGAAGAGCTACGTTACTGCCAGATGAACTGTGCTGAGTGAGTGATATATATACATATATATATTATATATCAGTTGAAAATTGAAGATAGGTAGCACACAAAGTAAAGAATCACACTTACAAACTCAAATTTTCGGACAATCCGTCTTCAGAAGAAAAGAGAAAAGGAGACCAAGCACGTTGTAGACGCAACGGCTAGTAACCATATATATATATATTTAAAAATTGGAAGCAGTTGTTCTTTTAAAGATACACGGTTAAATAATGCATCATACTTTAGGTGAATTTCCTTATAAAAAATTTACCTATTATTTGGAAGTCTTTCCTCGTCTCGTCTTTCATATATTGTGAGGCACTGTATATCCTGTTCGACGACATGTTTCGACTTAACATCAGTCATCATCAGGATTGATACTGGAAGTTTCCTATAGATATTGAGTTTATATATAATGTTGGGTGGGTGGTTCAAGCCTACTTCAGTGTTCTGCTGAGCTGGCATGGATCAAAGAAGGGCTGTTTCATCCTTTACCCGCCTAAATCGACTTACTCAGTTCGCAAATAGCTTCAAGATTGTTGTTTCCAATTGGTATATTTTTTCCTGTTTTTTCGCCCAATACAATAATATCTTCTATTATTTGTGATCTAAGTTTCCTCTTACCTTATAAATAGTTTTAACATTATTTAAATATTTGTTGTGTTAGGTTATAATTATGGATCTGTTGGGTGTGTGCTTTTGGTTTCCCTGCCAAGAGGTGCATGGTAAGCCTCTAGATAAAGAGGTGGATGTCATGCCAATGTTTGAGCTATTTTGATCTACGAGTATAGCTAGTCAACTCTTATATTGTACTGGGCCGGCAAGATTGTAAGAAGAAACTTTACCAACTGTTAAATACTACAAAATTTAACAAGACAACCTGACTCCCTACTAACAAACTCAAAACGGACGTTCTTTTGAAATTGAGGAAATGACCAATGAAAAAATGAGAAGATTTTGGAATTTATACCAGCTGTTTACATAGCTTAATAATTTACGGAACATTTAAGACAACGACAAACCACATATAACGTAGCGAAGCAGTTGAATAAACTCATAACTCCGTAAATGCTGGCTAATTATTTACTGAAATTGACTGATGAGTTTGTGGGTATAATGAAAGCCATAAATCCTATAAGAATAATAGGATCATTGGATGTGAAGTCCTTTTCACCATATTTGGTTATTAAGTGAGTACAGTGCAACTGGCCTTAATCAGAAGAAATAATGTATGAATTAGTGACTTGTCTATGCATTTAATGTTTTTATTATCAATTACACATTGTTATCCTTTATTATTAATTACTTCATTTTTGTTATTTAATTGTTTCATTTTTTATTATTTAATCTGTGTTCTCTCGTATTATAATTTAAACATTGATATAATGGGCAATCAAAGAAAGTATTTTCTCATTAAAGTTGTATTTCAGTTTTCTAGCATTTAATATCTTTCTTAGGTTACAACTCAATACAAACTATTGGAATAACGCAACTTTAAAACTAGTTTAAAACAAATATGAACGAAGTTACCTATGAAAAGAGAAATAATTATGTATTTGTTTGCCGGGAATGGAAGAAAATAGAGAACAATTTGAGTACAAGTAGAGGGTGTTTTGCTTGTTTGTGTGTGTATATGGAGAAAGAGGAGGGAGATTTAAAGAGCAAACAGAGGCATGCTAGAGAGAAGTGTGTTATATTTGTGGCACGCGATCCTACTACCTTCCGAAAGAAAGTCTAGACTTCAATTATATATTGAAATGTAAAGGATCAAACATGATATTAAACTGGGGCCCAAAGCGGATTTATTGTTTCGCAGTCACTGTCCGGACCAACAATAAGCCACTTCAAACCTGTTGACGTGGAGAGTCACATTAAAATAGAGTTTTTTGTTTTATTCTGAATATTTCTGAATATATTTTATATGTATTTATCAATGTCTAAAAACAGAATTAGAAATTCAAAGACCTAAACTCTTTTGGTTGACTAAACTTTTATTTCACATGCTTATTGTGTAATCTTGATTTATATACATTAACATACATATAATACATACACATATCATATATATACTAATATATAGAAGATTTCACATAAACACGTGGGCAATATGTTAATAAAAAACTCTCCCATGGTACTGGAGTCCGGTGGTATTTATAAAATTCCTTGCAAAAATTGCCATAAAATTTATATTGATCAAACTAGTAAATCTTTAAAAACACGTGTAAAACAACACCAATACAACGTAAGTAGACAAGAAAAAAGTAGTGCCTTATTATTGCATATGAATAATGAAAATCATTATACTGAATGTAAAGGAGCTAAATTTATTACTTATGAAAAATCGATGTTGTTAAGAAATATTATTTAAAGTCTTTAATTAAATTTAATAGATCAAACTTCAAACTTAATACTTTCGTTACGAGGGAATTGCCTCTTCTATGAGGGTTGACAGCTAGCGGATAGTTTTTTTACTCATTTCTTACTGTACTCCTTTGTTTCCCCAAACATCCCTTTCTGGACATTTATCCTTTCCTGCACTTTCACCCTTTTAAAATACAGTACACTCTTCCCTCCCACTCTTCTCAACTCCTCACTAGATGTTTTCTGCATCTAGTGTTTCAGGTTTTTGAAACTGACGAAGACCGCTTGTTACGGTTGAAAGACCTTAGTCTTGTTTTCCCATTTCATATTGTGGTTTGATCATTATATATATTATATATATTATAATATATATATATTTATATATAACGAAATATGTTCCAGAAGGACTGATAAGACTTAAAATAAAGATATATATATATACAGAACTGACATATTTGCACACACAGAGTTTATAATTTCTCCCGAACACATATTCCTTACAAGTATTTTGCTAATTTTATGGCATCGTGACGGGTAACGACCAACGATTTTTTCACTCACTTTAGTGTACGTTGTAATTAGCAGTTCCAGGTCACAGATCTGCTACTGCTGAATTATAATACTACTGTGATTGTGGGGTCAGTAAGTAAGTCTGTAAGTATGTATGTCAGTATGTATGTGTCTTTACTCTTATATTTGTTTTCTCAGTATGCATTAATTCGTGGTGGTATTGTCTCCTTGAGTTGTGAAAGATTTGTTAATCTATCCAGGGTTGGCCTTCTATTTTAGCAACACCCTCTACAATGGATGTGGTTGGGGAATTTTTAGCCATAGGCTCTCAACAAGGCAGTTTGGATGGGTTGGGATTTTCGTGTCCTCATTGGTCACCAGTCTATTAGTTAAATGGTCAATCGAACTGACCTGAGGTTTGTTCAAATATCCAAATTTCATGCATACCAAAGTGCCTCAGCTATAAGGCGTGCACATTTATTCTAAACTATCTGTATGAGGGTTTTATTACTTCTTGCAGCTTGTAACCGGGCCCAGCATCCGTAGTTATGCTAGCCCTAATTAGCACCTTATAAATGAGGTCCTTTACTACTTGCGGAGTATTCTTTGACTTCAGAATAGGATACAAATTTGACACTTTATGTCTGTTTGTTGTATGGTGTTTAATAGTGAGCCGGTTGTCAATTATTATACCTAGGTATTTGGCCTGGGTTTTGTAAGGTATTAATTGGCGACGAATAAAGACTGGGGGAGGTTACTTGGGTGTTCGTTTACTGAATTGTATGTGGATACTTTTTGCTTGGTTGACTTCAAGTTTCCAGCTAATGACCCAGTAAGAAATTCGATCAAGTTAGATCTGTAACTCTCTTGTAATGGGCAGGGCAGCCGGCAGCTTGGAAGGTGTGTAAGGTGATGGTTGATTTGGTTCTCTCGATCTCTCACTTTCTCTCTCTTTCCATGGCTATAGTCAGAACCATGAACACTGTGAAGTTGGGACTCATCTCTTTAGTTATTGAATTCCCTTAGGGATTTCTTTCCCTTGGCTGTTTTGTCTTTAAGCATAGGGCTTTATGCTAGACTTCGTCCTATCCTCCACTTAAGGAGTTTCACATTTATTTTATTCTTGCAGAGATGTTTAGAAATATGACTGAGATCGTGTCTGTTTACTTCATGCTCGTTGGAAGCAGGGTGAAAAGGTTTTGGTGTAGAGGTTAAATCAGTTCATACTTAATTATAATTTCCTTCAGTACAGATTTAACATTGAAAAACTTTTTTTAATACTATACGGCACAAAGTCTGAAGTTATCAATCCTTATCGAACTTGGTAAATTTGTGAATGCAATATAACCTTCAATCTACGGCATCAGTCCTGTTTATTAAAATCGCTATGTGTTGGTTTATCCGATTTCTTGTACCGGGATTATGACAGTTCTGTGCGACTTAACCTTTCGTATTATAAGTTCATACCTTACATTTACATAATTACTTTCAGCAAACACAACTTCATTTGATCAAATAGTCAGTACTGTATATTTCTCAATTTATATTCTGTATATTTTAGTTTGTTTAAATTCATTTGGTAACACTAATGATAGCTTTATGTTGTGTCAAGTATTAATACGACAAAGGTTTTGAACAAAGCATTCGACCAGCTAATATTATTTATGTATTCTTCAGACTGATCAAGTGGCATATTTTTTCATTTCAATTTAGAAAATGAATGAAGTTTATCATTTGTATAAGGAAAGTTGAATGAATGTGCTGTGCGAACTCTAGTCATAACTTCTCTATTGAGCCCTAATCCAACTGCTGAGTGTTGATCTGTTTGGAATGTGTCTCTTAGGCTGATAACAGTAGTCATTTACAGGAATCAATATTGCATTCAAACTTTCTCTTGAAGGTGCCCTAGATTCAGTCAGAGCAGGCATGTGTGTGAACAATCAGGCACAACACACATACACAAACGCACTTTCCAGCCACTCTTACAGAAAATATTTGTACCCATTGAAATTAAACTATATAATTTCCGGTGATTTCTATAATTTTTTTTCCATAACACATATGATAAAATTACATCTAGTCATACCAATGCAATAAGTACTAAAAATTTTAGAATTACAGATAAAATTAAGCAAACTCAGGTTTTGTCATTTTTATTACCTAATAAACAAAATAAAAAAAATATATTGTAGTTTCCAGAAAAAAAAAGTTGGAGTAGCTTATACGCACCTTTACTACAAGTAAATATAATATCAAACTTCTTGGTATATATGTCCCAAGTAGGCATAATATTAATGTCTAAATGGGAGAAGTTCTTTAGTCTGTCATTTCTGGAGGTAGTCTGGAGGTAGATAGAGATTGAACTGGTTATCAATATATGCGCGTACTTTCCTCTACTACACAATTGATGCATATAATATCATCTGCATAACCACAGCAGTAATAACACTTGTGTAAAGTCAAAGTGAATATTTCGTGTCAGTGCACATCAAAATAAGAAGTTCTGGACCAGAGCCACACTACTGCTAAATTCTCATCCTGTAGTTTTTGTTAAGGTTAGTAAACATTGTCAAGGATGGCGACATTAGTTTGTCAGAGGAAGGAGTCGTATTCGCGGTCGTATGGTCTTGCGGTTTTCACTTGTCTGAGATACTGTATAACTTAGAATAACAATCTGATTCTGGAAATGTCAGAAACATATAAGAAAAAAATGCCAGTGTCATCCAATCACCATTGAATCGGTTTAAAATTAGTATCTGTTTCGGAAAATAAAACTAAGAAGTCCATTCCTCTTAATTCAATATTACCTATAAGATAATAAGATTCATCAATGTAAACAAGAAACTTTACATCTAATATTGTTTTGTTCAAGGGTGCAATATACAGATTGATTCGAGAATTTGTTTAGACAAATCCATCATACCATGGAAAGCATCAGAAATTATATATGTTTCATTCGGTTTGATTTTTTATATGAAAGAATTTTATTCTTCTCACATCTCATATTAAGTCATCAAATCATTTCAAATTTTTTTACTAGACCTCTAAACATCAATTTTCTTTCAGTCATCAATTTCAATATAAATTATGTAAATAAATGTCCACAAATCCGACAAGTATAGCAAGTGATACGTTAGTCGCAGATAAACAGTCAGTTTTTATGGGTTTATTGCTCTTTGCGGTAATTCCTTTGTTAATGGAAATATCACAAATTTTTTTTATAAATTGCCACAACAATATTTTTTATATACAAAAACTGTATGTATATCTCTTACTTATGTATACTTAGAAGTATTTGAATGACCATGATGTTTGAGCATCTCTATTTCTCCTTCTTTATGCAAATGCCATCAACTGATCAATATAAATATATCTAGCTTGATGTAATTGATTTGGCCAATTTATGCATCAGTCGATTTATTGCATTACTTCTGATATATTATTTTAGTAAATACTGTTTCTATGAAAGCACGTTTTCTAAATTAGATTACTAACTCTGTAGTTAATACCAAAATCTAAACTAAAGGAGCAAACACAAGAATTTAATATATTTCCCCGACAGCAGCTTGTTCACAGCAGTGCTCTGTTCCAATATGGCACAGGCCTTTTGTGCTACAAATCCAATCTTGACTAAATAAAAACTTATTAAAGTCTTAATTAAAAACACGACCAGTATATTAGTATTATTGAGTACTGAACACGAAATAACTATGGATCGATAATGCATTTACTCTGAGTAAATTATAGTGCTCAGTGTTCTAATCAATAGTACTAATTGATTAGATTTTGATGATTTATATGTTTGGAGGTCCTCCCGAAGTTTTTTATGCTTTTAGGATCATGTCTGAATTTGTGTGTGTGTGTGTGTGTGTGTGTGTGTGTGTGTGTGTGTGTGTGTTGTGTGGGTGTGTGTGTTTGTGATATGTTGTGTGGTGAGTGTAGTGTTTGTGTTGTATATGGAAGTGTGCGTGTTTTTGTATGTATATGGTAAGTGTTGTGTGTGTGGTGATGTGTATGGGAAGTGTGCGTGTTTGTGTATGTATATGGGAAAGTGTGTGTGTTTGTGTATGTATATGGGAAGGTGTGTGTGTTTAGTGTATGTATATGGGAAAGTGTGCGTGTTTGTGTATGTATATGGGTAAGTGTTGTGTGTTTGTGTATGTATATGGGAAAGTGTGCATGTTTGTGTATGTATATGAGTAAGTGTGTGTGTTTGTGTACGTGTGTGGGTGATAAGTGTGAATGAGTAAGTGTGCGTGTTTGTGTATGTATATGGGTAAGGTGTGTGTTTGTGTATGTATATCGGAAAGTGTGCGTGTTTGTGTATGTAAGGTGTGAGTGGTGTGTATGCGTAAGAGTGTGTATGTTTGTGGGTGAGTGTGTCTGTTTTTATGTGGATTAAATATAAATCCTTTCAATCGCGCTCACGTTGGAATATTTGACAACAATGCATAGTGGGAAGAATACTTGATCGTCCTAAATGCTCAACGAGTAAGGACTTCTTCCCAGTCTTCTTTCCATTCCAGAAATTGAAAATGTCTTTAGTTGTGGCATGGACCGAGTATTAGTATAGGTAAAAATATATTCACGACTATGGGATCACTGAGTGAGAGAAATTAACAGGGAAAATGGTGTTACCTTGAATATGTTGAAATGTATTTCATTTCAGCTACATTTCGGTTACAGCGCTGTAGAGATAGCCAAGTCGAAGTGGTATATTCAACAACTTGAACTCGTCTGCCGTCTGTAAAACATCGGATGACAGTTTATAATCCCCTTCACTGGTTGTTTATTTTTCCCATAAAATTGATAAATCATAAGATTTAAATAGTTGTGAATGCTACCTGTTATTTTTCATTAATCAATCCTTATCTCTAAAAGAAACACTTCTCACTAGAATTCACTAAAGCGTTCGTGCTGAACGAACATTCTAATTGCATTTTTGATGTAATTTGCAGTATCTTAAAGTCTAATGATTAAATAAATAATTAATTAAATTCATTGCTTTTATTTGATAATAGGTTTATTTGTAGTAAAGTTGCGTGTAGAGTGCTCCAAAATTGTTATTATATTTAATATTGTAATTGATAACGGAAGTTACATTTTGACTATTTCAATTGAATATATGTATATCTATTTTTTGATTTCTAATATAGATTTTTTTAATAGTTAAACAGTGCGGTAAGTGGAGAGTTGTTAATGTATTTTTATTTAAATACGCGAATCAACAGTACGCTTGATCATAGATCTTGCGACCCATTCAAAATGTAGAGATTAGATGCAAGCAAAGTGGAAGGCGTCGAAGCCAGGATTCTATGGTCAATTCAACGGTTTCTGACAGCCTATATATATATGTCGAGTGTGTGGACAAGATCGACAGCCACAGCTTTGACAACACTGCTCCGGGAATAGTCAACACTTGCTGTTAACATACCTAGTGCTAGCTTCATGCCAGTTCTTTCCTTATAAACCTCTTTTGCGCTCCTAAGGAACCATTTTTACACTTCACTCTACAATTAGATTCTACATAAGGGAAATTAAGCAAATAATTTTCTTCATTAATTAAATATAATATAAAAAAAACAATTATTATTCAGTTTTCAAAAATGTATTTTACGATAAAATAAACTGAAAGGTTTTTATTTAAAAACGGTTTTTAAATGAAATTGAAAACGTTTGGGGTGAAAAAAATGAGCTTAAAAGTTCAGACCTCTTACATTTCTTGGGAAAAGGTCATAACGGTTTAAATATCCTTTGAACAAGGATTTTAAAATATGTGAAAATGTTTGAAGATATTTTATTTAATATTTGTTTAATATGCCAAACAAAAATTTGTCATACTCACAAATATTACATGAAAAAATACAAATATTTCAGGCCGTTTGTAAAAAAAAAAGTTATTTTAAATTTATTAATATTATAAGGATTATTACTATAATCAAGCAAAAAATATTAATAAACTGAAATCACCTAAATGTTATAAATACATTACATATATTGCGTAACGTAATTGTAGTCATTAATGCATACATATATATTTATAGTATGAGTTCGAATTTAAACTGTTATTGTGTCCAGTTTTTTATTGTCTTTCTGTTTATTACGTGTATATATATATTATAACTCATGTAGTACTAGTGCGTAAAATACTAAAATAAATGTACACACACAATGGATATACAATGGTATATTCATACTATAAATACATATCTAGCTATACATATGCACATAGACAATACAAGAAATACATATTCATTTTAGAAATACGCGTTTAATTCGTTCCAGAATTAACTTCGTTTGAAAAATGATTCGTAAGTCGAAACACTAGTTCCCATCAGGAAGTAGTATAACCAAGTATAAGATGAAACGGCCCAAAATAGAAGAAGAAGAAAAAAAGTAGAGGAAGAAATATTTAAGTAGTTAATATTGCAACAACATACAATGCATTTTTACGTATTAATTAAACAAAATAAAATACAATAATTAAATGGTGTTTTAATATGACACTTGCCTCGAAGACTAACATCTGTGGCGAAACGAAACAATATTGCACCAGATAAAATAAAATCAAGAGATTAAGTGTACGTGCTGCACGAAATACCGGCGTATTATTCTACTATCATAATCTCAAAAATAATTAAAATTATGCAATTTACAATGTACGTTTTGCGTGTTATCCATAAGCGTTAAACTTCCTAAACCAACAAATAAAACATAATTTTACTATTATTCCTCTAAACAATATTTTCAGTATTGTTTTTCAGTTTTTCAGAAAGAAAGAAAACTTTGTATATTAACTGTGATTATACTTTGTACAATAATGAGGTTTGTGCTTGTTTGCAGGATTTCCTGCAGCGGCCATACGAGTTAGCAAAATGATTAATTTTGAATTTTGAGCTCTATGCCGAGCGGAGTTATCCCAAAATTTTACGGCATATCTCAAAAAACTCGTTTATTGAGATTCACTCATATTCGAGGTTACACTGTGTTTAATGATTTTCTTGTTTAAAGCAATATACAATGGAATTGCAGTGAATACGTCTACACCCAGCGGAAACTGGTGCGCGTAGGGAGGGGACTCTGGGAATGCTCTACAAGCTGAGGTTTGCCGTGAATTAAGCACATACCGGAGTAATTTAGAATCAGCACAAGTGATGGAATCAGGCAAAACAGATGGAATCGTACAATAAATTTCGCTTTGAATAATGATAAAAATTGATGGGATAGAGTATGAGGCATGGTGTTTTGTGGGTTTAAAACAAAGGAAATCTGCTGATTAAACATTTATTAAGAATCCGTTAAGCGTTGAGAAGCGGCTCAGGTGCTGTGGGGTGAGAAGATTGATCGGCACTTGGTTTGATTAAAGGAGGACCCCTATCAGTGACTGTACTGTGATTCCGCCATCTGTTCTCCATAATCAACTCGCCCCGCTTTTCTTCTTCTGTACGCCTCCCTGTCCACATCTCCTGCCTAAACCCACTTTTTTAAAGAAATAGTCTAATCTTGCTGACATCTAATAATATATTTCGTTACGTTATAAAACTACCAGGCTGCAACAGCTTCAATTTAACTTCGCACCGATAAAAATAACAATAATAAAATTGACCATTTTTTGTTCTTTATTGTTCAAATGTTTGTTCATGTGTTTTGTTATTTCTATATTATAGAGTATTTAAGGAAAACTTTTCTTAATCGGAATTTGCTAAAATGATATCAAATAATAGATAAAAGGATTATAATAAATGAATAATTATACGAATGTATTTAAAAGAGGATTTTGTTAAACAATTACTATTAACCCGATTGTGTCGTTGAACCATAAGTACAATAAGTACAAGGTAAAAAATGACTGAAACTTCACCCACCTTCACAGCACTAAGGGTACTTGGAAGTTTAAAAACTAAGTTATCAGATCTTAAAATGAAAAGAAAACATAATATAAAACAGAGCTCGCTAAAAATGCCTGCTTGAAAGACAAATATAAAATATAATCAATTTGCCAAAGCCCATTTTTTTTAGATTTTGAAAATTTAAATAAGTGTGCTCCATATTTTTTTGGTAATATTGCATCATGAGAAAGTCGCTATTTTAGCCAAAATGTAGTTTTAGAGAACATGTTTTAAAGATCAAAGTCTGGATTTTTCATATGATGTTAATTGCAGCATGTGTAAGTGATAGCAACGAGGGCAACGTCCGGTTAATACATTCCACTTTTAAATCCTACCTTTGAAGATTTATTATTTTCTCTACAAATTTAAGTGTAGTTGGAGTGAGGTTATTAGACTAATGTTGACCCTGTTCTTTTAGCTATATTATCTCTTTTATCTCTTTCCTTCTCGTTCATTCATCAATTGAATCCTTGATAACGCTGGGGTGTGTTGTGGGGCACAGAAGTTTTGTTTGGCCACAACCTGTTCCCTGCCTTAGTCTTGAATATTCTCTTACCCTGTGTTGATCTGTAAGTTACACCTGGCAAGAAACTCTTTCATAAAATTAAGAAAGTTCAATTATATTTGACCACTTGGACGCCAACTGTAATAATTCTGTGTGAAGCATTATAACTGATAACTTATGGACCAAAATATCCATGTTTCAATCCGTTAATTTTGAAGATTTGATATTCCACACAGTACCAATCATAATAACTGCAGATTCCCTCATTCTTGATAAAAATATCTAAGGAGGAGATTTTTAAAAACGTTTCTATGCTAGAGGTAGAGGTGATGGCCGTTTTTTCTAAACATGTCTGCCTTTATAGCCCAATATATAGATATTGTAATGTTTATTTGAAGGGAACAGGAAGAGAGTTTAGCAAGACAATGTGATGGCAAATAGCCAGGTTGTTACAAATCTTGTCTATAATGCCACACGTAAGACAAGCACACCTTTAGTAACCCATAATACTAAATATCAACATTTATTTTAACAATGTAACTCTTTTCTGCTGACCCATTTATAATTTTTATATCAAAATAAAAAATGATTGAGAACTAATAATAACCGGTACAACTGAAAAGCTGCTCATCGTGACTGACAATTTGATTTCCTTACTCTGTTTTTTTTTATTTTTTCAATAACTTTAATTATTAATACTTCGAGTAATTTTTTTCCCCATATTTCACAGTCGATGCTAAAAGAAAGAAAAACTTAGCAACTGCTGATTTTCTTTTAGGTGTTTTGTGTTATGTTGTTAATAGATTATTTTTATAGAGATATAATTGAACAAATATCAGGAATAAACAACAGTATAGAAGTATTCCTACAAAGAAATAGAGGAATAAAATATTTAAAAGTAGAAGAAACTAACGTTAGATTTGACAGCTCTACAACAAGAAAAAGGAAAAAAAATAAAATGATAAGAGGAATTACCGTATAAATCAAAGAAAACATGTCACCGAAATAAAGAAGTACAAGAGACTCTGAGAATGGTGAGAAAAGAAATATCTGAAAAGATGAAGAATTGAAAGTTAGAGAAACAATGAAATAATGGACGAAATCGTAAATTTAAAGTTGTGGGGAAAAAGAATCTGGATGGAAAACATATTAGAGAGATCAAGAAAAAGAGAAAAATGGTCTAAGTGAAGAGAAGTGGAATTTACATTCAAAGTAATGAAGAAAACACCTTCTAACTGTGAACATGTTAGGATGTCGGCAAAGACACTTTGTCTTACAAGCTAAGGCCAATATTTCTTGTTCTCACTCTCATTTTCAACTCGGGATTGTGCTTCACTTTATCCTATGTGCTTATTTATTGATCACTTTTCTTCCACTTTGGATCAATTTTTCATGTATACATGGATAATGTAATGGATTCTTCTACTACAATCAGTACCTTTCAACAATACGCTTTGTCTGAAAATGTTCCGTGTTTTAAGGCCAACATTTCCACTTAACTCCAGTTAGTTAAGGATAACTAAGCCACTCCCATTAATACTGTATTTTAACTGTGTCCTATGTAACATGAGTAAGTTTTTTAAAGACACTCAAATACAAAGTTATTCTTCATTAAATTACAAAACTAGTATAACCATAATTGTTTTCTGTAATAAAACATGTTCTGGATAAAACATGGTATCTATCAATTTCCATTAACGATCATCTAAAAGAGTAGTAAAAATTTGAAGTATGCATACTTTAATTAAACTCTAGTTTATCACTGGCTTATCGATTTTTAATACATTGCACTTAATGTAGCTAGCGTCAATGGGCCATTTAGTTTGCGAATGTTATGAAGAGTTGTTTTTAGCAATCACAGGTGTCGAGTGGTCACCCTCTCCCTCCACCGCGCTATGCTTCTGCTTTGCGTTATCAGAATGAGTCCCGCTGGACTGCTCTCGTTCCTCATATACATCATGACGTTTAGAAAACTAAACAAAACGGACAACAATAGTTCAATGTAAACTTAAATATATATATATATTCGTATATTTGGGGAGCAGGCCTTCATTTATACAAGTTCTATTAAAACCTATGCCAATTTCCATTTTAACACAATGGTTCTACAACAACTACGCTTTCTAGAAGGCTCACAATGCATCTTGCATCCGGAGAACAGTCTAGTCGAAGGTTTTGTCCGGTTAACATTGTTGTTCCTTTAAATAATGTAAATTTCATTTTCTTTGTTAAAAATTCTTACTTCTGCCTATGAAAAAGGTTTTAAATAAAACCGAAACGTTGGCAACGAGAGTTTGATTTTTTATCCTGGAAAATTGGCCGAACCCCGATTAAAAAACACACCTATTCTATCAAACGGTCGATATATTATTGAATCTGTTATATATATATATATATATTATATATATGATCAAACCACAAAAAGAAATGGGAAAACAAGACTAAGTTGGGTTTTTGACTCTGACGAAGACCGCTTGTTACGGTTGAATGATCTTAGTCTTGTTTTCCCATTTCTTATTGTGGTTTGATCATTGATTGTTATTTCACGTGTTTATGTGAAATCTTTATATATATATATGTTTCATTAAATGCCTTACTTATTTCTAATCTAGTCCGTTTTTAGCATAACTTTTCTAATTTTCTAATATAATTTTTCCATATTTTAGGTAAAATGTACACCAATTCACCAAATATTTTATTCATAAGGTTACTTACACTAATTCTGACGTTTCGATCAACTCTGATTATTTTCAAGGATAATTACTACTTTAAAAATTTATTTTTTTTAAAATTATCAAAAGATAAAAAACAATTATTAAACACTAACTAAACTGATAATATACATTAATCTCATATTGAATTCTTTCACTATGGAAAATGTCAACATAACCTTGACTTCAACAGGTTTCCTTCACACTGCTTTTAATTACACTACCTTATTTAATTACCTAACTTCTCTTGTAGACTTCTGGTTTTAGTCAAGTGTATAATTTTAAAATTCTTGCAATTGATCATTGAGGTGAATGAAGGTCTGCTCCCAAAATACACAAGTATATATATATACTATACTATATATACTATAATTTTCGGATGATCCGTCTTCAAGAGAAAATAGAAAGGGTTGACCAAGCAAGCCGGAAACAAACGGCAGGAAACCGTCCCTGCAAACCGACCCGGGATAATATATATAATATATTACATTATATATATATATGTAATGTATATATTATATATATCCCGGGTCGGTTGCCGGGACGGTTTCCTGCCGTTGTGTTTCCGGCTTGCTTGGTCACCCTTTCTATTTTCTCTTGAAGACGGATCATCCGAAAATTTGAGTTTGTAAGTGTGTCTCTTTCTCTGTGTGTTGCTTTTCTTCGTTTTTGAGCTGATATATATATATAGTTTATACTGAACTTAAATGTATATATAAACGGGTTTCCATGTGATTAAGATCTGTCAACTAAAATATGGAGTTCAGCCTCTAGATTCATAAAATATACATGATATGAAAAACCGACATTGAAGGATTCAAAGCATTAACCCCTATGACAGAATTAAAGGTAGTGTGCTGGTGAGCTGAAACACCCATAGATCAGATGTTTATTTCAGATGTATTTGTTCCAGCCACACATCTGCCATTTTTTTTTAAATTTGATAGTCTTTAATGAATAGAAAGATAAAAATTAGTGAGTTTTGAAGCAATGGACAGTTTAGGAGTAAATGAGGGGAGAGTGCGAAGTGGAGGTATTCTGGGCCACAAGGCTTGTGCTTAGTGGTCGGCTGTAACCAGTGATATTGACAGGCTCTCGTGTGAGTGATAGGAAGGGAGCAGCGATTGTCCTTACTCTCGTCCACCGCAAACAATCCTCTACCCTGTAACTAGACCGTAATTTATCGCAACATATAACAATCCCGCCTGCCTCACAATAACTATTATACTGCCTCTGCCAGCAAGTTCAGAGCTCACATACACCGTCACTATCATCAACTACTTTCAATAGCAACTTAATAGTCTCCTGTCAAATCTATCTCATTATTTCATTTTCCTGTCAAGATCTTATCTATGGATAATTCGTATATAAGCGTTTTTATTATATCTTTAATTAATGGAAATAGCGCTATTTTTTCTTACAAGGAAATAATCAGTATTTTTCGAAGGTCTGTAAAACTTTTATTTAGTTTTATATCTGATTATCTAATAATTTAATTGGTCTCAATAATGCAATATTTGATTTACTTATTTTCTACTAATTTGGTACTCATATTAAATGACGTACATAAAGTACATTAAATTTCTTCTGAATTGTGTTCATGTCACTCTGCTAGAGTTATATAACATACTCTGGAAATGTTATATATTAGAAAGGACCAGTCATCCATTAATTATAGAAGTGACATTTCAAATTTAAATAGTATTTATTCGGGTGTGTTAAGTTAAATATTCTTGATAGATGAAAAATTGTGTTAGTGACTTTTTGGTTTTCTGGTGAAATTTGGTTACCTTGCTTGGTTATTTCAGTTCAGTTGTCACGTGATCATTCAGACTACAGTTGTTAAAATCCACATACTATTTTGTAATACTACTACTACTACTAATACTACTTTGTAAAATAATTTGTAATGTACTGCTTAGTTTTTCTGTTTCAAATTTATACTTCTGTAAGTTTTCTCACTATCCTATAGTCAAAATTTCTATTATAATTTCTTAATTCCAACTAACTGCACTTTTCTGTATGTTTGATTTTTGAATGATTGTATTATTTCTTAAATTTCCTCTTTTTTTGAAGGCCTATGAAAAAGATTTTAAATAAAGACCAAAACGTTGGCAATGAGAGTTTAATTTGAACCTGAAGAACTGACCGAGTCCCGACAAACCTTAGTTTTGTTTCTATTCGACGGTCGATACTTTTATCAATAAATATGACTTTGTAATATATTTTTCATAATATTATAAATATAACATAAATCAATAATTATATTATAACTATTAAATTAAATACAAATATATATTATATTATATATATAATATATATTAATCAACGCCAATAAAAACATATATTCCATGTTGCTTTTCAGGATATGATGGATATTTGACTAACAAGGTGTTGTAATCAAACTCTTAACAACACTTAATGTTAGATACTTGTTCTCAGTGTGTTTAAAAATCCCGTAGTCTTTGGCAATATTTGTCAGAGGTAAACTTTCGTACTAATTGCACAAGTGATACTAATTTTAGGTTCATTTTTTGGTGATTTGATGAACTTTGAATTAATATAATTAATATAATATACACTTCAATTCATTATATTAGCTGTAATATAGAGATGTGTTAGTACAGGTACAGCATGAAGGATTAGAACAATCGAATGCAAGAATGATTAATGTAATGGTTTTATCTGTCACGGCTGAAACTATAACTACTAAAGGTTTTCCTCAAGGGGGCGTCCATAGCCACGATTCTGGAGATTATTTGTAGACGACCCACTAGATACATTATATAACCAACTTTACTGCACACCAGCATAGTTAGCTGAAATGGTTGTTATAAGAAGTTCGTTCCAGGTGGACTACCTATGTATTTATATATATGGAATACTCTCAAAAACGTTGAACTATCATCAAAAGATAAATATCCTGAAATAAATATAAATCCTGAAAAAAGGTTATTATAATTTTTTTCTCAATAAGAAGGAAGGTCAGTATCTAAATTTGTTTGATTAATAATATTATAATAGAAATATTAAAGATATGGAAATACGTTTGGAGTCATTTTAGTTGAAGGATTAAACTGGAAAAACCTACAACAATTGAATTATGTAATGTCACCAACGGGCTGTCCTACTGTAAATAATTCTTTGGCAGAACGTGGGTCTAAAGACAAATCTACAGTTTGGCTTTATAAAATTACAACTACTTCTGTTATAAAACTAATGGTATGACATGAATCGATTGTGTGCTTTCTTAAGATGAATGAAAAAGGTATCCATTTATTTTACTTTGACAAGTGTGTCAAAGGATACAAGTAGAAATGATCACCACTACTACCTTTAGCAGGGATAACTCATCTTTTTATACCCATACCCATCATTGGGTATTTTTTTTTAAAGAAAAGCACCTTTATCAGGGATAAGTTTTTAACGCATCTTTTCGGGTATTTTTTTTTTAAAGAAAAGGAAATTTGCATGTTATTAAGTTTGGTGTGAAATGAAAATTCTTCTTTCTGAGACAAAGTTTAAAAAAATTTAATTGAACATATCATTAATAATTTGGTCTATATGTTGGCGAATACACTGTCTCTCATAGAATATTCTAGAAGTGCGTCAAAGTGATCATAAATGAACACTTTAATAGAAACGTTTCTGTTTTCAAGTACACAACTCTCGTCTACTGTATTGATGGATAAAAAATGTACAGCATGACTAGTAAAATAAGTTCACTCTTAGGTGGGTACCTAGGCACAAGCAACTACAGGGTAATGAAGCAGTGGACGGGTAAGAAAAGGTTAGAGCCGCACGAAGCTTCAGCGGCCTGAAGCCTTTTTGCATCACACACCTGAGATTTCCCAAGAATAAGTTGAGGAATGTATGAAAAAGTAAGTTGATGAAACGTGGCTAGGCAAAATTAATCTCTATTATTCTAAAATAGTTCATTGCAACCGAATATATACATAATGTATAAACTTATATATACATTAAAAAATTTTAAAAAAATGTATGACTATGTATGTATATGTTAAAGCATTAAGTACATCTATGTGTATGTGTACCTGAAAGTGTACATATATGTGTGTTTGATATGTGTATATGTATGCCTGTCCATATGTTGATGTATGTGATTACTTATTATTATTTATTTGATTACGCTATTATTTCTGTATTCTATGTGCAGTATTGATTCAATGAATCTATATTTCGAGTGAATCGAATGGGTGTCCTTAACGCCCCCCCCCCCCCCCCCCCCGGCACACAGAGCAAGAAAGTAGACATGGTATGCCTAAAGTATAGATACACCGATAAACATAACATCACCTCAACACATCATACGCGTCCAGTATTTTAATCAAGGAGTATTCTTGATATTAGTATAGAAACCTCAGAATAATGATTTCTGAGAAGCTTCATCATCCACCCACCACAATGCATGAAACGAAAGATGGTATTCCAAAATCGAGCTACACATATAAACATTAACCTTCTAAATATATTTTAACACTCCAAAACATTTGATGAACAGAGAAGTACTATAATATACTTATATACAGATAAGTAGAATGTAGTATGAGTAACATCATAATCACTCCTCCTAAAAGAAAGAAACTAATATAGTATTATTATTATATTGTTTCACAGATAAACATATACCCTTGTCAATATATCTTACACCTCGAATACGTATCTTTTCCTAGATGATTTCTTCACACACACACACACCACACACCACACACACACACACACACACACCTACATACACAAAATATATATATTATATTATATATATATATATATAGTTAAATAACGCCCCATATTTGGCTTGTATCTGTTTCTTACACAATTTCTCCACTTTCCGGAATTCCTTCCTCGTCTCTTCATTAAAACTATAAAGCTCATCACCAATATTGCTAGTCGACATGTTTCGAATGTACCACATTCATCATCAGGACAAAATGAGAATAATAGTAGGATTGTTAGTTTATATATATAAAGAGGTGGATTACTATTGGAATGTTTACAGGACATCGCCCTGGATCACGGGGCATATGGGGGATTAAGATAGTGTGGTTGGACTCACCTACTATCTGGCTAATCTGGTTTGGCCTGTTGGAAAATAGTTTTCCAACCAATATTAGACGTTATTTAACAATATATGTTTAAATGAAGGTCTGCTTTCAACTTTTACAAATATATATATATATATATATATATATATATACAGTATATGATATATATACAGTTCAGTAGAATATCGTTTCAGTATCATTAACCCCCACCCCCCAAATGTATAAAAGTAGAGATGGTATTCCTGAAATACAGATACAGAGATGCGAACATTGAATATCGTAAATACATCTTGAAACTGCAATATGTTTTCTGCACCTATGACTTTTCTTGATATATGATTATACAGTAAGGTTGACTGTAATATTTGAGTGATATCCCCCCCCCCCCCCCCAAATAAATGCATAAATGTAGAGTTGTATTGCTAAAATAGAAATACACAGAATACATAAAATATAAACACATCTTAAAACACGAATATGTTTCTTGTTCTTTCGACAATTCTTGACATATCTACCATGTATACAGTAATCTAGACTACCGTTTGAGTATCACTAAACCGTCCCCTCACATCAACGCATAAAGTGGAGATGGTATCAATTAAATATATATAAACATAAAATATCGTAAATACCTCTTAAATTAAGAATATATTTTGGGTCCTAGGAGTATTCTTGATATATGTATATATAGTTAGGTAGACTGAATAGAGTATCATTACCCCCTACCGTCACATTAGATTAGAGATGGCGTTCCTAAAAAAAAATAAACAGACAAACATAAATTATTGTAAGTACATCTTAATATGAATCCACAATTATGTTTATGGTTCCAGGAGTGTTCTTGATATATGTATTTACTGTAAGACACACTGCCGTTTGAGTGTCATTAACCTTTCTCGTCACATCAACGCATAAAGGTAGAGATGGTATTCCTGAAACATAAATACCCAGATAAACATCAAATACCGTAAGCACATCTTGGACATCGAATATAATTCTTTCTGATACGAGTATTCTTGACAGATCTACATAGAGTAAGTTAGACTGTAGTTTGAGTATTATTAATCCCACTCCTCACATGAAACCATTAAAGTAAAAATTAGAACTCTGAAATATATATACACAAAAAGATATAAATTATCATAAATGATTTTAAAACACAATATGTTTTTACCTCATACAAGTATACTTGCTTATGTATACATAGTTAAGTAGAATATGGTTTATATATCTATAACCTCCATCCAACATCTCGCCCCCCCCCCCCCCCCAACCCAGAATAACACAAACATAAGTGCATGAAGGTACACATGGTATTTCTGAAATATCAATACACTAATAAACATAAATCGTAAATACATATTATACCTCGAATATGTTTCCGGATCGTAGAAAACTTCTTGACATATGTATATAGAGTTAAGTAGAATATGGTTACAGTATCTTTAAAATAACAACTACGCCAAAAATGTATGAATATAGTGCTGGTTTTCCTGAACTCCCGATACAGGCATAAATATTGAATATCGTAAATACATCTTAAACTTCAAATATGTTTCATGCTCTTAGAAGTATTCTCGACATGTGTATATAGAGTTGAGTAGAATTTCGTTACAAAATCTTTAAAATACCTTCTAGGCCAAAAATATATGAATATAGTAATGGTTCTCCTGAAATCTTGATAAAAACATAAATATTGAATATCGTAAATACATCTTCAACTTCGAATATATTTCATGCTCGTAGAAGTCTTCTCAACATGTTTATATAGAGTTGAGTAGAATATCCTTTCAGTATCATCAAAATACCTTCCACAACAAAAATGTATGAATACAGAGATGGTTTTCATGAAATAGAAATACACAGATAGACATTGTATATCGTAAATAGATCATAAGCCTCGAATATGTTTCTCGCTTGCAGAAGCATTCTTGATATATGAATATAGAGTTAAGTAGAATATAGTTTCAGTATGATTAAAATACCTTCCGCAGCCATAATATATGAATATAGTGATGGTTTTCCTGAAATCCAGATACTGGCATAAACATTAACAAACGTAAATACATCTTATACTTCAAATATTTTTTCCGCTCATAGAAAACTTATTGACATATGTATAGAACTAAGTAGAATATGGTTACAATGTCTCTAAAATATTTATTACACAGAAAATGTATGAATATAGTGATGGTTTTTCTGAAATCCAGATACAGGCATAAATATTGAATATCGTAAATACATCTTCAACTTCGAATATGTTTCATGCTCGTAGAAGTCTTCTCGATATGTGTATATAGAGTTGAGTAGAATATCGTTACAATAGCTTTAAAATACCTTCTGCTCCGGAAATGTTGAATATAGTGATGATTTTCCTGAAACCAGATACTCGATAAAATCCAGATACATTAACAAACGTAAATACATCTTATACTTTGAATATTTTTTCCACTCGTAGAAGACTTATTGACATGTGTATACAGAGTTGAGTAGGCTACCGGTTCAATATCTTTAAAATATTTCCAACACCTAAAATGTATGAATATAGAGATGGTTTTCCTGAAATACAAATATGGAGATAAAAATTATATAACGTAAATAGATCTTAAGCATCGAATAAGTTTCTCGCACGTAGAAGCCTTCCTGATATATGTATATAAGGTTAAGTAGAATATTGTTTCAGAATCATTAAAATACCTTCCACACCCACAATGTATGAATATAGAAGTGGTTTTCCTGAAATACAGATACAGTAACAAGTATTGATAATCGTAAATACATCTTATACATCGAATATATTTTTCACTTGTAGAAGACTTGTTGCTATATGTATATAGAGTCAAGTAGAATATACTTCCACTATCTTCAAAATACCTTCCACACACAAAATCTATGAACATAAAATGGTATTCCTGAAATATAGGAACACAGCCAAACATTGAATATCGTAATGAACTCTTTAATCTTGAATAATAATAATAACCAATAACCTTGAATATGTTTCTAGCTCGTAGAAGACTTCTTGACATATATATATATATATATATATATATATATATATATATATATATATATATATATATAAGAGAGAGAGAGAGAGAGAGAGAGAGTTATTTAGAATAGAATATAGTTTTAATATCGTTAAAATAACTTCCACAACCAATATGCATTGTGTGCTCTGATGGCAATTGCTCTGTTGTCATTGTGGTTATTTTGTTGTATATTTCGGCTATATTTCCATAATATAGTGGAAGTTTTGGTTTACTGAGTTCAATTATAATAGCCTGTATTATCTGTATACTCTAGCGGCAATTACTCTGTTATCATTATAGTTATTTTGTTGTTGTTTGTTATTATATATTTAAGCTGTATTTGCATAGCATGATCGAGATTGTTGTGTAGCATTGAAGATTTTGATGCGTGTGTGCCTTCGGGTGGAGCATGCTGTTCTCTGACAATAAAAAAAAAAAACCAATATGCATGAATATAGAGACGGTTTTCCTGAAATACAGATACAGAGGTATACTTTGAATAACGTAAATAGATCTTAACCCTAGAATATGTTCCTTGCTCGTAGAGGGCAACTTGAAATATGTAACTAGAGTGAAGTAAAATATCGTTTCAATATCTTTAAAATACCTACACACCATAATGGATGAATATAGAGACGGTTTTTCTGAAATACAAATACAGAGATAACGATTGAATATCATAATTAGATCTTAAACTTCGAATATGTTTCTTTCTGCTAGAAGACTTCTTGATATATATATATATATATAGAGTTAAGTAGAATATTGTTGCAGTATCTGTAAATACCTACCACACGCAAAATGTATGAATGTAGACATGGTTTTCCTGAAATACAGATACAGAAATAAGTATTGAAAATCATTATTACATTATATACCTCGAATATGTTTCTCATTTGTAGAAAACTTCTTGACATATGTATATAGAGTTAAGTTTAATATCGTTACAATATCTTTAAAATATCTTCTACACTAAAAATAAATAAGTATAGAGAGTTTTCCTCAAATACAGATACAGAAATAAGTACTGAATATCGTAAACACACCTTAAAACTGGAATATGTTTCATACTCGTAGAAGTCATCTCGACATCTGTATATAGAGTTAAGTAGAATATTGGTACAATATGTTTAAAATACCTTCTGCTCCGGAACAGTTGAATATAGAGATGGTTTTTCTGGAATACAAATACAGAGATAAACATTGAATATCGTATATAGATCTTAAACTTCGAATATGTTTCTCGCTCTTAGAAGACTTCTGGACGTATGTATATAGAGTTAAGTAGAATTCCGTTTCAGTATCCTTAAAATACTATCCATACCCAGAATGTTTGAACATAGTGATGGTTATCCTAAAATACACATACAAAGATAAAGCTTGAGTATAGTAAATAGATCATAAACCTCGAATATGTTTTTTCGCACGTAGAAGACTTCTTTTCATATGTTTACAGAGTTAAGTAGAATATCGTTTGAAAATCTTCAAAATACCTTCCAAACCCAGAATGTATGAATATATTGATAGTTTTCCTGAAATATTGATACAGAAATATAGTAAATAGCTCTGAAACCTGGAATGTGTTTCTTGCTCGTAACTGACTTCTTGACATATTTATATAGAGTTAACTATGAATTCGTTTCAATATCTCTAAAATACTTCCACACCGAAAATGTGAATTGGATATATAGATATATATGAATATATCTATATATGAATCTATATATGAATATAGACATAGTTTTCCTGAAATAGAAATGCAGAGATAAACATTGAATATCGTAAATAGATCTTTAACCTCGAATATATTTCTCGGTCGTAGAAGACTTCTTGACCTATGTATATAAAGTTATGTAGAATATCGTTTCAGTATCTTCAAAATACCTTCCCCAACCAAAATATATGAATATTGAAATGTTTTTTCTGAAATACAAATACGGAGATAAAGGTTGAATATCGTAAATGTATTAAGATAGAGATGATTATCCTGAAATACAGATAGAGAGATAATTATTGAAAATCGTAAATACATCTTAATCTTTGAATATGTTTCTTGCTCGTTGAAGACTTCTTGACATATGTATAAAGAGTTAAGTAGAAATTCGTTTCAATATTTCTAAATTACCTTCAACACGAAAATGTATGACTATAGACATGGTTTTCCTGAAACACAAATACAGAGATAAAGGTTGAATATCATAAATTGATCTTAAACCTCAAATAGGTTTCTCGCTCGTAGAACACTTTGCACACCAAAAATATAGGAATACAGAGATGGTATTCCTAAAATATAGATACACAGATAACATTCAATATTGTAAATACATCTTAATCCTCCAATATATTTCTTGCACCTAGAAGTGATCGATAAGTTGAATACTTTTTTATCTTTGAGTAAGTTTAATCTTCTTTACCCTCTGCACAAATATATAAAATTAGATTTGGTATTCCTAAAATTTAAATACAGAGTTAAACATAAAATTTCGTAAGCACATCTCTACCTTGGAATATGTTTCTTGTTGTTAGAATTGTTAGAATATCGTTTGATTATCTTTATCGTCTCCTTCTTCACAACAATGCATGAAAGTAGACATGGTATTCCTAAAATATAGATACACAGATATACATTACATTTTATAAAATATATCTTAAACCATGATGTGTCCTGCTGTTAGGAGTATTCTTGACATATCTGAAGACATTTAAGTAGAATATCGTTTGAGTATCATTATCGTCTCCTTCTTCAAATCAATGCATGAAAGTAGACATGGTATTCCTAAAATATAGATACACAGATATACATTACATTTTAAAAAATATATCTTAAACCATGAATGTGTTTCCTGCTGTTAGGAGTATTCTTGGCATATCTACAGATATTTAAGTAGAATATCGTTTGAACATCGTGATCGTCTCCTTCTCACATAATGCATGAAAGTAGACATGGTATTCCTAAAATATAGATACACAGATATACATTACATTTTATAAAATATATCTTAAACCATGATGGTTTCCTGCTGTTAGGAGTATTCTTGCATATCTACAGATATTTAAGTAGAATATCGTTTGAACATCGTGATCGTCTCCCTTCTTCACATAATGCATGAAAGTAGACATGGTATTCCTAAAATATAGATACACAGATATACATTACATTTTATAAAATATATCTTAAACCATGATGTGCCCTGCTGTAGGAGTATTCTTGACATATCTGAAGACATTTAAGTAGAATATCGTTTGAGTATCATTATCGTCTCCTTCTTCAAATCAATGCATGAAAGTAGACATGGTATTCCTAAAATATAGATACACAGATATACATTACATTTTATAAAATATATCTTAAACCATGATGTGTTTCCTGCTGTTAGGAGTATTCTTGACATATCTACAGATATTTAAGTAGAATATCGTTTGAACATCGTGATCGTCTCCTTCTTCACATCAATGCATGAAAGTAGACATGGTATTCCTAAAATATAGATACACAGATATACATTACATTTTATAAAATATATCTTAAACCATGATGTGTTTCCTGCTGTTAGGAGTATTCTTGACATATCTACAGATATTTAAGTAGAATATCGTTTGAACATCGTGATCGTCTCCTTCTTCACATCAATGCATGAAAGTAGACATGGTATTCCTAAAATATAGATACACAGATATACATTACATTTTATAAAATATATCTTAAACCATGATGTGTTTCCTGCTGTTAGGAGTATTCTTGACATATCTACAGATATTTAAGTAGAATATCGTTTGAACATCGTGATCGTCTCCTTCTTCACATCAATGCATGAAAGTAGACATGGTATTCCTAAAATATAGATACACAGATATACATTACATTTTATAAAATATATCTTAAACCATGATGTGTTTCCTGCTGTTAGGAGTATTCTTGACATATCTACAGATATTTAAGTAGAATATCGTTTGAACATCGTGATCGTCTCCTTCTTCACATTAATGCATGAAAGTAGACATGGTATTCCTAAAATATAGATACACAGATATACATTACATTTTATAAAATATATCTTAAACCATGATGTGTTTCCTGCTGTTAGGAGTATTCTTGACATATCTACAGATATTTAAGTAGAATATCGTTTGAACATCGTGATCGTCTCCTTCTTCACATCAATGCATGAAAGTAGACATGGTATTCCTAAAATATAGATACACAGATATACATTACATTTTATAAAATATATCTTAAACCATGATGTGTTTCCTGCTGTTAGGAGTATTCTTGACATATCTACAGATATTTAAGTAGAATATCGTTTGAACATCGTGATCGTCTCCTTCTTCACATTAATGCATGAAAGTAGACATGGTATTCCTAAAATATAGATACACAGATATACATTACATTTTATAAAATATATCTTAAACCATGATGTGTTTCCTGCTGTTAGGAGTATTCTTGACATATCTACAGATATTTAAGTAGAATATCGTTTGAACATCGTGATCGTCTCCTTCTTCACATCAATGCATGAAAGTAGACATGGTATTCCTAAAATATAGATACACAGATATACATTACATTTTATAAAATATATCTTAAACCATGATGTGTTTCCTGCTGTTAGGAGTATTCTTGACATATCTACAGATATTTAAGTAGAATATCGTTTGAACATCGTGATCGTCTCCTTCTTCACATCAATGCATGAAAGTAGACATGGTATTCCTAAAATATAGATACACAGATATACATTACATTTTATAAAATATATCTTAAACCATGATGTGTTTCCTGCTGTTAGGAGTATTCTTGACATATCTACAGATATTTAAGTAGAATATCGTTTGAACATCGTGATCGTCTCCTTCTTCACATCAATGCATGAAAGTAGACATGGTATTCCTAAAATATAGATACACAGATATACATTACATTTTATAAAATATATCTTAAACCATGATGTGTTTCCTGCTGTTAGGAGTATTCTTGACATATCTACAGATATTTAAGTAGAATATCGTTTGAACATCGTGATCGTCTCCTTCTTCACATCAATGCATGAAAGTAGACATGGTATTCCTAAAATATAGATACACAGATATACATTACATTTTATAAAATATATCTTAAACCATGATGTGTTTCCTGCTGTTAGGAGTATTCTTGACATATCTACAGATATTTAAGTAGAATATCGTTTGAACATCGTGATCGTCTCCTTCTTCACATCAATGCATGAAAGTAGACATGGTATTCCTAAAATATAGATACACAGATATACATTACATTTTATAAAATATATCTTAAACCATGATGTGTTTCCTGCTGTTAGGAGTATTCTTGACATATCTACAGATATTTAAGTAGAATATCGTTTGAACATCGTGATCGTCTCCTTCTTCACATCAATGCATGAAAGTAGACATGGTATTCCTAAAATATAGATACACAGATATACATTACATTTTATAAAATATATCTTAAACCATGATGTGTTTCCTGCTGTTAGGAGTATTCTTGACATATCTACAGATATTTAAGTAGAATATCGTTTGAACATCGTGATCGTCTCCTTCTTCACATCAATGCATGAAAGTAGACATGGTATTCCTAAAATATAGATACACAGATATACATTACATTTTATAAAATATATCTTAAACCATGATGTGTTTCCTGCTGTTAGGAGTATTCTTGACATATCTACAGATATTTAAGTAGAATATCGTTTGAACATCGTGATCGTCTCCTTCTTCACATCAATGCATGAAAGTAGACATGGTATTCCTAAAATATAGATACACAGATATACATTACATTTTATAAAATATATCTTAAACCATGATGTGTTTCCTGCTGTTAGGAGTATTCTTGACATATCTACAGATATTTAAGTAGAATATCGTTTGAACATCGTGATCGTCTCCTTCTTCACATCAATGCATGAAAGTAGACATGGTATTCCTAAAATATAGATACACAGATATACATTACATTTTATAAAATATATCTTAAACCATGATGTGTTTCCTGCTGTTAGGAGTATTCTTGACATATCTACAGATATTTAAGTAGAATATCGTTTGAACATCGTGATCGTCTCCTTCTTCACATCAATGCATGAAAGTAGACATGGTATTCCTAAAATATAGATACACAGATATACATTACATTTTATAAAATATATCTTAAACCATGATGTGTTTCCTGCTGTTAGGAGTATTCTTGACATATCTACAGATATTTAAGTAGAATATCGTTTGAACATCGTGATCGTCTCCTTCTCACATCAATGCATGAAAGTAGACATGGTATTCCTAAAATATAGATACACAGATATACATTACATTTTATAAAATATATCTTAAACCATGATGTGTTTCCTGCTGTTAGGAGTATTTTGACATATCTACAGATATTTAAGTAGAATATCGTTTGAACATCGTGATCGTCTCCTTCTTCACATCAATGCATGAAAGTAGACATGGTATTCCTAAAATATAGATACACAGATATACATTACATTTTATAAAATATATCTTAAACCATGATGTGTTTCCTGCTGTTAGGAGTATTCTTGACATATCTACAGATATTTAAGTAGAATATCGTTTGAACATCGTGATCGTCTCCTTCTTCACATCAATGCATGAAAGTAGACATGGTATTCCTAAAATATAGATACACAGATATACATTACATTTTATAAAATATATCTTAAACCATGATGTGTTTCCTGCTGTTAGGAGTATTCTTGACATATCTACAGATATTTAAGTAGAATATCGTTTGAACATCGTGATCGTCTCCTTCATCACATCAATGCATGAAAGTAGACATGGTATTACTAAAATATAGATACACAGATATACATTACATTTTATAAAATATATCTTAAACCATGATGTGTTTCCTGCTGTTAGGAGTATTCTTGACATATCTACAGATATTTAAGTAGAATATCGTTTGAACTTCGTGATCGTCTCCTTCTTCACATTAATGCATGAAAGTAGACATGGTATTCCTAAAATATAGATACACAGATATACATTACATTTTATAAAATATATCTTAAACCATGATGTGTTTCCTGCTGTTAGGAGTATTCTTGACATATCTACAGATATTTAAGTAGAATATCGTTTGAACATCGTGATCGTCTCCTTCTTCACATCAATGCATGAAAGTAGACATGGTATTCCTAAAATATAGATACACAGATATACATTACATTTTATAAAATATATCTTAAACCATGATGTGTTTCCTGCTGTTAGGAGTATTCTTGACATATCTACAGATATTTAAGTAGAATATCGTTTGAACATCGTGATCGTCTCCTTCTTCACATCAATGCATGAAAGTAGACATGGTATTCCTAAAATATAGATACACAGATATACATTACATTTTATAAAATATATCTTAAACCATGATGTGTTTCCTGCTGTTAGGAGTATTCTTGACATATCTACAGATATTTAAGTAGAATATCGTTTGAACATCGTGATCGTCTCCTTCTGCACATCAATGCATAAAAGTAGACATGGTATTCCTAAAATATAGATACACAGATATACATTACATTTTATAAAATATATCTTAAACCATGATGTGTTTCCTGCTGTTAGGAGTATTCTTGACATATCTACAGATATTTAAGTAGAATATCGTTTGAACATCGTGATCGTCTCCTTCTTCACATCAATGCATGAAAGTAGACATGGTATTCCTAAAATATAGATACACAGATATACATTACATTTTATAAAATATATCTTAAACCATGATGTGTTTCCTGCTGTTAGGAGTATTCTTGACATATCTACAGATATTTAAGTAGAATATCGTTTGAACATCGTGATCGTCTCCTTCTTCACATCAATGCATGAAAGTAGACATGGTATTCCTAAAATATAGATACACAGATATACATTACATTTTATAAAATATATCTTAAACCATGATGTGTTTCCTGCTGTTAGGAGTATTCTTGACATATCTACAGATATTTAAGTAGAATATCGTTTGAACATCGTGATCGTCTCCTTCTTCACATCAATGCATAAAAGTAGACATGGTATTCCTAAAATATAGATACACAGATATACATTACATTTTATAAAATATATCTTAAACCATGATGTTTTCCTGCTGTTAGGAGTATTCTTGACATATCTACAGATATTTAAGTAGAATATCGTTTGAACATCGTGATCGTCTCCTTCTCACATCAATGCATGAAAGTAGACATGGTATTCCTAAAATATAGATACACAGATATACATTACATTTTATAAAATATATCTTAAACCATGATGTGTTTCCTGCTGTTAGGAGTATTCTTGACATATCTACAGATATTTAAGTAGAATATCGTTTGAACATCGTGATCGTCTCCTTCTTCACATCAATGCATGAATGTAGACATGGTATTCCTGAAATATAGATACACAGATATACATTACATTTTATAAAATATATCTTAAACCATGATGTGTTTCCTGCTGTTAGGAGTATTCTTGACATATCTACAGATATTTAAGTAGAATATCGTTTGAACATCGTGATCGTCTCCTTCTTCACATCAATGCATGAAAGTAGACATGGTATTACTAAAATATAGATACAGAGATATACATTACATTTTATAAAATATATCTTAAACCATGATGTGTTTCCTGCTGTTAGGAGTATTCTTCACATATCTACAGATATTTAAGTAGAATATCGTTTGAACATCGTGATCGTCTCCTTCTGCACATCAATGCATGAAAGTAGACATGGTATTCCTAAAATATAGATACACAGATATACATTACATTTTATAAAATATATCTTAAACCATGATTGTTTCCTGCTGTTAGGAGTATTCTTGACATATCTACAGATATTTAAGTAGAATATCGTTTGAAACATCGTGATCGTCTCCTTCTTCACATCAATGCATGAAAGTAGACATGGTATTCCTAAAATATAGATACACAGATATACATTACATTTTATAAAATATATCTTAAACCATGATGTGTTTCCTGCTGTTAGGAGTATTCTTGACATATCTACAGATATTTAAGTAGAATATCGTTTGAACATCGTGATCGTCTCCTTCTTCACATCAATGCATAAAGTAGACATGGTATTCCAAAATATAGATACACAGATATACATTACATTTTATAAAATATATCTTAAACCATGATGTGTTTCCTGCTGTTAGGAGTATTCTTGACATATCTACAGATATTTAAGTAGAATATCGTTTGAACATCGTGATCGTCTCCTTCTTCACATCAATGCATGAAAGTAGACATGGTATTCCTAAAATATAGATACACAGATATACATTACATTTTATAAAATATATCTTAAACCATGATGTGTTTCCTGCTGTTAGGAGTATTCTTGACATATCTACAGATATTTAAGTAGAATATCGTTTGAACATCGTGATCGTCTCCTTCTTCACATCAATGCATGAAAGTAGACATGGTATTCCTAAAAATATAGATACACAGATATACATTACATTTTATAAAATATATCTTAAACCATGATGTGTTTCCTGCTGTTAGGAGTATTCTTGACATATCTACAGATATTTAAGTAGAATATCGTTTGAACATCGTGATCGTCTCCTTCTTCACATCAATGCATGAAAGTAGACATGGTATTCCTAAAATATAGATACACAGATATACATTACATTTATAAAATATATCTTAAACCATGATGTGTTTCCTGCTGTTAGGAGTATTCTTGACATATCTACAGATATTTAAGTAGAATATCGTTTGAACATCGTGATCGTCTCCTTCTTCACATCAATGCATGAAAGTAGACATGGTATTCCTAAAATATAGATACACAGATATACATTACATTTTATAAAATATATCTTAAACCATGATGTGTTTCCTGCTGTTAGGAGTATTCTTGACATATCTACAGATATTTAAGTAGAATATCGTTTGAACATCGTGATCGTCTCCTTCTTCACATCAATGCATGAAAGTAGACATGGTATTCCTAAAATATAGATACACAGATATACATTACATTTTATAAAATATATCTTAAACCATGATGTGTTTCCTGCTGTTAGGAGTATTCTTGACATATCTACAGATATTTAAGTAGAATATCGTTTGAACATCGTGATCGTCTCCTTCTTCACATCAATGCATGAAAGTAGACATGGTATTCCTAAAATATAGATACACAATATACATTACATTTTATAAAATATATCTTAAACCATGATGTGTTTTCCTGCTGTTAGGAGTATTCTTGACATATCTACAGATATTTAAGTAGAATATCGTTTGAACATCGTGATCGTCTCCTTCTTCACATTAATGCATGAAAGTAGACATGGTATTCCTAAAATATAGATACACAGATATACATTACATTTTATAAAATATATCTTAAAACCATGATGTGTTTCCTGCTGTTAGGAGTATTCTTGACATATCTACAGATATTTAAGTAGAATATCGTTTGAACATCGTGATCGTCTCCTTCTTCACATCAATGCATGAAAGTAGACATGGTATTACTAAAATATAGATACAGAGATATACATTACATTTTATAAAATATATCTTAAACCATGATGTGTTTCCTGCTGTTAGGAGTATTCTTCACATATCTACAGATATTTAAGTAGAATATCGTTTGAACATCGTGATCGTCTCCTTCTTCACATCAATGCATGAAAGTAGACATGGTATTCCTAAAATATAGATACACAGATATACATTACATTTTATAAAATATATCTTAAACCATGATGTGTATCCTGCTGTTAGGAGTATTCTTGACATATCTACAGATATTTAAGTAGAATATCGTTTGAACTTCGTGATCGTCTCCTTCTTCACATTAATGCATGAATGTAGACATGGTATTCCTAAAATATAGATACACAGATATACATTACATTTTATAAAATATATCTTAAACCATGATGTGTTTCCTGCTGTTAGGATATTCCTTGACATATCTACAGATATTTAAGTAGAATATCGTTTGAACCATCGTGATCGTCTCCTTCTTCACATCAATGCATGAAAGTAGACATGGTATTCCTAAAATATAGATACACAGATATACATTACATTTTATAAAATATATCTTAAACCATGATGTGTTTCCTGCTGTTAGGAGTATTCTTGACATATCTACAGATATTTAAGTAGAATATCGTTTGAACATCGTGATCGTCTCCTTCTTCACATCAATGCATGAAAGTAGACATGGTATTCCTAAAATATAGATACACAGATATACATTACATTTTATAAAATATATCTTAA
The DNA here is from genome assembly GCA_026182355.1 of Hermatobates lingyangjiaoensis. Lineage (NCBI taxonomy): Eukaryota > Metazoa > Arthropoda > Insecta > Hemiptera > Hermatobatidae > Hermatobates > Hermatobates lingyangjiaoensis. The sequence continues at coordinate 2,809,477 of JAPFBL010000328.1, read as the reverse complement.
ACCATGATGTGTTTCCTGCTGTTAGGAGTATTCTTGACATATCTACAGATATTTAAGTAGAATATCGTTTGAACATCGTGATCGTCTCCTTCTTCACATCAATGCATGAAAGTAGACATGGTATTCCTAAAATATAGATACACAGATATACATTACATTTTATAAAATATATCTTAAACCATGATGTGTTTCCTGCTGTTAGGAGTATTCTTGACATATCTACAGATAATTAAGTAGAATATCGTTTGAACATCGTGATCGTCTCCTTCTTCACATCAATGCATGAAAGTAGACATGGTATTCCTAAAATATAGATACACAGATATACATTACATTTTATAAAATATATCTTAACCATGATGTGTTTCCTGCTGTTAGGAGTATTCTTGACATATCTACAGATAATTAAGTAGAATATCGTTTGAACATCGTGATCGTCTCCTTCTGCACATCAATGCATGAAAGTAGACATGGTATTCCTAAAAATATAGATACACAGATATACATTACATTTATAAAATATATCTTAAACCATGATGTGTTTCCTGCTGTTAGGAGTATTCTTGACATATCTACAGATATTTAAGTAGAATATCGTTTGAACATCGTGATCGTCTCCTTCTTCACATCAATGCATGAAAGTAGACATGGTAATTCCTAAAATATAGATACACAGATATACATTACATTTTATAAAATATATCTTAAACCATGATGTGTTTCCTGCTGTTAGGAGTATTCTTGACATATCTACAGATATTTAAGTAGAATAATCGTTTGAACATCGTGATCGTCTCCTTCTTCACATCAATGCATGAAATGTAGACATGGTATTCCTAAATATAGATACACAGATATACATTACATTTTATAAAATATATCTTTAAAACCATGATGTGTTTCCTGCTGTTAGGAGTATTCTTGACATATCTACAGATATTTAAGTAGAATATCGTTTGAACATCGTGATCGTCTCCTTCTTCACATCAATGCATGAAAGTAGACATGGTATTCCTAAAATTATAATACACAGATATACATTACATTTTATAAAATATATCTTAAACCATGATGTGTTTCCTGCTGTTAGGAGTATTCTTGACATATCTACAGATATTTAAGTAGAATATCGTTTGAACATCGTGATCGTCTCCTTCTTCACATCAATGCATGAAAGTAGACATGGTATTCCTAAAATATAGATACACAGATATACATTACATTTTATAAAATATATCTTAAACCATGAATGTGTTTCTTGCTCTTAGGAGTATTCTTGACATATTTAAAGACATTTAAGTAGAATATCGTTTGAGTATCTTTACCGTCTCCTTCTTCACATCAATGCATGAAAGTAGACATGGTATTCCTAAAATATAGATACACAGATTAACATAACATTTTATAAAATATATCTTAAACCATGAATGTGTTCTTGCTCTTAGGAGTATTCTTGACATATTTAAAGACATTTAAGTAGAATATCGTTTGAACTCCGTGATCGTCTCCTTCTTCACATTAATGCATGAAAGTAGACATGGTATTCCTAAAATATAGATACACAGATATACATTACATTTTATAAAATATATCTTAAACCATGATGTGTTTCCTGCTGTTAGGAGTATTCTTGACATATCTACAGATATTTAAGTAGAATATCGTTTGAACATCGTGATCGTCTCCTTCTTCACATTAATGCATGAAAGTAGACATGGTATTCCTAAAATATAGATACACAGATATACATTACATTTTATAAAATATATCTTAAACAATGATGTGTTTCCTGCTGTTAGGAGTATTCTTGACATATCTACAGATATTTAAGTAGAATATCGTTTGAACATCGTGATCGTCTCCTTCTTCACATTAATGCATGAAAGTAGACATGGTATTCCTAAAATATAGATACACAGATATACATTACATTTTATAAAATATATCTTAAACCATGATGTGTTTCCTGCTGTTAGGAGTATTCTTGACATATCTACAGATATTTAAGTAGAATATCGTTTGAACATAGTGATCGTCTCCTTCTTCACATTAATGCATGAAAGTAGACATGGTATTCCTAAAATATAGATACACAGATATACATTACATTTTATAAAATATATCTTAAACCATGATGTGTTTCCTGCTGTTAGGAGTATTCTTGACATATCTACAGATATTTAAGTAGAATATCGTTTGACCATCGTGATCGTCTCCTTCTTCACATCAATGCATGAAAGTAGACATGGTATTCCTAAAATATAGATACACAGATATACATTACATTTTATAAAATATATCTTAAACCATGATGTGTATCGTTTGAACATCGTGATCGTCTCCTTCTTCACATCAATGCATGAAAGTAGACACGGTATTCCTAAAATATAGATACACAGATATACATTACATTTTATAAAATATATCTTAAACCATGATGTGTTTCCTGCTGTTAGGAGTATTCTTGACATATCCACAGATATTTAAGTAGAATATTGTTTGAACATCGTGATCGTCTCCTTCTTCACATTAATGCATGAAAGTAGACATGGTATTCCTAAAATATAGATACACAGATATACATTACATTTTATAAAATATATCTTAAACCATGATGTGTTTCCTGCTGTTAGGAGTATTCTTGACATATCTACAGATATTTAAGTAGAATATCGTTTGAACTTCGTGATCGTCTCCTTCTTCACATCAATGCATGAAAGTAGACATGGTATTCCTAAAATATAGATACACAGATATACATTACATTTTATAAAATATATCTTAAACCATGATGTGTTTCCTGCTGTTAGGAGTATTCTTGACATATCTACAAGATATTTAAGTAGAATATCGTTTGAACATCGTGATCGTCTCCTTCTTCACATTAATGCATGAAAGTAGACATGGTATTCCTAAAATATAGATACACAGATATACATTACATTTTATAAAATATATCTTAAACCATGATGTGTTTCCTGCTGTTAGGAGTATTCTTGACATATCTACAGATATTTAAGTAGAATATCGTTTGAACTTCGTGATCGTCTCCTTCTTCACATCAATGCATGAAAGTAGACATGGTATTCCTAAAATATAGATACACAGATATACATTACATTTTATAAAATATATCTTAAACCATGATGTGTTTCCTGCTGTTAGGAGTATTCTTGACATATCTACAGATATTTAAGTAGAATATCGTTTGAACATCGTGATTGTCTCCTTCTTCACATCAATGCATGAAAGTAGACATGGTATTCCTAAAATATAGATACACAGATATACATTACATTTTATGAAATATATCTTAAACCATGATGTGTTTCCTGCTGTTAGGAGTATTCTTGACATATCTACAGATATTTAAGTAGAATATCGTTTGAACATCGTGATCGTTTCCTTCTTCACATTAATGCATGAAAGTAGACATGGTATTCTTAAGATAGAGGTACACAGGTAAGCATTACATCTTATTAAATACATATCAGTCATCCAATATTTTTCATGCTTCAAGGAGTATTCTTAATAGTATTATATACAGTTCAGTGTAATGAGTCTTGAGCAGCCTCATCCTTCCCCAACTCAAAGAATGATTGAAGAAAAATATTCCTGAAATGTCAATGCGTTGTTACAAATAACATCTCTGAAATACGTCTTACACTTCGTGTATACATCATGCGCAAGGAGTATTTTTGATGTATGTTTACTCGTATAAGTCTAATGACTTCTGTGGTACTGCATCTCCTCCCTCTTATTCAATACATGAATTTAGAGAGGGTATTTTTAAAAAATAGCTACCGAGTTAAATAATTTTTTTTTTATTTACGCCTCTCACCTCAAATTTGTGTTACACTTGAAAGATTAATCTTGATATAAATACCTAGAGTATATTTAATAACTTCTGAGATGTTTTGTATTCATCATCTAGAAATGAAACTTGACAGGGTATTCCTGAAATATAGATACACAGTCAAATATAACAGCCTCTAAATATATTTTGTAACTGCAATATATGATGCTATAGAGAGTATTCTTGAAATAAGAAGATGATGTTGGTTTTTATTTTTTTTGGGGACATTTCTTATCCCACAATCTATTCTTAATACTTGTGAAGGTTTTCCTGAAATAATAATGTAGAAAAATAATATATTTTTACATACTCAGTGAGTCTTATATCTTTATCCTAAGTCACTGCTTTTTTTTTCAATATCTATCCTTAAAGTTATAAAAAAATGTTTTAAAGCATTTTAAGTTACATTTAAAATATAATGTTATACGATTAAGTATATTTGAAATATTGTTTTTAATATTGGAGATTTATTGATTCTAGAATTCTTGAATGGGGCATGCAGTTATGAAAGTACCCGGGGTATGTTACCTACCTTATATTTATTTGTTTTTGTTCTCATGTTTGGATCTGTTCCTTCTCGTTTCTTTGAATAAGAAACTTGTTAGGGCAAGTTGAGTTTATCTTTAATCGGGTTTCCAGTTTTGTTATCGCTGCTAAAGCAGTTGATGAGTCGTTTGAACCACCAATTCTATACATATAAGAATCTTTCTTGCTATGCGTTTGTTACCAAATAATAGTTTTTAGCATTTAAATAATTATTTATTTAAGCAATTAATTTTTAAGGAAAAAATATAGTAAATAAATATATTTTGTTTAAACCTTGATACGTTACTCTGCAATCTCTAGGGGATCAACTGAGCATCTTTTAGGGTGCACTCTATGAGAAGGGCTCTTCCAGGGCCTCATTAGTTTGTTATTGTATTTACTCATAGTAAAGTTGAGGTTAAGCACTCCAGATTTTTTTTATCCTTTTGCTAGTAAAGCAAAGTTAAGCTGGTAATAGGATTTGATATATTTTTCAAAAAGCAGCTTTAACATGAAGAAAAATTAGTTTTATGGAAATATCATCTGAAGGAAATGAAAAAAAAAAATGATAATTGATATTAGCTATTACTATGGAAACAATTTTGAAGTGATGAAATAATAAATTTATACCGTTCTTTCTTTTATAATATTGTAAATATTGCAATAAACTCACTCAACATCGGAGAATATTCACTGAAATTCTTGGACAAATAAACCATTTGTCTTCTAAGTTGTCTCCTTCGAGACCCAGATAAAGGTAAATCCATCTGTAGCTCTCTGGTATCGGAAATGCCTCAAACTGTACATCAGATCTCAAAACCATACAAATTTGGCAATAACTCAAAATCGATTTCTACTATCACTTTGAATTACTTCCAATAAAGTAGAAATACCTGAAACAACATGTCTATTTTAATAACATATCCATCTTTACAAATTTATAAGTAGATATTTTGATGGTTATTTACTTTAATTAATGGATGTAAAATATCAAGAATTCATTTTAGAAAACTCAAAAATGTTGAAATCGGTCAATATTTCAGACTTTTTTATGTACAAGATATTTTAGTTACACCGAAATTAAAATATTAAGAATATTTTAATACACATATGTGTATTTGTGGATATCTCAGAATTGATACACTTCATGATCACAGATGTGCATTACTAATAGTAAAGTAAAACTGTCAAAACTGTATTTAGGAGACCTCAAAAACTTGTAAATATGGCTAAATCTCAAAACAAATTACTTTAATTTTCCTTGAAGTCGATTTGCACGAGATATTATAATGGCGTTGACAACTGTCAAAGTCACCATTATGAAGGAAAGACATAATATTTTGCAAGAATAAAGGAAAAAAAAACAATGGACCAATGGGTCTGTGGAAGAGAGACTCGTCTGCTGTTAGAGACGGCGGGCAGCACAGCCGAAGCAAAGCGTTTGTCGCCCTGGGCCAGTAGTCCTTTCCAAGCACTCCCTTTTATATGCCCCATACAGTCGCACAAAGCACCTTTATAAGTGAAACAACCAGCATTTTTGTTCAAAACACTGTTAACAACCCAGATGATACAACTGACTTCAGCATAGCAAAAAGGTCACATGCGAGTGTATATTGTCGTAAAATAGAATACATCGTTTATTATAAATGTTGAATACACTATATTTTTAATAAAAAAATGAAAAAATTACTAACCATGTAACTTATTTATGAATCTTTATTGTTGTAATTAACGATTCGTATTCATACCTGACTCAGTTAGGCAGCAAGGTTTTTTAAACTAAAGTAATGATTTACTACTTCAATAATTTCTAATTACAATAACTTGCAAGCACATTCCACATCTATCGGAAAGTTACCTGAATCTATCGGAGTAGAGTTATCTAACCAATAAAGAAAAATATAAGTGGTGCATATCACAAAACGTTTTCTTTATCCTTGTTTGTGATATCATAATTATTTCAGTTATTAAAAAAACATGTTGACCCAGCCTTTACCTTGATGCTCTATGTCAGAGGTTCTTAACTGTGGGTAATTTGCGGCTCTTGAGGACAGGAAGTTATGACTATTACAACTCGGGTGGGTACTTGCATAACGCCAAGGAGGGGCTAGACACCTCCGAAATCCCACAGTGGGTAAGGAGTAAGGACTGAGAAGTATGTACGAGTACTACTGAAAGACTCTCTCTCGAAGTGAGATCCGACCCGCGTTACAGGGCAATCCCGCTTTCAAGGAGACGACCCAGGCCTTTGATAAGTAAGATGGTCCTTAAACTGACAGCATGTAGAGTGCTGGCCAATCACGTTACACCTTGCCGATCTCTTTTACAAGTCAAAATCAATAAAATATAACTAGAAACACCAGTCAGCCTGAATAGAACGAAGTTTGTTATTCAATGGTGCATACGTATCAAGAGTGTTTAACGAAGGTGAACATTTTATAGGAAACGAGGGTTGAAACAATGAACTTAATGAAGACAGAAAACCAAGGCAGTGTTTAATATAACAAGTGAAAGTGTTCAACAACTACTTGACTGAAGCAAGTTACAGAGCAGATAACATATTTAAGGAGAAATAAATTAGAGATACTTTCGAGTGAACTTCTGATAAAGTTCAGTATCATTAAGATAGACTTGAAGCATTTGACAAAATAAAAACATTAATATCAATTATTTTGTTGTTAAAATTTCTAGACATATTTATAAAATTAATAAAACTAACTCCTAGTTACTAAATAATGCTTTGGTCTTCAGATATTATTAATAAATAAATTACTTACTTTTCTCTTCTCACATTATATGTTTTATCTACTATATTTTTAAATTGAGGCTCTCACATAATGTGTTCAGATTTCCCAAAAGCTAGGGGTCGATTTCGAGGAAAGTAAGTACGAGAGATGAGAGGACTTATCAAATGGCCCCAGAATTTACCCAGCATGGAATGAGCAGCAGGGTTAGACCCTAAACTTTAAAGGAAAGTATATTTTGTTACAAAATATCTACACAGTGTGGCACTAGTACAAGAGATGCCCGACAACTAGCCTACTATACAATCATTTCAACATCTTATATACCAATCGAGATGAGATAACAACGATAGGGCAACATCCAAGAGGTGAGCCACGTAGTTAAACATGTTCTGTTTTCAAATGACTCCACAACTATCAAACCCAGCATATGTGACACCTTCAGTGTTTCAAGTATCATGTCTCCACAAATACAGTGATTCACCACTTTATTTAACGGAATATAATGTGCTGTTAAATAAACAGGACTTAACAGCGTTTGAAAACGGTTTTGAGATAGCCTTCATTAAGATCAACTTTCCTTAAACAATTATAAAACAAGTGTTTCTTTTATTTTCTACTATCAAAATAGCAGGCACATAGCTAACAATACAAATTGAACTGAATAATGGAAAATAACTTTGAGAATTGAATGAAATAAGAAACTTTTTACTTAATTAATTCGCATTTAAAATTTATAATTACATTCTATTGCATTGTTAACTTGTTGAGGGCTCTCTGAAACTTTTGAGGAATATCAAACAAAGTTTCTAACAATGACTAAATAATCTTCCTATCATTTCATATTTTATAATTGTTTTAATCTGATAAAGATAAAGAATAATACTTCATCCACTGTGCATGCAGTTGTGATACGCTGTTTACTCATTGTAGAGCATCACAAAACAAGTTTCTACACGAAACAGTTTAATTAAAAAAATGAAGCCTTTTGAACATGGTTCTATTTCAAGGAAATCTAAAACTTAAAGTTGTTTTATGTCTTTGGTTTACCAGAACATGAAAACTACCTGTTCGACATGTGTTGATTTTTTGATAAAACTTCTTAATATGCTAACTTGCACTACGGATGAATACAGTAAAAAATATGGAATAAAATTAAGTTGTATTTTCTGTGTAGTCATTAGTTATCTTTAAAACTTCCCTGCCAAAATCAAAATACAGTCACGTTTTACACCCCCCCCCCCCCCCCCCCCAAGCACACAATCTGATTGGTATACCAGATTGTTTATTTCCAAAGAAAATACACACTTCTTCAGAAGTACAATTAATTTAAATTCTTTAAAAGAAATGAATGACTTTTTTCCCATACCTTGGCTTAAAATTTTAACTTGTTTTAATAACTACCAATATTAAGAGTTGTATATTTAAAAATTCTTATTTCAATAAAATGTTTAAATATACAAGTATTCATAAGAGTACCAAACAACGCTCATTTCTTGGTAGCGCTGGTAAAAGATAGACATAGGTTACGGCACTTTGCTAACTTCACCTGTACCAAAGCAAAGCCCTTTTGATTTCGGTCTATACTTTTCATCAATTTTGTACAAATATTTGTTATATATATACATATATCTAAAGATTTTACATAAACACGTGAAATAACAATTAATGATCAAACCACAATATGAAATGAAAAAAAAAAACTACGATCTAAGACTAAGAGCAGTTCGGTTTTTGACTCTGACGAAGACCGCTTGTTACAGTTGAAAGATCTTAGTCTTTTTTTTTTTCATTTCATATTGTGATTTAATCATATATATTACTGTTTTTAATATTAGTATCAAGTCAATCAGAAACTTTTAAAAGTTAATTTATCTTTATTCTAGAAGAGTTATTTAAAATTTTGGATCTTGAAAGTTATTTCTACGGGAACAACATACTGCAAAAATGAATTATCAATTAAATAGCCAGAACACGGCTATTTTAATCAAAATAGTGTAAACTAATGAACTAATTTATACAGAATTGCAAGAGACCCAATTTTTTCGTGTGTATAAGTACCCAATAAGAATGAAGAGTAATTATGGTTGTAGAATAATTATAAGCATATATCATATAAAATATCAGATATCTGTAATATAAGTATGTATTGTATATAATCATGGTGATGTTATATGTTTTGAGACATTTGGTTTAAAGGAAGTTTAAATTGAAATTTAATTGACTGTCAATTGAAATTTAAGGTCCAAATTAATTTATGAGAGATATAAACAGAAATAATTTTAGATTTTCTATTTGCTATTATATAAATATTAATTTTTTTTTATAACAATTCAAATATCTATTATTTTTTTGTTTCCAATGCCCACTCGATTATGATTTCACCTTCAATCAAGTTTTAGAGGTGGAAGGTGCAGTGCATTTATTTTAGTAATGCACGAGTCAAATTGTTTGTTTCATTCTATATTGAAAGCCCCATTGCCTCACTGAAGTCTGTTAGAGTAGGGATCATTTCGGAGTAGCTCATACTGTACAGACATTGCACCTTCTCCGAGGGATGGCGTCCACGAGATTCCCTATTTCCTAGATAAAAAATCCAGTTTCCCGACCAACATTCAAACCTACCTACTCTAAATATCATACTTTAAATATATATTCAGTAAGTTTGGCAGTTTCTTTGGCTAAAGTAAAGATTAATAAGTATAGGTATATTGCGATATATTTTGCCGATATCTAACTGAAAAGTGAGTGTGTATCAGATTTTGTAATCACTTTGAATCACACATATTGACAAAATTTCCTTCTTTAAGGAGAGTGAAAATTATGGTAAAGATCTCTATAAAACGTTTTTCCAAAAGGTAATGTTTTTCAACTACGTCGTTTTAGCTGACCTTGGAAAAATCATAACAAAAGATTCCATGTAAAAAATGTTACATAAAAACAAAGGTTTTCAAAGACGTAGAGCACTTTTTCAGATGACTTATGCTGCAGGTTTTAATCGAGTCATTTGGAACGCCTGTCCTTTAGCTCTTCCTCAAATCACATTATCTCTGGCTTTTATGTAACGACTCTTCAGAGCTTCTATTTCATATTCTGTTTAGACCAGTTATTTAATAATTATCATAAATGCACAGTGAAGCTTTCATAAAGGCTATATTTTTAGGTCATACAGTACTGATTCAGTCACAACAGTTGTTTGATTAAAGAAATTTCTTTGCAGCGCAGGTCTTTGTTGGGTTCCATCAACTATTAGTTTTATAGCATCCAGTTATTTCTTGAGATTACATCAAAACTTGATTTTAAAAATAGTTCGTTTCAAGCATAACAGTTCTCATTCAGGTTACATCGAATTTACGTTTTATAGAAACATTTTATGATCACGTTATTTTAATTCAATTTTCATCAGTAACTTACTTTAAAAAAAATACGTTTCAAACACAAAATCGGTGTTTGATTTCTTTAATATACATAATTCTTTGTTAGGATGTATCAGTAGCTGGTATTATAAAACGAAATACTTTGAGCTATTAGCTTTGAGTTCAGAAATATTACCTAAAAAAATAGCACTGCAGCATTATTTTGCCACTAAAATTATTAAAATACATCTGTGTAACTTTAAAATACAACTATTGCAAAGAATTCAACTGGATGTTAATAAATTAATTAAGTTGTACTGTTTATTTCATTTACTAATTTCAGGAAAAATGAAAAAATGTAACTATTTAAAATTTGCAGAGATCTCTTGAGTCTAATAAAATGAGAGATTAGTCTTAGTCTGATAAAGAACGTAAAATAAGATTAAATAAATTTGTTTGACTGTATTGTGTGTTGTGTGTATAAAATAGATAGATGGATAGAGAGAGAGAGAGAGAGAAAAGAATAGGATATCTTACAAACGAAAAGAGCTACACACCAAAATTTCATATTTAAGTCTTGTTATTTCTGAGACAGAACAGCAAAAGTTCAGAAAACTGCACCCTAATGCTTATAACTGAACTTTGAAGGACTCTTGTTTTCATTGAAAGGAATATTAAACATGAAGAGTAAAATACACATATTGATAATAAATTAGATTCTAATCGATTAATGTTAGAGTGTGTGAAATGAGAGAGTGATTTTTTGTTTTAAAAGTAATACGAACATTAGCAGTGTCACCGTGACACAATTAGCGTTACTCAAACAATTCATCCTTATAATGAAACTCGCCTCAGATCTACCATTAATTCACCAATGAATTCTCTATAATGTATTATAGACAATTTATGGATAAATAAACTTTGAAAATATGTTCAGCAACAAATGGCAATATGAAGTGCTTAATACTCCGTTATTTATAAAAAACAAAAACTTACAATATTTAATAACACATGTTTCAAGAATATTTTGTTTGATTAATGCATTAAATTATATTAAGGACTAGCAAACGTACCCGTCTTTGACGGAATCAAAAATTCTATTATACTTGGTATTCCAAAATATCAATTATAGTATTATACTAATACTACAATTAGAAGTTATAGAATAGTAGAAAATACCATTATTAGTACAGTACTAAAAAAAAGCCTCTGTATACAAAGATTAGATTTTAAGTTAGACATACACAAATCTACAATCAATGTTTCAGCTTTATATGTCTTATGGTAGCAATATTTTGTGGACAAACCGACAGACAGAAATTATTCTAAGGGTACATGTGGCTACTCTGAAGTATGAAACGTAAAGAAAACTTGAAATGAGTTAGTTCTAATTAACGTGCTCCCGGTCAAAAGCTAGCACGCAAGCCACTGGGCTACTCTGGTTCCATACCTTACTTTATTACCAATGTTTATATTACGCAAATATTAAATTAAAAAAAATATTTTTGTTGTGTTTATTTATAATACATTTGCACTACTGTCATCGGCGAGCAAGCAAGCTACTGGCAACTCTGGCTAGATCCCTTTACTTTATTACCATCTTTTATATTATCCACATTTTAAATTCAAAAAAATAGTTGTTTGTTACATTTATTTATAATACATTTGCACTACTGTCATCGGCGATCACGCAAGCCACTGGGCTACTCTGGTCCCATACCTTACATTATTACCAGTGTATTTATTAAGCAAATATTAAATTAAAAAAAAGTTGACAGTTATATATAATACACAGCAAACGTACCCGTCTTTGACGGAATCAGAAGTTCCTGTTTTGGTTTATTGCCGTGTGCCTATTGCCTTTCGGCTATACCACGGAGGAATCAGAAGTTCCGTCATTTTTGGTATTTCAAAATGTCATTAGAAATTATAGAATAGTAGAAAATACCATTATTACTACAGTGTTAAACAAATGCCTCCAGCTTATGCACTACATTAGCTGTCTGTCCTTCAGGTTCATGGTAGAAGAAAGAGTTGAAACCTCTGACCGTTGAGCATGTAAACTACATTTGACCATGTGAGAAAAACTTGGTTTTGCTACCTTGTATTCCTGCGTTAGATGAAGTCTCCCTTTGCGACTTAGTTAACGTCATTGCGAAATAGACTCTGACCGGACTTTGCAATCATTTCAACGTAAACAGACAGTGGCTCGGAATCAATGGTATGTGAAGTATACACACAGACTCCCCAATACCACATCCAGTCATTATGTCCGCCTCTATGGCATATCTGTGTAGAGCACGAACTCAGAGTCGTGTCCCGTTGCACAGTTTTGGGGCACTCATGTTTCGTAACATGAAATTTGTTACTGCTACTAAATTGTAGCATGATTGGTGCTCTACTTTAAGTTTTTACTCATGAGCAGGCAGTCCAGGAGAAATAAATTCAGAGTCAAGAAATTCAATTAGATAATGAACTGCTTCTTCGTCACTAATCCAATCTCTTTACTGACTTGTAAGTTCTTTCCTCGGCTTCATATAGCGTAAGAACTTGTTTGTTGATTTTTCCTCCCTGTTCATATTAAGAGTTGAGAATTGCTCGTTTACAAAACATTTATTCTCAATAGATAGTACATCCTTAACTCTGTGAAACACCATTTCAATGATGTCAAATACGCAATATATTCATATGCTCAATTGAAATTAAAATCAACTAACAATACCTACTTGCCACACCTGTGTATTTTCAAAACAAACTTGTCTGTGAAGTTAGGAAAATACAGCTAAAAGCCCCATAACTTCGCTTCTGTATTGAATTAATAATCTAGTTAGAGCCCATATTTTAAGTTAGGCCCACACAAATCCAGTGTCAATGTTTCAGCTTGCTATGTCTTATGGTGGCTGAGTTTACTTGTGACAAACATTTTGCCGTTAAACGTCCATAACTTCACTTCTACGTTGAATTTCCAATCAATTCATAGCCTATATTTTAAGTTAGACCTACACAAATCTACTGTAAAAGTTTCAGCTTTATATGTCTTATGGTAGCTGAGTTTACCTGTGACAAAGTTTTGCGGACAAACCGACAAACCGACAAACCGACAAACTGACAAACCGACAAACCGACAAACCGACAGAAATTTTTCTAAGGGTAGATTCGGTTTCTCCAATGTATGAAACGTAAAGAAAACTTGAAATGAGTCAGTTCTGAGCAATGTACAGACAAAATCATTATTTTATTTATAAAGATAAATGTTACTGTATAACTATTTTGATAAAAGAAATAGAAATATTCTTCAGTTGTTTTTAAATCAGAGTATTTATAATTGTATCATTATGTATGAATATAATTAAGTGAAATTTCAATATTTCTTTTAGTTTATTTATAACCTTAATTAAAATAGCTTCAATTTATCTGCAAAATATTTTGTGGTAAATAAATATTTACAAATCAAACATAATAAAGTTTCATAAATAATCAAATATGAATCATTATACGTGTTTTTTATTTGTATAACATTATATTTCTACATAAAACAAATTGTAGAAGTGTAATTACCAGAAAGGACGCTTATGTAAAATTCAAGTATTCATTTAGTAATTATTGTCACATGCTATTAGAGTTAAACTAATTTTGTACTAATTATAAACACAACAATTAAGTTTTGGAAGAAAATGGTACTCACAGTTTGAAATGATTATTCTTTAACAGGATGACGTTTGAAATTGTTTTAAGTGATTTAAAGACGCAATACAGACTAACACTTCATTAAACAAACATGGCGCCTGTTTAAAATGACTTAGCTTTTGTCACCTCTCAAATTAAAGCCGTCTAGATAATTCTGTTACCAGATATTCTTAAAATTACAATTAAGTGAAACAACATTTTTTTTTAGAAAAAAAGATAAATGAAACATGTCATTTGTGATAATAGTTACCGATTAGGACAAGTATTCGAAAGGGCAATAAAATTATATTAAAACTTTTATAGAGGTTCATTGTTAAGGAGGCAACCAGACTGACCAGTTCACACCTCACAGAAGAGCTACAGTGTAACCAACAAACAGGAGAGAGAAAAAAAATTAACGAAACAGCACAAAATGAAAAAAAAAAACATTTAGACTCGGAGTAACTAAATTCTAAAGGTAAATGCTTTATTATAATTTCATAATGAAAGAATTCTTAAAACAATTCTCAATAATTTAGAGTTGAGAGTTTTAAGTAACATTTTGTACTCTCAATTTGTCATTGAAATCATTTAAAACTTCCAAAATATTCGGTCCATTTATTAAAGATAAAATTCACTTAAAAACTATGTATATCATCCTAAAACATTCGGAGCTTTCAAATTATTTTCAAAAATTCATTCAAGGAGTTATAAAATTTGGATAACATTCAAAACTAATCAATTCTTCATTTTCAAATGCATATGGCATATAAAAATATTTTTATTACAAAACATACCCTGTTTCAAAATGTTAATACTTTACTATCTAAAATATAATGCAACATTTCGATTGTTCAAAAAGAATGACTTTCATTTACAATAATCTAAACACTTATATAATTTTATAAATTCAAACATGTCAAATATTGTAACATCACTTTAAAATCATATAAATCATTCATTACTTGAAATACATTCAAGACTTTCAAGTCTTTAGAAACTCCAAATAATTCATAATATTGCAACTTTACAACACATTTAAAACATATTAAATTTAACACATTTTTTTTTCCACTTCAACTGTTGATTACAATCTGTTGTGGAATATTTTGTAACGTTTCATTGCTAAGTTCTGGACAGATGGGATTTTGAGGTCTTGGTGTATGATTTTGTTCGGGACGTAAAAAGGTAAGTTTGAGAGTTTTCTGATAATTTTTGACTGAAGGGATTGCAACGGTTGTATGTTAGATGGTTTGGTGGAAACCCAGATTTCTATTTCATATGCCCAGAAGGGCTTCAGGACTGCGTTGTATATATGTAGTTTGTCTGTTAGTGAATTTAACACATTAAATTAAATTAAATTTAAATTAAACACATTTCATTCTTACTTTTAATTTTCAAACCATTCAATATAAAAATGATAAATTTCATAGTATTTACATGTTGTTGAAGTAATCAACATATTTTATACATCCTAATTCTGGATTTGCTATTTGCTTTGTAAGCTCGTCCGTTGGTAAGCGCAGTTACCGTCCCGTTCCCATTCATCCTAGTTCTCAGAGACTCAGTTTCAATTACTGTTTCCATGTACAGGTAGTTAATGATACTACCTGTAGCATCATTAACTACAGGGAGATTAATGTTACTAACGCATGTGACTTCGTTATTTTTCTCTTGGACAGAACCTAAACAGTTAATTGTTTTTCCTTATTATTTATTTAGTTGCTTTTTTAAAAAATGTTTACTTATTTGTTTTTCATTTATAGTTCATTTTTACTAATTGTTAATATTATTGTATTTATTAAATTTTTTTCGTTATTTATGTTTCTTACTATTTATCCTTATATCACTTCCCTACATAAGTTGGATACACTGATCGAGTGCTCCTTCAATTGCAACAGTTTACTTATAACTGAAGCCATGCTCATATTGTTCAATAAGCCTTTTATAATTTGGTAACAGGTTTCTCAAGAACATGGATATTATATGCAGGACTTCAAGTAATGAGTAAGGCAATCCGGATAGAAAACCTAAACGTAGAGTTAATAATCTCCCCTCTAGTTGAATTTCAACTTAGTAGTGCAATTTTTGTTAAAATGTCTTAGTTTTAAATTAATTGTTTATACCTTTATATTGGTAACTTTATTAGTGTTAGTATTAATTATATGGTTGAAAATGAGATAAGTACTGTCACATCTAGTAAAAGAACTGTTAAAATCTTATCTGTGAAGAAAGAAATGAAAGGAAAATGTCATGTGTTGACACCAGGTGAATATCTCCAATACGCAGACATTAGATATAAATTAAATGGATAAACATCTAGAGGTCCTAGCAAATACCATCATTGGTGTAGCAAGTGAATGGGTGAGTGAGTGGCCACGTGCCAGGAGGTGGCATTTTGAGGGTGTAAAAATAGAAAATAATTAAAATAAAAAGGTAACAAAAAAAATGAAATTTGATACCAAAATGAGTTTTTAAGATCATAATTGCTTTTATGTTTTATTTGTGTAATAATGTTTTTAAACGAATTTTTGAACTGTAATATTTGAAAATCAAAAATAAATTATTTTAAATTTTTCAAAACTATTTTTTTAAAGTTTATTTCATTTGTTCACGTGGCCAGTTAATTTAATATAACTTCTTTTTTTATGATTTGAATAATACGTTTTTGTTTTGAAAAATTTTTGGTTTTTTTTGATGATGACTATATATGTATGTATACGAGTCCTGTAATAAGATAAAAGTCTGGGACTGATAGCAGTAGTCTAAAATTAGATCCTTGATTGTCATTCTACAAAAATAAATATTTGAAGACTTTCTGAAGGTTAACGACGTTGGGCGGGGGGAGGGGGGGTATCTCTTACGACTGCCGTTTTGTTTTGCAGAGACCAAAATGGTTCCTATGCCACTGAATACGATCGCTCTTACTGGCAATAAGAGGATTAACAAATCCACGACGACGAAAACGGCTCTTTCACATGACAGACTAGTGTAACATTGGACAATACTTATTCAACTGCACTTATAATCCAACAATAAAGTTTTTTGATCTGCTAATTACGACGTACACTATAATGGAGGAAGATTTTCGTTGTCTATTGAAAATAATTATTATTTTCGTTGTTATATTCTTGTTATATTCATTATATTAGTTGTCTATAACTAATAGTTATTAGGTAACTGTCACTGTGCTATGTTTATAGTATTTTATACTACCTGTAGTACTATTATACTATTGTGTTATTATACTACCGTCGATGTTAATTAACAACATATTTTAACAAAGTAGCATCGCCTTATATACTTTGATTTACCCAAGACATCCATGGCAAAATAAAAGAAATCAGACTGGAAAAAGCAGAAAATGATGGATATCCCGTCGTTCTAACGTCAGGTTACGACTAACGACTTCAGCTCGCCAAACTCTGCTAGGGTTGTTAATAAAAATTTAATCGTATAAACAACGCGTTTCGAACAAGTAATGTTCTTCTTCAGGCATTAACTAAGGGTGAGTGTCTGTAGTACAACAGATTGCACTACGTTAGAATTGTTAATAATAATAATAAAATGATAATAAAAGAAATAACAAAAAGAAAAGTAAAATTGAATAAGGAACAAAAGTAATCAAACAGCTAAAAGAATAGAAAGACTAATTTAGAGTGCACAGAGAAGACACAAAGCTTCAAGGAAGAGTGTGAGGAAGAGTAATAACAATATATAAACAATTGTAAGACACATGCAACACTTGGGCCACAATACTATCGGCAAGTAATACACAATATATAATCTTAAAAACAGATAGTCCAATGCGAGTGTGAGACTTACCAGGATATTTCAAAATCGGTCGTCCTCAGGTAGAGAAGGGTTCAGCTTGAGTCAAGTCAGTTAACACCCGAGGGACGTATTCGAAATGAAGTTAATGGAACGAACAAACTGTATGAACAAAAAAATACAAAAAATAAAATAAACGTAAACAATTTATATATATATCACTTAATTAAACGAAACACGATCCAAACTGTACACAATACGAGTTCAAAATTCAAGAAGAGTAACACACAGAGTAAGGAAGCACACTTACAGACTCAAATTTTCTGGTAATCCGTCTTCAGGAGAAAAGAGAAAGAGAGACCAAACACATTGTAGACGCAACGACAAGTAACCCAGAATTCTGGGTTACTTGTCGTTGCGTCTACAACGTGCTTGATCTCCCTTTCTCTTTTCTGGGTTACTTGCCGTTGCGTCTACAACATGCTTGGCCTACCTTTCTCTTTTCTCCTGAAGATGGATTACCCGAAAATTTGAGTCTGTAAGTGTGTTTCCTTACTCTCTGTCTTACTCTTCTTGAATTTTGAACTCGTATGTATATATATATATATATATATATACTTTCATTTAGGGATAAATTGTTAATTCTGGTTTCTCTTTTTGAATTACATAACTAGGTGCGATACATGCCCCATGTTTAAATATTTATATTCGTAATACTTATATAAAAGCTCAGAAATTAATTAAGAAAACGGAGAGATAAATTGGAAAATACATATGATTATAGTCTCTTATTTTCAGTTCAAACATCATTGGGAGAGAGAAATGTGGAGGCTAATCGCATAAGCTACTGATATCTATATTATTCATTCCAATTCCCCACAATTAAATCTCTACGTTTTTGCAGTGAAATAAGTAGGACTTATAAGGAGTGCTAATGAATGGATTATTATCGAAGTAATTGATGGGATTGGGCGAAAGGTCTGCGGGATGATAAACAAGCAGAGCCAGGTCAAGGGGCTGCTCCTTCTCTGGCGGTGACGCCTATTAATACTTGGGCCGAGGCCAGCGCATCGTCAGCCCAAGACTTTGTCACCCAAACCCCCACCATATATCACGACGCCCATCTCATTTCAATTTCTCTCCTTTTTCCATTAATAATTTATCCGCAAAATATGTTAAATTAGATCATTTAGATATAAATCAGGCGGATCACAATAAATAAAATGTCTCCTTGATTTTCTAAATTGTTATTGTTTTTGACCATCAACTCTACCGTAATAAAGATCACAACAATAACAACAAAGAAAAAAACTTATACTTACATACCAAAATGACAAATGTACTCCTTATTTCTACTATAATAAAAAACTATATTATTTTTATTTTTTAAAATTAATATTTTAAAAGAATACTTTTTACAATTAAACTTAATGCTCCTGAATAGATTCACATAGTCTATAGCAGTTACATATTACTGATGTTTGATCCTTTTTAATATAAAACATTTCCATCTTTTCTTTTGTTAATCCTGTTTGTCCTTTGTCTAAAATAAGCACATACTTTTTAAGCATAAATTACTGTGTGAGAAACAGTACCTTCTCGTGTGGTTCCGACCCCTCCAAATAGGAAAGGAACTCATGCTGGGAAGCATTCTTGAAAACTGGTACCTACTCTTGAAGTGAGTCTGGACTTAAGGGAAATAGGCCGTTCCCTTCCGGGGAGGACGACCCAGCTCTCTTAGTATGGTAGTCATAAAACTGATGACGTAGAAGGTATCGGCCACCATATGTGGAAAGGGCTGTTACTTTCAGGTCATTAGTAACCTTAATCGTTAAGGAGCGACGACTTCCACCCAGTGTTCACCATGCATACTCGATGACAGGGTGGTTATCATCAGCTCAGCAACTAAGCACTGCACCACTCACGACTCCCTCTCTTCATGCCACCCTAATTGAATTGGGGTGATGACGACTACTTAGTCCCCCCCCCCTCCCCCCACAATGCATACTTGATGACAGGGTGGTCAACATTGCCTCAGCTATCATGTGCAACACTACTACACGACTTTCTCTAGTCGATGCCTATTGGGCTTCATGGCACCAAACAGCAGCAACCTCACGCACAAATAGAAACAAATTTTCTAAATAACACTTTTTATGCATTCTATTCGTTGTTAATACATATTTTTTAACATATGAACAAGTGAATAAAATTCTAAAATAATATTCATAATATTAAAGCAGCTCGACCTTCGTCATACTCGCAAACAATGACGATAATCACTACTGAAATTGAAAGATATTACAACTCATGGTAGAATTTCATACTATGGTTTTAATGATGAGATAAAACCATGGATATGCATAAAAGAAAGTACAATAATGTTTCAAAACCATTAATGGTTTGCAATTATTATTCAGGGCACTCTAAAACTAAACAAAGGGGGAAAAAACTTTCTCTCTGGACACAGCCTTCTCGATACGACTTCATCCACTATGTTTATCAAAGACGTGGCTCTCAATATAAATAGTTCTTCATTGTTATTTTCTTTTATTCAAGCATATTTATTTATTCATATGTTGACTGTAATCCTAGAAATGTATCGTGCAATTTTTTATGTATCCAATGTATCGTGTACTCTTAAGATCAAGAATAAATTTGAGAAACAAATAGTTGATAGGTACACAGTTGCAGTTATCATTTTCATTTCAATCGCCATCAAGAGAGAAGAGAGAAGGAGACCAAGAGCACCAAGTTCACGAAGTGTGGAAATGATATTTACTTAACACACTCTTTCTTCTCTTCTGATTATGTTGAACCGAAAATTAGACTGTAAGTGTATATCCTTCAATTGTTTTGCTTTTTAAGTGTTTGTGCTATATGGGATCAAATTTTAATGTTTAAGTGTATTTATATGCAACTGTTATAGAATATGAAAGAAAAACATTGTATGTATTGATCAATAATCTCAGTTCGTGCCGGACGGATATCTTGAAATTCGTCTTGGATTGTTATGGAAAGCCAGCCACAGATTGTTTGGTCACGAACCTGCTCTGAGTGATAGGGCACGATCAAGCACCTATTCCTGAAACCTTTAAAAGATCCTTACAAATTAGTGCTATCTAATGGTCAAAAATAAATGAAAGAAACAAAATTAATTTGTATATCTTGTCTTGAAATAATAAACTAGCTTTAAGGAATGAGGGGAGACATGATAATGTTATCAATGCAGCAACATTCATCAGACAAATCGAGAACTACTTTAAACTGATTCTTATAGAAGAAACCTTCAATGAAGTATCTTTGAGGAGGCCCACATTTAGTTACTTGTGTCATACTTAAACCTGAGTTTTCAGGTTTCAAATTTAAGCGATATGAATTCAACTTTTTTTGTATTTCATTAAATAAAAACCTTAAAAAAACTTTATTCAATAAATAAGATATTTTATTTTTTAACTAAAGAAGTGATATATTAACGTAAATAGTATTTTTCAGGTGCTTAAGATTAGATAAGTTTTATTTGCCTGTATCTGCTAGTGCAATTTGGTATTGCTTAGTAAAAATCACCTTTACGCTTGCTTAGCTTATCGATATTTTAGTGTTTATGCTGATAGTTGTGTTAAAGTTTCCTTTAGCATATTATTTACTTATTTTCAAGTTGGGCTCATAAAAATGCTATGGTACAATTTCCAATTGGTGACTGACTCTGTGAGACTTTTACTAGTGGAAATATCTTTTAACACATTTGACTTATATTCTACAGTTAAGAGATGTTAAATAAACACATTAGTCATAAATAAAAATTATGCTTTTATTCCTTTCTTTTTAGTTAACATTACTTACTAAATTAATATATATGATTTTTTATATATTGAATACCAATTTTAAAGTTTTGTCTTTAGAATTTTGTAGAAATTTTTCTAAATAATATTAAATTTAATTAAAGAAAGAAAGATTTTGTTTTATCTGTCCTACTGCTACCTTCAGGGTCATTTTAACCCTCCTATTTTGACATCTGATATTGTTACCGTTTGAAGCATGTCACAATGTCCAATGTCACAGTCAGCAGTATAGAAGGTACTCACTTTAAAAGCTAACTTGTAATAACCTCCAAAGGTTACTAAAAGCATGGATGTATTTAATATTAAATGGGCTAAAGGAGATGAAGTAAAAAGACATTGTTGACACCTAAGGTAAACTTCAGAAAGATTAGGGTGCTTTAAAAAAAAAGTACTGCTCATTATTTTCCAACATCTTTGAAGTCCAGAGCGAAGAGATAACGACCCCGTCTACCAGCACTGCTTGCAAAGACGTTTAGTTTGGAAAGCGACCCTTGTTATCCGGCTTAAACTACGGGTAGACTTCCACGCTTACAAGCAAACTGCCAAAAACCTACTGTCTTCTGTAGTTAATATTCGAAAAAATATATTTTTTGACATCTTTGTTTACAAATAAACAACTCGCTTATTCTGCATAACAGGTATATGTAGTAATAGGTTATACAATAACATCGATGCACATTAGCAAAGAATAAAACCCACTGGTTCAACTTTTCACTTGTTTTTCTTTTTTTTAATATATTATTGTAATAGTAGATTCCTGGGCAATTTCTCTTGAATATCTTGAATACATGTTGGTAGATGGGTAGCTTTATTCATAGACTAGCAAATGTACCCGTCTTTGACGGAATCAAAAATTCTATTATACTTGGTATTCCAACATATCAATTATAGTATTATACTAATACTATAATTAGAAATTATAGAATAGTAGAAAACACCATTATTAGTACAGTGTTAAACAAATGCCTCTGTATACACTGCATTAGCTGTCTGTCCTTCAGGTTCATGGAAGAACAATCAGTTGAAACCTCTGACTATTGAGCAAGTAAACTACAGTTGACCATGTGAGAAAAACTTGGTTTCGCTAACTTGAATTCCTGCGTTAGATAAAGTCTCCCTTTGCGACTTAGTTAACGTCATTGCGAAATAGACTCTGAGGGGACCTTGCAATCATTTGAATGGAAACAGACAGTGGTTCGGAAGACTCCCCAATACCACATCCAGTCATTATGTCCGCCTCTATGGCATATCTGTGTAGAGCACGAACTCAGAGTCGTGTCCCGTTGCACAGTTTTTGGGTCACTCATGTTTCGTAACATGAAATTTGTTACTGCTATAAATTGCAGCATCATTGGTGCTCCTACTTTAAGTTTTTACTCATGAGCAGGCAGTCCAGGAGAAATAAATTCAGAGTCAAGAAATTCAATTAGATAATGAACTGCTTCTTCATCACTAATCCAATCTCTTTACTGACTTGTAAGATCTTTCCTCGGCTTCATATAGCGTAAGAACTTGTTTGTTGATTTCTTATGCCTGTTCATATTAAGGGCTGAGAATCGCTCGTTTACAAAACATTTATTCTCAATAGATAGTACATCCTTAACTCTGTGAAACACCATTTCAATGATGTCAAATACGCAATATATTCATATGCTCAATTGAAATTAAAATCAACTAACAATACCTACTTGCCACACCTGTGTATTTTCAAAACAAACTTGTCTGTGAAGTTAGGAAAATACAGCTAAAAGCCCCATAACTTCGCTTCTGTACTGAATTAATAATCTATTTAGAGCCCATATTTTAAGTTAGGCACACACAAATCCAGTGTCAATGTTTCAGCTCGCTATGTCTTATGGTGGCTGAGTTTACTTGTGACAAACATTTTTGCGTTAAACGTCCATAACTTCACTTCTACGTTGAATTTCCAATCAATTCACAGCCTATATTTTAAGTTAGACCTACACAAATCTACTGTAAAAGTTTCAGCTTTATATGTCTTATGGTAGCTGAGTTTACCTGTGACAAAGTTTTGCGGACAAACCGACAAACCGACAGAAATTTTTCTAAGGGTGGATTCGGTTTCTCCAATGTATGAAACGTAAAGAAAACTTGAAATGAGTCAGTTCTAAGCAATGTACAGACAAAATCATTATTTTATTTATAAAGATTTGGGACAGACGACAATATATAACCAATATATGGGAACTTGATTAGATAACTATTGATAACCACTTAACTTGATTAGATAAACTTCAAGTTAACATTTTAGTTTCAACAATTCCATATAATTTTTTTCAGGATGAAAAATAAGCAATTCCCATTTTTTTGCAATATCAAATTTCTTTTAAAACATTTTTCAAATTGAAAATGACAATCAAATAGGTATAATTTTATTAACTCTATAACAGTAGGTAGGGGAAGAGAATAATCAACTATCTTCTGCTGCAGAAAACTTAAAAAATCAGTTACAGCTACTTTAGTAAAAAGGGACTTAACATCGAAGCTAATCAACCTATTTTCTTTCATATTATTGATGCTCTTTCTCAAAATGTTTATTACATAATTCTGTGACTTACACATCTTGTTTAACTACACCGTATATTTATATTTATATGAAGTATTTATAGAGTGTCTGTATTTTTGATAGTTTTATGGACGAAACATTACTTTTTAATGTGAGTTGTTGGTTCAGATACATATCCTTTGCTTATCCAAATAGTTAGGTAGGGGTTTGAGCCCATCAATTAGTATAATTTGAGGCAGGTTATTAAAAAATATATTATTAAAAATAATATATGGTAGATTTAATTAGAAAATTAAAGAGTATCAATTTAAAAGAGGAATATAGATTGATAAGTTTTCAGGTTTGTCCCTTTTTACTAATGTAGCTGTAATTGACTTTTTAAGTTTTCTGCAGAAGGAATTCGCTAATTATTCTCCTCCTACCTATCACCACTATGATAATATTAATTAAATTATGTGTGGTTGATTGTTATTTGCAATTTATAAATAACTTTTAGAAACAAAAATTTAGTCTTACTATGGGTAATTGCTTATCCCCTTTGTTATAATGAATTAATATATTTTTTTAACTAAACTGTTCACTTTAGTTATAGAAATTATAACCTAACATATTACTAAAGGTTATAACTAATGATTATAACTAAAGGTTATAATCAAATATATTTGGATATACTGGCTAATATATTTAAATAGGTCTAGTATATTTAAATTGAGTGTATATTATGGCTCAACTTTATAAGTAAAAGTGCCTTTAAACCAAATTAAATTTACAACAGAATTATACCCAAACAAATGGAGAATTTAATTTAAAGTAATTAAGTAATTAAAAAATAAATGATCTTATTAAAAAGGGAATTTAGTGGATTAATGTGTAGTAGAATTGAATTGAAGGAGATATTCACAAGCTAAATTAATTAATTTTTGCATTTTAATTACAATTGGTAAGTTGTTGTGAATATTTTTTTTTAATTTAATCCTGGATGAATTATTAATTGGCATTGTGACAGAGAGTCAATATTCATGAATACATGGTTTAATCATAATGTTTGCAGCCTCTCCATAGTAACAGCTCTGTAAATATTGTCATTTAAATTTCAAATTAGTATAAATGAGGTATCACAAACTGACTCCTATTTGCTCTATCGTAATTAATTAAGTTTCATTATGAGAATTTGTCCAATGAAATCAATAGGGATTCTTCTTTATTAAGTACTCTTGTATCCAATATGTAGTATTTAATAATATATGTACTATAGTTTCAGGGTTTCACGATAAATTAAATATTATAGATAAAAAAATACCATAGTTTCCCAAATTCCTATAACTTTTAATTTCAGACAAACTAAGGGAAGGGGAATTCGTTTAATATATTCGATACTATTGAAAAATATGAAACGTATTTAAGTGTAATGCTACACTAGAATGTAAAATGATTTCGTTGAAGTTCTTATTAATTATTTAATAATTATCTTAATAATTATAAATATCTTATAAGTTTAATTAAATAGTTCATTACTAGTGCAATTTGTTATAGTGTGGTATTTACTCATGATGAGAAATTTCAAAAATTACGTCTCCACACAAAAGAGTTTTATGTCAAAACTAATAACGCGTTTCGAACACGTGTTCTTCTTCAGGTTTACATTTAAAAAACATACATATATATGGGATTTATAGCATAAGAATGAATTACATGAAAATTGAATATAATTAATAGTTTGAATAAAATAGTTTTGATTCAAATACTAATTTAAAGATTTTACACATGAACAATAAGTTTCATAACAACAGGCTTAGAAGGATTTGAAATCAATAAATCCCTTTAAATGAATTCCTCTCTATTTCTGAACAAAAAAATTCCGAGTTGTCCGAAATTTCTTGACCTTTTTGTGTAATTTAAAAGATTTACCTCCTCTTGCAAACAGCCATGTGTTTAAACTTTTATCAGACTGTACAGTTAAGGAAATATACCTGCTAAGCTTCCTGTGTTCCTGCAAACTACTCCCTCAACTGCCAACACTCCTTGGTACCCTCAGTCCTTCCTAGGTCAATGTTACCACAACACTCTCAACAGTGCAGGTAATGAAAACAACTTCCGTTACTTATGAATTGGTTCATGTTTTATTGTGGTACCACTTTTATTAAGGTTCACGTCATTTTCATACATATTTGTCATTTTCCATAATTTTTCATTTATTAAAAACTTCAATAGTACTATTCATCATTAAATTAACTGTTTTCAATTTTCGATTAATTCATTCTTGATGAATTACTATAATTTTTCTTCTAGATTCACGTCAAAATTTCGATATAAGGTGCTGATTTACAACTGACTATTAGTCTCGTTAGTGCGTTTTTTATTAGTGCATTTCATTCGGTCCAAATAACTTTGATCACATATTATTCATAATAATTTAGTGTATTCATCTAAAATACATTAGCGCTAACAATTACATTATTAAAGCTCATAGATATGTATGTTTTTTAGATATAAACCTGGTTTTTAACATAAAGCTCTTTTGGATGGAGACTTAATTTTTTGAAATTCCCCACCTTAATTTAATAGAACATAAAGTCTGTAGATTCGTGGAAGATACAATATTTTACTCACTTTAAGACCACATCATTTTGGGGGGGGGGGGAGGGGGGGGAGGGGGGTCACAAAGGACACGTGGTATCATCCATCCAACTATAATGTTTCTTAAGCTTGATGATTACCGTCAGTTATCATTAATTTTCGAATTCTGATAATTTGATAATTTCGTCAATTATAATCGTATCCTTCATTGAAGATCTACCCTGATCAATCCTTATCAATCCACATAAATTTTGTTCAATCTAATAAATTAGTCAGGTATTTGTCAATTATCACCAACTCTCTCTCTCGTCCATCGCAATAGTTTCTGTCAATCTTCATTAGTTTTAAGGATTGAGATCATTCTTTGCAGATATGGACAACTAGATTACTATGCATGCATGCATGGTTCTATACATGGTTCTATGCATGCATGCATGGTTCTATACATGGTTCTATACATGCATACATGGTTCTATGCATACATGCATGGTTCTATACATGGTTCTATACATGGTTCTATGCATGCATGCATGATTCTATACATGGTTCTATGCATGCATGCATGGTTCTATACATGGTTCTATGCATGTATATCATGGTTCTATGCATGCATGAATGATTCTATACATGGCTCTATGCATGCATGCATGGTTCTATGCATGCATGCATGGTTCTATACATGGTTCTATGCATGCATGCATGGATCTATACATGGTTTTCATGTTCATGCATGCATGCATGGTTCTATACATGGTTTTTGCATGGTTCTATGCATGCATGCATGGTTCTATACATGGTTCTATGCATGGTTCTATTACTGTTTTTGTTCTTCTCAGGGAAATACTAATTGCGTTATCCTTGAAAAGATTTGAATTCATACTTTAATTAGGCAGTGATTGAATATGTTGGTAGATGAAGCAGAATACTGAGCGAGTACATTGGGCCGCAGAAGACCTGTTTGCTCACGTCCCCTTTGCCCTGTTCCGGGGAGGCGGACCTCAGCATCTGACTTTATTACTGTCACGTTCTGCCAAGGACACCGTCGCCTCTGTACTGCCTTATTGCTTCCACTCAACACTTTCCAACTCATGATCAATATTTTAATCATGCGACCTTTTAGAATCATTTATTAATAGTATATTCATATTTTGTTTATGTTTCGACAAAAATTTAAAGCCACAATGAACATAAATTGATATATGATTAAAATAAGTTTCTGATTATTAAAATGGAAATGTTTAAATTTATATATTATTACTCAAATATATGTAATATATTGTAATTAACCAAATATATTGGTCATATAAAAAATCAATTTTGAAATTTTTGACAAATTGTCATGATATAATTATCTGATCCATTTCTAAGATTTTTCAATTCTATAATGTATAGTAATCATATCATGAAAACAATGAATTTGTTTTGATACTGATGAAGCTATTGGTCAATAAAAGAGAATTTCCCCGCTATTTAAGGAGTATTGTAATATTTGAAAACCTTTCTAATGGGAAAGGAATGTTTGGGGTTGGAGGTCCCATTTCATTCTATTATTACAAATTTATTCTAAAGTTATTCAAATATTCATTACATTTTCACCATAACTGGTTAAATAGTGCACTTTCTTTTGATTAAATCATTGAATTAAAATTATTCTTCCTGAGTTTGATAATACCTTTACTTATATCATCTATAATTATAGATGATTATAGAAAATAAAGGACATTTAAAAGAACTATATACTAATTTGGCAATAGATCTTTTATTTCAATATGAAGTAATAATTTTAAAATAATAAAGTTTAACTTTTAAAATAGAAGATAGTATTAAATAAATAGAATTTTGGTTGCATAAAACAATTTGCCGGATTAATAATGTATTTGATTCAGAGTATTTTCTTTTTTTTTAAAGTCAACATTTACAAATTGAAATAGTGGAAATGGTATAATTAATTCCTTTCTTTGCAATAATCAACGAAAGTAAAGAAGCTATGGAGTTACAAAAACAAATATTTCTTCAAGGTTATCTAGTTTCATTACTTCAATTGTAATTGATTGGTAGATTAATGAAATGAATTTTTGTTTTCAATATATTTAGAAAGCATTTTTGAAATCTTAATCACTTGTGAATTTCCAAATATTATAAATGATTATTCCAGTTATTTTATATTTATTGCATTCAATACAAACAATATCACTTAATATTTCATAGTTAAATATTCTTGATTGGGTTTTTCAAACTGATGTACTTTTAATAAATTACCCATTTTATCTGCGAAATGTAAAAGGAAATTAAATACAACACAATCTTGTTATTATGCCAGCCTTATTTCAAGACAGTACATGGAGTTTCTAAGTTAACAATAAATTTCAAGTCTTTAGAATAACCTAAGAAGAGGTTATCGTAAGAAGGTTACCGTAGTGATATCAATCGTAGTACAATCCTTTTCTTTCTTTTATAGAATACTGGGAAGTAAAAGAAGGAGTAAATCATTTAAAACCAGTCAAATCATTAACATTATGGGCATTGAATCATCTACTTTCCTTCAAATCATATTCTTTCGTGATAACTATACTTGGCTTACATTAAAGTAAAACCAGTTTGATACAGTGTTATAACCACTAATGATATCTCAGGGAACAATCTTTTCTTTAAGTAAATGATAAATTAAATTGGCTCTATCGTGCAAACATTTGTGATATAATTATTGAAACAATTACTTTAATAATTTTATTTAGTAATTCATTTGCATCTGTTAATATACTGTATATAAATAAGAAACTTATTTAATCATATATCAATTTATGTTCTTTGTGGCTTTAAATTGTTAAAACGTAAACAAAACGTGAATATACTATTAATAAAGTGTTCTAATAGGTCAAAATACTTTGACTGAATTTACTTTACTTTACTGAAAAGTTTGACTGAAAATACTTTAACCTGAAATACTTATATAGAACATGGTAATAAATAAAACAAATATGCAATGCATTTACTGTGTTCAATTTATTTAATCGATGATTAATTGTTTTATTCCAAATGGGCATTGGACATTGATAATACGAGTATAATCTATAACCTATTAAATGCATTTGAAATTGAAACTCGTAATTTTAAATCTACAAGATTACTTTAAATGGTCAATTGTCTTTTTTATTTTTTACTGGTAATAAGCATTTATAATATGTATTAATTTAGTCTGTTATTACTAAGAAAAGATCACAAAAATATCGTTCACAAATAATAATAATAAGCATTATAATGGAAGAAAATTGAACATTATCTCTTATACCATATTTTACTTTGAAAACAAAAATTCTGTTTAATGTGACATCATTTTGAAATTGGCCACATTATGTTTTACTCAATTTTTAAAATATGTCTAAGACTATTAAATTTAAAGAACACCATACTCTTAAATGGTAAAAATAAAAGTTATGTATGTTAATAGACTTACATTTTATCCTTATCCTTATGCCAACAATTTTGACAAATGTACATCAGAATTAATGTTAAATTAGGTAAAAGAATTATAACCACATACAAATGAATGCAATTTTAAAAAATACGTAAATTTTTTTCAGAAAAATGTCGAGACTTCAGTGTTCCTAACCCTCTGAAGCATAACAAGTACAATTATATTTTGTGTATGGCCACTTGTGAGAGTGATCCTAGCTTCAGAATGCAGTTAAAGAACTAAATTCTATCTGTAAGTAATATATTAATTATTTGTGTATTAAAAACGTGTCTTATTATTATAAAGTTTAAAGGAGCTAACTTTAACAAAACTAATATAACTAACCATACATTTAATCATTTATGCAGCTATTTTCAAGCTTCAAACTTAAATAATGCAGATGAAATTTACATTTCCTACTACTTACTAAACATCAAAACTTAAACTTCATCTCTTTTAGCATATATCTATAAAAACATGTTTAAACAATTATTTCATCCTTAAAATTTAACAGCTTTATTTTGTCTTCATTCAATTTTATTCTCGTTATCATTAGAATAAGGGACAGGCTGTAAGTGATAACAGTAAAGACAAAGATATGGTAGTTTAGTTGAAATTCTATTTTTTTTTATCAGTATGTAAAGATGATTAAATGGAATATTAATTGTAACATACTTGGATGGATATTATTTTCTACTGACTGCTTAATAGTATAAAATTTGTTCCTTTTATGAATGTAAGTCCCTTCATTTTTATTATTTATTGTATTTTTCAGTTTATTTATTTTTATTTTTGTGTTTAGTTTATTTTTATTTTTTTCCTGTGAATTATTTTATTTGCTGCCCTATAATAATTATTTACTTGAAATTTTAAAGCATCAATAATAAGATGAAGTTATTAATTATCCCAATAGTAGTAATATTTCTTTATATTGGGCAAGTATTTGTTTAAGTAAGAAAATATAAAGAACCAAATAACTCTATCATTTATTAATGAATATT
The DNA here is from genome assembly GCA_026182355.1 of Hermatobates lingyangjiaoensis. NCBI lineage: Eukaryota > Metazoa > Arthropoda > Insecta > Hemiptera > Hermatobatidae > Hermatobates > Hermatobates lingyangjiaoensis. The sequence goes on along the minus strand of JAPFBL010000328.1, from coordinate 2,778,158 downwards.
GATATAACATTAATATATATATTTATTGTGAATATTGTGGTCGATCAGATGCGTCCAACACGAACAGATGTATACTTGCATAAATTAGTTAAGAAGGAGGCATGTAGTACTTGTGTGGAACTTACTAAAATATGTATAGAAAAATCTACAATATAACAGTAATTTGTAGTAGTCCACACTAACTTTATTTTATCTAAACTCATCGTCACATGTAATGATCAATGGATTTAATTTGTTTATATTTAACTACATTATAATGATTATAATATACGCTTAGAACATTTGGCATAATTTCGAAGGTGTGGGAATGAAGCGAAACAAGGAACAATAGCATGAATTTAAATCCTACAATTGGGCAAATAAACTTGCGTGTTTCTTATTTTTAAATAATAAGAAACTATGACTGATAACTTGCATCGCAGCACTAACAGGTATTATTATTATTAACAAAATCACTCAATGCGATGAAAGGAATCTTCAGTCTGACGGATCATCTATTGTTCAAGTAGAGGTTTGGTAGTTAATTGTACAGTCAATTTGCTTCCTTTATCATTTGAGAGAGACAAAAAGAACATAATAAACTAAAGAAATTAATTCATTAGATTTTAAAATTTTCAAAGTAAATTTTATTCAAAATGATAATTATACTCCTACAATATGTTGTTATTAATATCTTAAAATATGAATTAATTTCTTTGATAATTAATTAGATTATATTCTAATTTTAAATCTAGTGTACTTCTAATAAGCTACTTATATTGATGTATTGGATTTTAATAAATTTAATGTAAAGAAATCCGATTACTGGCTGCAGGGGGAATTTAATACTTGTCATTTCTAGAGTTCAATTACCATCGGCAGATATATGAAATTCATAAATATTTTGTAGTTTGCTGCCATAAAGCCTTACCAAAGAGAAATATAAATCCTCCAGAATAGTTATAAAAAAAATAAGTTACTTATTTGGATATAAAATAAATAAAGTTTCTTTATAATAATGCATAATTGCCCAAAAACGATGTAACACATTCCAAACTAAAGTAAATTCTTATTAAGATATGTCAAATTGTGTGAATTTAAGAACGATTTGGACGTTATCTGGACGTTTGTTTTTCATCGACAAAGTACATATAAATATATATAGTCTATAATATTGACCCGTGTTAAATTTATAGCACCAATAATCAGTGTTCACTCACATTTCTCTGTTCAAACAAAGTCTCAATGTTAATCAAATTTGATTTTATTTAAAAATTGTTTCTTGGGTAGAAGTTAGAATAAGAGAATCCCCTGTGTATACATCGTTATTTTCTTTCTATTTAATTTTTCTTTAATTATTCATATAAAAAAAATAGCATTTTTCCTTGTGTTTAGACTTTATTGATTGCATCACGTGTTTATTTGTGATTTTTCCGCAAAAAAGATAGAATGGAAACGTAGGCACTGAGAGTTTGATCTGACTCATTCATTTTAGAGATTCATTTAGAGACTATTCATGATCTGAGGGCTCTGATTCATTTTAGTTGTTTATGATTATTTTCATTTTTCTATAACTTAGTTTTATTTCTTTAATATATATATATATGGATTAATTTACCACAATGAAAACAATTTTTGAAACAATGCTCTAAGGCCTTTCGTTATCACATCTTCGGAGAGCAAGTGAACTAAAATAACATTGTTTTTTTATTCACTTGCTCTCATCGAAGATGTGTTAACGAAGGTCCCTTAGAGCATTGTTTCAAAAATATGTTTCAATGTGGTAAATTAATCCATCTATTTATATGAAGTGTATTTTTGATTAATTATTCAATAATATAATTATATAATATAAATATATAATAATATATATATTGTGTTTAAAAAATGAATGTCCGATTTCACACTATTTAATTTGTTAGAGAGACAATTTTAGTAACCACCTGTGCTTGTTTGGAAATCTTATACAAGCCAAAAACAAAGGTAGAGAACAAATTGAAGAAAGAATTACTCGTAGTACCCAACCATACCAAGACACGCCAGATGATGTAACATATAGGGCCATTTCAGTCACCAACACAACCTGACGTAACCTGACTGATTCCCTAAACCAGACGTTGCAACCTGTTGTTATCAAGTAATGTTTAGTTTATCAAGTGTAATAGTTTCATTTCATTTTATTTTATTCTATGTATGATAATTAAATATGCTAATAACATTTTCCTGACGATGGTGATTGTAGCACTGAAACATTTCGAAGAATAAATTCAATGAAAAGAAATATAGAGAGTTAATTCATGAAATAAAGAACCCAGAGGTAAAAAAGAGTTTTAGAAAATTAGAAACATTTTCTAACAAATTAAATAGTGTGAAATCGGACATTCATTTTTTAAACGCATATATATATATATATATATATATATATCACCGCCTAAACCTAGTGAGAAATCCATAAATTTGACTGGACTTCCTCAGACTTTTGCTCATACTGACACTCATGCAGTATGAGTCAGACGACTCGGCTAAAGAGCAATTGTTTTGGTTTGAAAGAACTTAAAGCTTGATTCTTCAGAGGTATCCTAATTCTTCATTACTTGAGGTTATGTGTAGATTTTAAATTTACACTTTCATTGTTTTCCAGGGAGCAGAAGTTTGATTTAAAACTAAAAGTTTCTTACATACTTAGTTTTTCTGAATTTTGCATAAAACATTTCACATCAAAAGATATTGATTGATAAAAATTACTTCTATATCTAATTACTTGAATATTTCATGCTCTCGAGAACATGATTTGCGCTTTCAATTTTTTTCGGATATCTGTCAATCCATTATAAAAAATGAATTCTCTTCATCATAGCTGTGGTAATGTTACTTAGCTTATTAAAATCAAGCTGATAATAATTTAATCTTAATTAATTTTAGCGAACACTCTAAAAAAAAGCAATTTGTTTAACAAAAATTAAATTTACCTTCTTGCTTTCTTAAACTTTATGTTTAATTACTTTTAATTGCTTAAAGTTTAAATAAAGTTGTTTTCCATGGGGGACTCTTTTTTTAAAAGTTTGTATAATACCTTCTACTTTGAGAAGTGATTCTGTAAAAAACTTTAAGATGCTTTCTTGATTCAAGCTTCTTTTATTTGCTATTTGACTCCTTATTCTAAGAAAGTTGTAATAAATGAGTACCTCACAAATCAAGTCGTCACTTAAATCAACAGGACCCACTAGAAATAAAAAATAATACAGAATATTTAATATTATTGAAATATTAAGAAATATTATTTCCTAATATATATATATTTGTAAATTTTTATAGCAGTCCTTAATTAAGACATACTTTATTTAAAAAAACACCAAATTTAGCAAATATTAATAATCTTCTCAATTATCCTAAATAACTTCTCTCGTTATTTCGAAATAACTTCTCCAACCGTCACTCTCTCCAAGTGAGCTTGATGATATCTTTTCTCTCCTGATGACAGTTAAACCGAAAATTAGTGACTGTAAGTCAGTTTGTCTATTTACTGTGAACTTATATTTTGCTTTGAAACGTTTGTTGTCCTTTGTGGATTGTCTTATTGACAATTATATATATATACATATATATCGAATAAAAAGCTTTCACATAAACACGTGAAATAACAATCAATGATCAAACCACAATAAGAAATGGGAAAAACCCAAACTAGTTGACAGATAGCGGATAGTTTTTTACTTTTTCTTACTGTACTCCTTTGTTTCCCCAAACATCCCTTTCTGGACATTAGTCCTTTCCCTCACTTTCACCCTTTTAAAATACCACTCTTCCCTCCCACTCTTCTCAGCTCCTCACCGGATGTTTTTCTGAATCTAGTGTTCAGTTGGGTTTTTGACTCTGACGAAGACCGCTTGTTACGGTTGAAAGATCTTAGTCTTGTTTTCCCATTTCTTATTGTGGTTTGATCATTGATACATATATATATATATATACGAGTATATATATATATATATATATATATAAAATAATGATTTTGTCTGTACATTGCTTAGAACTGACTCATTTCAAGTTTTCTATTAGTTTCATACATTGGAGAAACCGAATCCACCCTTAGAAAAATTTCTGTCGGTTTGTCGGTTTGTCTGTTTGTCCGCAAAACTTTGTCACAAGTAAACTCAGCTACTATAAGACATATAAAGCTGAAACTTTTACAGTAGATTTGAGTAGGTCTAACTTAAAATATAGGCTCTGAATTGATTGGAAATTCAACGTAGAAGTGAAGTTATGGACGTTTAAAGCAAAAACGTTTGTCACAAGTAAACTCAGCCACCATAAGACATGACGAGCTGAAACTTCGACACTGGATTTGTGTATGCCTAACTTAAAATACTGGCTCTAAATAGATTCATAATTCAGTACAGAAACGATGTTATAGGGCTTTAAGCGTATTTTCCTAACTTTACAGACAAGTTTGTTTTGAAAATACACAGGTGTGGCAATTAGGTATTGTTAGTTGATTTTAATTTCATTGGAGCATATGAATATATTGCGTATTTGACATCTTTGAAAAGGTGTTTCCCAGGGTTGAGGATGTACTATCTATTACGAATAAATAGTTTTGTAAACGAGCAATTCTCAACTCTTAATATGAACAGGCAGGAAAAATCAACAAACAAGTTCTTACGCTATATCATACCGAGGAAAGAACTTACAAGTCAGTAAAGAGATTGGATTAGTGATGAAGAAGCAGTTCATTATCTAATTGAATTTCTTGACTCTGAATATATTTCTCCTGAACTGCCTGCTCATGAGTAAAACTTAAAGTAGGAGCACCAATCATGCTGCAATTTAGTAGCAGTAACAACTTTCATGTTACGAAACATGAGTGCCCCAAAACTGTTCAACGGGACACGACTCTGAGTATATGCCATAGAGGCGGACATAATGACTGGATGTGGTATTGGGGAGTCTGTGTATATACCACGCATACCATTGAAACTGTCTGTTTCCGTTGAAATGATGGCAATGTCCCGTCAGAGTCTATTTCACAATTACGTTAACTAAGTCGCAAAGGGAGACTTTATCTAACGCAGGAATTGAAGTTAGCGAGACCAAGCATAAATTGAGTGCGATTATTAAAGAACTTTTTCCGATTTTATCCTCTTCCCCTGCCACCTCCCGTACCTTAGTAATCCCCCACGCCTATCCTACAGACGCCCTTCCAACCATGGGAATTTTCTCTCTCACAGGTATCTAACCTCCACAAGGGTTAACTATTTGCCATCGGGAGTGAAACTGTGCGGACGTCGAGGTTGCCTCACCTGTCCGATTATCAATGGCCCAACCACACTTCACAGCTCCCTCCCATAACACACACTATCCTGTTCCGATTAACTGCTCGTGTGCCTCCAAGAACTGAGTGTACCGTTTGAAGTGTAGCAAGTGTGATTCGTTCTACGAAAGCCAAGCATCCACCAAGCTTAGTCTCCGTATGAACAATCACAGAGCTTCAGCTAACAACCATTCCCATCTTCCCATCGCCATACATGCTAATAGCCACAGACTTCCCTTTAATGAGTGCTACAGGTTACAGGTTCTGCGACAAATTCCCTGTGACTGCAAAAACCTTACTCTTCGAGCCTCCGAAGAAGCCCATATTTGGTTACTCAATGCGCGTAGTGCACCTGGCCTTAATCTTAAGAGATAATGCTTCATTGTATTAGTTTCTTGTCTCTGCATCTAGTTTTTATGTTTTTATCTTATATTTTTCATTTATTTAATTTATTTTAAGTTTTATTCTCTATTTTTTATTAAATCTTAGTCCATAATTTTTAATTTTTATGTATGTATCATTTCTTCTGTTCATCCCTCAGTTTTTATTATTTTATTTGTTTTTGTGTTTCTAATATTTTTCATATTCCCATTTTAATTTGATCTCAATTTGATTCTTGTCTATCTTATTATCTGTGACCGGGCGCGCATGTGGCAACATTGTTGGTCTCCAACCGTCTCTGTACCAGTGCGCTTGGTTTCCCTCTCTTATCTCTCCTGAAGAGAGGGATAAACCAAAAATGAGAGACTGTAATTGTGTGTTTTTAATTTCTCTATGTTTTTATGTACATTGAACTATATATATATATATATATATAGGTGTATAATGTAATCGGGATTCGGTCAATTTTCCAGGATCAAAATCAAACTCTCAATGCCGACGTTTCGGTTTTATTTAAAACCTTTTTCATAGGCCTACGAACAAAGGATGACAAGAAATCATATATAAACATCAACATATAACTAACATCAAAATGGAATATTACAGTTGTGGAAAAACAAATATATATATACAAGTAGAAGTAATAGAAAAGCAATAAACATTTTTATGAACTTACAGAAGTCAGAATTTTTGAATTAGAAAAATGATGAAATTTACATTATATAAAATGAAGTAACAATAGATAGTTAGTGAACTAACATCTTAACTGGTCAAAAACTTGGACCAGACTAACTGATTACAATTACATGTAAACCAAAACACTGTTCACTCAAAGAACACAAAAAGGAACTAAGGAAATTAAATTTCACTAAAATCAACTTAAAATTACTTCTACTTGTATATATATTTTTGTTTTTTTTTCACAACTGTAATATTCCATTTTGATGTTCATACATGCGCATGCATGTATGAAGTCATGACCATAAACAAGTCAAAGAGAAGGCTTTCGAGACTGTGGGATTGCTCTTATCTTACTCCAGTCAGAGTTCCGTTACGGTCGGTCAGTGTATTTAGTCTTTTCGAGAGTTAGATAACTATCAAAGAATAAACAAGAAGGACACAGAAAGAAGAGGTAAGCGAAAGGGATATTCTGTTACGAGGAACATTACTGGATGCTCTATATCAGAGGTTCTTAACCTTTTGGGGGTACCGAACCCCACCAGTTTCATAAGCGCATTCACCGAACCCTTCTTTGGTGAAAAATAAAGTATGATATTTTTACAAATTCAAGTCATAGGCGAATTTTTTTTTACTTGTGCACAAAATGAACCGTGCATGAATATCACTTTGTTCAATGATTTCAATGTACACAGTACATGAAATCACAAGGAATTACATACGTGTAAATTAATGTGACTTCTGCTGTTGACCTCCTTGGCGGAGGCTCCGTCGAACCCCTGAGACCAACTCTTCGAACCCAGGTTAAGAACCACTGTTCTATATCAGTAAAGATGTCTGTAAACACTGAATTCATCTATTTCCGTTATTCCCTTGAAATTTCATGGGTCCAGCAGTTCTCACCATTGCCTGCCTCATAGCAGGGGCTAGATCATTTCGTTTCGATATATATCTCTACAACGTAAGTTTTTCTTGCAAAATAATAGACTTCCATTTGAACATTATGATTTTTTATTTCTCTAACATCATAGTAACTGATTTGAGCAATGTTACAGTTAATTTGTGCTTTCACAATGATTAACTTGTTTTGATACCATCAACCATACACCAGTTCTGGCTGGATCTCGGAAGTTAAGCAGCATTGAGCACGATTTGCACTTGGCTTGGTGACACATGGCTAATTCATGAATTAAATAAGTGCCTAGTCAAAAACAGCCTTAAATGTGAGCGTTGAAGAAAAAAACTTGTCATGAAAATCAATGCCGTGACTTGTATCTGTTGTTAAAGGTAATGTGAAGATTATTGCTGTTTATTTTTTTAAAAAAAATGACCCTAACAGCTTGTGAGAATTAAGTACTTTTTTTAAAAAAAAATAATTAAAAATAAAATCCATCGTAAGGACCTCACACAGCATCCATTTTCTTATTCATAAGCGGTAGGGCATTTGTTAGAGTAGTGCTAGTAGTAGTTTGGTCACTGCAGTGCTGTTGATGCTTTTAGTTCTCATGATTTCAGAAAAAAGGTTCTATTTCTGATTTCTCTCTTCAACTCTTTCAATTTTTTTCAGTTTAATCAATTTTGATCCAACTGAATATTATTATATACATTTTACTGTCTTTGGTTTAATCCTTAACAATGCTAACAAAAATCCTACAAAAGTTTGTTTATTGCCAATACAGAACAGTTTTTTAAACTTTTGATTCTAAAACTGCAAGTATATTATCATCGCATTCTATATATATTAAACGCCAAAAACAAAAGAATTTAAATCAAGAACGTAGAAATAAAAAAGTGTAATTTTGGCTTCGATCAATATTATATTGGACTGAATCAAGCATATATTTCTGTAAGAAACTCGATTTCAACATTTTGCCCTTAATGCAATAATTTCATTTCTTTATATTTTATATAGAGAGTAAATGAAATTAAAAATAAGTTCATTTGCATTGAAACATTATTAAAAAGGGAAGAACAGCTATAAAATTTGAGCTATAAAAACAAAGCTTTGCCCACCAATTGAATATAACGTTGTCGGAGTCCATAATTAATATTGAAATAACAAACCGTATTGATCAACCCCGGACTGAGTTAGTGAAGTTTAACTACATCATCAGAGTCTGTGCATCTCCTGTAACCCCCAGTAACTTGTTATTTCATTTATAACTTCTGCAGTGCGATTAGAACTTAATATTTATATATATATATATATATATATATATATATATATAACCAATTAGAAAAAATCATTCTCTGAAATGAATAAAATAGAATTTTCAAAAGAACACATAGAAAAGGAATCACTGAAACTCAATAACCACTATATTTTGGGAAATATTGCACTAAAAAGGCAACTAAGGTCTACATGCAGTCATTTTAAGCCTGTGGTTTAAAAATGATTATGTTTTCCTTATAACAGATGAAACTGAAATGGGCATGACAGAATAAAAAATGTATCTAGTAAAATAAATAGTCTATAAGCTTGATGGTACACTTACCAGTGATAAAAGTGAGCGTGTATCACTACAGATTTTTTTTAACAATAATTGTAAATAAATCCTTTAAATCTGAAGGTTTGTTTTGTTTTAGTAGAAATGGATTAGTTTCTCACTTTTAAAACATATCCAAAAATAATGATTATTTTAATTCATTAAACAAAAATAAAAAAAAATCTCATTTAATGTAATGAAAAGTGACAAACGTCAAAAGTAAATTATTTTCTGTAAATAACTTTTAAAAGCTTGTAACGGATTAAATATACGTTTTAAAAAGAATAGCAGCGTTTGAGGCAGGTTACAAATGTTTTTAATGAAAAATTAATCCTTGAATTGAATAAATACTCTTTATAGCTAAACCATTGTTAAAAATAATTGTTTTTTTTTTGTTATTTATTTCATTCTAAAAATTTATCACAAATACTTGTAAACAAACAACAAAGGAAAACAAAGGTGTTTTCATTGCATTTAATAATTGACACGATAATTAAATAAGACCAATTTGAAATTTAGCATCTCATGATAATCTCGTTTTGCCTTGCATATTTAGAATTGTAGCAAAAAAGCGAGTTATGTTTCAAACAAACACCAATCAGAGGAAGCTTTCTCTTATTAACAAACTTGTGCTTTCACTTTTCTAATTTATTGTAAAAAATAAACATTCATTAGTTTAGAAAAACATCTTACTCTAAATAAATTTAGTTATTTTCATTTTTTTGTGATGAATTTCTATTTGTAATTCCTTTAGACTGATTGGGTCGTTTAGCATGTTTAGCTGAAAGATTTAGCAGATTTGTTTCTAATTAATTTTCAATAGCTTATGATTGATTAAATCATTCCTGATGATGAATGTAATCGACTTCAGAAAATGTTTGCTGAATTAATTCGATTCTTCCTCAAATATTAGTTCAAACATGGATTGATCAACAAGATTTAGTAGATTACTGGCAGGAATATCCGACGTGAGCTGGGTACAGAAATAGACTTGAAAAATTGTAACCTGATTTACGAAGGATACTGCTTGGATGCTATTGAATGGCATGGGGCGGATATTGCCATTGTAAGCAAGCTGTTATTGCTATACTTGACCGAAAACATTATTCCATTTACTATACTATTCAATTCAATGATTCTTTTATTCTCTGGAATTTCTTGGAGTATTTTATATTTGACATAGATGGTATGTTTTTAATTACTACTGAATATACAGGGCGTTTTCAAAGGCCTTCTGCCCCAATTTACTTACTTTCTCAGGAAAGATTTTAACGGAATCTAAACATTTGTTTCCTTCGATAATGTTTTCATAGACTTAAGAGTCTTATACATATGGTTTATTTTAGTGAATGAGTTTCAAAAGAGCTTTCCGTCCTTTCTAATAGCTCTATGAGCAGGGGTTCTCAATGGGGGTGAATTTTGGGTTTTTAGGGGTGAATTATGACCAGAGTAAGTTTACAGAGTGAGGAAAGCTATAAATTAAAAAAATATAATTTTGATTCAATTAATATTTCATATGTTCATCAATAATTGTAATTAAAATTTAATTTTTAAAATTCTATTATAAACATAATCAATGTGAAGTTGTAAAATTGTATATACTACCTTGGCAATAAGAGGAGCTGGGGAGAATAACATTGTGGAAAATGGCGAGAGAGGTGAATGGGCCACAGAAGGGTGTCAACCCCTGTCTATGAGGGATATTGTGATGATTGGGACCTCTGCTGTGATACCCTGCAGTATGCCTATGATTACATTTAGCAGAAATCATCTTTAGCAAGTTGTAAGAGCTTCTGCTTCCCATATGTCTCTATAGTTAGTAAGAAGATTTTAGAGATTGGGGAACATTTCTGTTGTCTTTCATAGAAGTCTTTATTTAAGAATTGTCTTTTTACTTTTATTTACATATTTCTTCTTAGAGATCATCAATATAAAAAAAAACCGAAAGATATTCTTACAACACACAAACATTGAACTTTATTAAGCCGCTTTTATTAACAAGTAGTTGTTGATTTAAGTTATTAAGTATTAGAAACGATTAAATCACAAAACTAATTTTCCTTTAGTGTTTTTTTCCCAACACAGTAACTCTGCATCGGGACCGTATATTTACAATGTGTTCTCTTATAGATTACACATTTATCACATACCTAAATATATCTTATATCTAATTTCAACAATATATGTTATTAATTAATTGGGAATATATCTTATTTTAACTTTACCCATAACGTCCCGTAATATTTGTACCCACTTAAATTAAGAGTAATAAACTCTTTTTCTTTATAACAATAAATTAGACACAAACTAAACTAGCTATAATAGTTATTTCATTTATACTTCTAATAGTAGTCCCAGCTTAATAATCAAAAGAATTTTATAAGTTGCACATGTTTAAATCTATATTATTCACTAATTTCTGGAATGGTTCATAGTGACTTTTCACTATTTCACTTATCCTTTAGTGTAAGCATACGTTCTAATTCCATCCCAGCACGGAATGACACTCAAGTTCAGTTCACCGTTCTACCTTTTTCGGCTCAAGTGCCAGGGATTGCTTGCCTTTCATAACAATAGACTCATCCGTTTTGATATGAAAACGGAACTGTCTGGGAGGCTGTTGAATCTGAAAAAAGATGATCGCTTCTTGAGATCTTTATAAATAGGATAAAATCCCTTTTTAGAATCTAGAAACGATTCTTGAATCTACTAATTCTTACAAATGGATAATTTTATAAATAAACTATTTAAAATGACTTATGGCTTCTATTCATTTATTAATACAGTTTTTTACTATAGAATGATTTAAAAGTATATAATTAGTCTACAATTAGTTAAAAAATGACTTATCATAGTCTTTATACTCGTAGACTGTTTAAACATGTAAATTAAGACACCAAACATTTCATTGTGCCGGAGATGATAGTTCCCGTGTCAATGTTGTTAAATATCTAACAATAATAACCGAATGAGAGAGCTTTGTAGTCCATGTTATTCTATTGTATACATAGGTTTATTTTATAAATATTACCTATTAGTTTTTTTCATAAAAAAGTATTTAGAGTTGCTCTTAACTTTCCTTTATAATTTTACTTTATAATAACTTTTTAATTTTACGCTAATTCATGGTGATATGAACAATATCTTCTGAAATTTGCAGCTAAACTTAAGGTTCTTTTACAATGCAAAGAAATGCTTCAATTTTATTTTTTTTTTTTTACTTTTGAAGAAAAATGTCTTTTGCATTTTCTTTATCCGTTACTACACTGAAAACATTTTCCAATTTCTATAAATTTATCACTTCTTACTTTACATTACCAGCATAACATGTTTAAAATCTAGTAATGATTTTAACAACGTTGGATGAAATTTGAACTAGTATATTGATCTCGCTCACCTCTGACTAGTATTACTAAAATATGTTATCACCTTCCTCTCTTGAAAAATATTACCTAGCATCAACCAGGAAACATAAACTCTAATTTTCATGTCCATTGTATGCAGTTTGAAAGCAATTTTAATAACTGTACGAATCATCACAGATTACATATAAACTTTTTTAAAACTTAGATAATTTCAACACTACTATCATAAAGAACTGTCATGATACTTATTAAACATCATAAAATTTAAAAAAAATCATATTTTTTTCTAACATTTATGGATAGCGTTGGCTATTTTTTTTACTCTTAGCACTATTTCTTTATCAGCATGTAAATTTATAACCTCTAATTTTTTATTAACGAAAGAAATTGGTAAAAAGTTCTATTTTTTGCAATATATATTGATCAAATGACTACTTTAACAAAACTTTTATGCACACATTTCTATCTTTAAATGTTAGTAGTATTTGCATTTTACTATATGTAAAGTATAATAATCATGAAAAACTTCATGTTTTGAGATCCCTAAATTCTATTTTAACGGTTTTTGATTATGTGTGTGGTGTGTAGTGTGTGTATATGTCCAAGTGTGGATATATGTCCGTCTTTTAGATGTGTGGACAGTCTGATGTGACTGATCGATGAAATTTGTATTTCCACAAAAGTGAGCTTTATTTTTTTCTCGAAAATATTCCATCATGTAAACATTGCTTTTTTAGACCAAATGTGTTTTTAAACAATATATTTCCTTGTAAACTACTAACATTTTGGAATGATTGAAAACTGACAACAATTCCAGTTGTACTTAGATTTGTAAGAAAATACTATATCATCAATGGAAGGGTTTAAAAGGATATTTAACGAGGATTTTTCTTCTTAACTAGTATTTATGCAAGATTTTCAAAACAGATTAAATCATTTAGTTTATCAATAAGTTTGATAATACTTTTTCAAAGAGTTTGATATTATATTTACTTGTAGTAAAGTTGAGTTTAGCAGTTTTTTGAAATTATTCTTTGAATTAGTGCATTTTTTTGTGCATTAATTAAATTTACAAGCTATTTTTTATTACTAAAAAAAATGATATATACGAAATAATCTTGTAAAATTTATGATAAAATGTAAAAAAGAAGAAAATCTCACTTTTGAAAGAAGGGGAAAAAAAGAATAAATCTAAAGAAAGGAGTTTTTAGTTTGTGGATGTTGTGTGTTTGCTTTAAGTTGTAATTCTGCCAACTTCTCAAATCGAGTTAACCTCTTTTCAACTTAAGCAGCTTTCTTTTTAATAGCAACACTTCCATCAGATTAATCAACAACTGGTCATGTCCGCAAACAAAACTATTCTTCAAAACTCACTTGTTCTTCTTAGTCAAACAACTGCTCATTCAAAATATTAAATATGATATTACTTTAATTTCTTCATTCAAAACTGCAAAGATCATCCGCAGGTCCAATTTGCTTAACTATGCCTTGAATTAAGACTTCATCTATTCTAAATAGCCCCTGACTTATTTATATTGATTAGTTTTTCAAAATTATACTTAATTACGACACTTTCTACCAAGTTTCTTTCAACATCAGACGAGAGAAATTGGAATCAATTCCTTGGAATCTTCCCATTTTATGAAATAGTTCTTTAAATTAATATTTTGAAACAAAGCACTTGACTCTTCTTGCCTTCAAATAGAACATATATGTATTTTTTTAAAGGTTGGTGTATTTTTCAATTATGATGAGTCAAACATTTAAAAGTTAATTTTGGAAAGATTTTTTTTCTACTTTTTTCGTTCAAAACTGTATAAATTATCAGCTATATTAATCTTCAACATGTTTAAAATGTAATAGATTCATCTTCAGGACAATACTGGGTATATTTTTGGATTGGTGAGTTTATAAATAGATATAGCCATTATTTTCCTGAAGATAAATATAGTACATTCCAAATGTGTTGACGATTAATATATATCATAAGTTATAAGTTTTAACATAGCAACGAGGAAAGGCTCAAAAAAGAGAAAATATGCAAAAACAGATACAATCCAAATATGGGGCGTTATTTAACAATATATATATATATATACCTACATATACAAAACTAAAGTTTATCGGGATTTGGTCAGTAACACTGTGTTACGTATAACGTGCTCATTCAAACTAGACAGTTGTTGTTGAAATTCACAGACTATTTTTCTTTTTAAAATAATTTGTAATGTAATGCTTAGTTTTTCTGTTTCAAAATTTATACTTCTACCTATGAAAAAGGTTTTAAATAAAGACCGAAACGTTGGCAATGAGAGTTTAATTTGAACCTGAAGAATTGACCGAGTCCCGATAAACTTTAGTCTTGTTCCACGGTCGATACTTTTATCAACATTTATATATATACGTTTCAGAGTAAAATATAGGTACACAGTAAATAGAAAAACACACTTACAGTCTCTAATTTTTGTTCTAATCATCAACAGGAGAGAAGAGATACGGACGCCAAGCACACTTGCAAAGCGAAGGTTTGAGATTTACAAGGAAACTATACAACTTAAATTTTTATTAATTAACATATAATTTATATTTGTAATATTTATATTTCCTCATTCCTTAATAAATTAATATGAAAACATAGACTTTGTCAGTTAGTGTAATTATATTTATTTTTATTTGGTGTTTTAATATTTGAATTCACATGAAATTTAATGCAGATACTCTAAAATAAAGAAATGACAATGCACTTAGACCAGTATTATATGATTAAAAAAAATCACTAAAATAGCAGTTAATTTAACTTTTATTATTCCCTCTGTCAAAGTTTTTGTGGGTCGCTAATCCTTATTAAGAGTTTTATACCGCTTAAATAAATAGTCAAAAAGATTTAAGTCTATAAAAGAGGTTAAGAAACTCAAATATATGAAATTAATCATGATTTAAATATAAAATAATATAATTTACATCTATTTTTTTTTTAACAGTTTAAACTTCTTTAATATCATAATGGTTGTGCAAGTATCAAAATGGTAATTAGATTGGTTTTTGAAAAGAAATCTTTTGCAAGGGTAATTAGGTTTCTTTCTTTAATCTAGTGAACGTAATTTTTCATTTAAAAGTTTCAGCTTGAGAAAAAGTTCATTTAGTCTAAAAGTATGAGAGTGGTTTAGGAGACTGCTAACGATCTTTTTGTAACATCTTTTTGGGGGAACATGATTAAAACTTTTAAAAATAGTTTCAGAAAATCAAGTCGAAATAATTAAAACATTACTAAGTACATTTGATTCATTCAAATTTTTTTTTTAAATATCACAGTAGATTCAAATTTTATTTTACTAAAATGATGAAATTGGGAGAGTTATTTAATACATTTTTTTTTTAGTTATTATATGTTTAGACATTACCTCCTTTATTATACATAATAAAATAGCTTAAACAAACAAAAAACACAATAGTTATATTGAAACTTATCATATATTAGATTCGACAAAATCATTTGAGGATTAATGCAGATACCTACTCTAGAATAAAGAAATGACAAAGCACGTAGACGAGTACTATATGATTAAAAAAGATCAGTAAAATAACAATTAATTTAACTATTATTATTCCCTTTGTCAAAGTAGATGTGGGTCGCTACTTTGATCATAAAATTAATGAGGAAATAACAAATTAAGGATCATAAAACAGAAATGAGAGTTTTTTTCGGAGTATAGTTATTCATATGCCTTAATTTTATATGTTCTTAATATAGATTATTTAAATATATTTTCAATATATTCATGATTAAAGTTCTGAATTACAAAAACTCATTGACTTTGCTTTTCTTATTTGCACACATTGCAAAATACGTATTGCTGTCTATAAGTCAGGATTTGACACCACATAAGCATAGTCACATTTAGATATAAAGGTCAAACATCTATCGTTCTGTTATCAATCTCCATCAAAGCCTCCAGGTGAATGGATAGGTTAAGGAGATAGGGGATACATGGAGAAGAGCTAAGAGAAGATGCTGGGAAGTATTTTAATTTCACAGTGGTTAGCTTTTCTTGCCATTGTCTGCTGTTATATCCTTGTCTTAACTGGTCTCCCCATCCCTACCTCACATCTGCTTCACTCTATTCTACTTGGCTTAGATCCATGGTCCAAACAACTCAGTCTCATCAACAGATTTCTTATTGCAGTTTATATATTGCTTTGTATAGATGTTATAGAGCTCATTCTATAGCCTTACCCTGTGATTTACACTCTGTATTTATACCACTAAAATGAACCCTGGTCCAGGCCAGCCTTTAAGTTCAAATCAAACTTTCAATACTGACATTTCACTTATTTTTACCATTTTTTTCAAATCAGCTAAGCAGGGAAAACAATTATTAATAACTCTATAAATAATTATATAACAGACATACCGATGATTAGATCATAGAAGTCCATTGGGAGCACCTGAATATATCTCCTGAATTAACTATGTCGATTATATCATGAATGGAAATTTCATACGTTTTATTATTACTATCGACTTTTTTGTTTGTTCATGCTATTTTTTTTAATAATAAAATAGCTAATGTTTCAGCATTATAATAAATCAGATGAATACATTAAATAACTCTCCTAATCGGTTGAAAAAATCTATAGCACTCGTTTACTTTTCAGAATGTATAAAGATATTGTAATTTCAAAAACGTGACAAACCTGGTAATACAATTATAATAAAAGATAAGGATTAATGTAAAAATGAGTTTTTTTTTAGATATTGTGGAATAAAATGGAAAAAATCGTTGAGGAACTCGTTGCGACAGAATATAGATAGTCGTTAGTAATCAATAATGAATGTGTATAACATTATTGTTTTATGGACTATGTTCGTAGCACTATGGAATAGTGCTACGAACATATGTGTTAGGGGCCAGGTTAGCTCAGTGGTTAACGTACTCTCCTCTGGGCTGGTAGTCCGGGCTTCGATCCCCGTATGGCCGCCGATTTATTCACGCGGGAGCTGAAAAAATCTGAGTACGTTGTCTCTCGGAGAGGACGTTAATTCGTCGGTCCCGAACCTGTACGATGTCATGTACTCGGTTAAAGACCCCTACTCGAAATGGGCTTGAGTTAGGCAAAATGTAGGACTTCCAGTGTAGAATCTGTAGATTCAGCGATGAAACGAAAAGCCGGTAAACGGCTAACGTTATCACCCTCTGGAGAATCGGTTAACAATAACCTATGGGTTTTGTGAAATTACACAAGACATGTTGGATATCCTCTACGCTGAACGTATCGTTCATCGTAGCCTTACTGATGATCTGTGCCACAACGAGTATGAATGGGCAATATACTTTCGGTTCTTAATGGCTTGCTGACAGTTGTTTCACCGTAATTGACAAAGAACACTGACTTACTCTCTCTTTGACAATGGTAATAATAAACATTTATTGCAATAATGAAGTAAGAATATTATAATAAATAAGATTTATTATGTATAATGTAACCGGTTGGTCTTAATTGACTGGATTCTCTCTGTCTACATGTTTGTCTTAGTCCATATGTTTCTTTTGGTTTGCATGTTTACCTTAGTTCAAAATGCTCTCTTGGACAGTATGTTTATGTTAGATCACATGCTTCTCTCCGACAACATGTTTGTCTTAGTCTACATGTTTGCATGTTTGTCTTACATATGTTGTCTAAGACTACATAATTGATCAGGTGATATGTTTGTCTCGGTCCACGTGTTTGTTTTGTGAAGTTTCTGCCATCATATTTTTGACCTGGGGTTACATTCTACCAGACCAATTTTCCTAATAATATTTGTGTAAACATTACACAAAAGTTTAAATCATAACAATTATTTTCTCAAATAATAGTAAATATTTTATTTAAATTTAGTACATAAAGCAGAATATAGGAGACATTAAAGTCAAGATGACTTATTCTGACTTATTTTATAACTTAAAATACCATAGACTGGTACTTCTCAAGGGTAGTTGGTATAAACGACTGTAAACAAGTACTAGAAGAATGATACTGGTATCATTTAAGAGCTGTAGACAGTAAGACCGTCTATTGATTTGGGCACTTGGACTTCGATTTGGCTGGCAGGCTTCCCTAGGGTCTCTCCACAAGCCTAAAAACCAGCCCACTGTTTTCTACAACTTTCTGGGCAGCAGGCCAGTCGACTTGTGGTTTCATGTTCTCCCATCAAACACACATAACTCACTGAATTAAAATCATTTCTGTTCTAAACAGAAAAAAAATACCTAAGCTTTCAAAGCCCTAAAATTATACAATGCATTTATTTAAATTGAATTAAAATATTATTCATATGAAAAAGAATCAAATTGTTCTATTTATTAGAATGTTGTTAATTATTTTACTTTTTTATTGAACATTATGTTTTTATAAAATGAATATGTTTTTTAGAACTAAATATTTTTTGAACATGTTTGAGAATCGGACTGTATGTTTGTTCAGACCGTTTGTTTGTTTTGATTTGTATGCTCTTCCAGGATTGTTTATTTGTTCTGGACAGTTTGACAAGGGGTATGACCGTTTGTTTGTCTTGAACAACATGCCTGTCTAAGACTGCTTATCGTATTTCCCTTGGACATGTTTAACTCGCGATGTGTGTTTGTTTGCAATGTATCTTATGCTTGTCTTAGCACCAGTTTATCTTGGACCTATGTTTGTATGTTTGTATCGAAGTCCATGTTTTTTCATGATCTCCATGTTTGTCACGTAGCATTAACAGTTTATTTGAAACTGTTTTTTATCTCATTTTAATCCTTTCCTTGACTGTATTTTCCCAAAGGTGCATATATTAAGGACAAGTTTAACTCGCGATGTCTGTTTGTTTGTCATATATGTTATGCTTGTCTTAGCGCCAGTTTATCTTGGACCTATGTTTGTATGTTTGTATCGAAGTCCATGTTTTTTCATAGGTTTCCATGTTTATCACTTAGCATATCTTCATTTGAAAAGTTTTTTATCTCATTTTAATCCTTTCCTTGACTGTATTTTCCCAAAGGTGTATATATATTATCAAACAATCCAGATAAGAGGCAAACATTTTACATTGAATTATTGATTCTTCCATTAGCAGTGTATATTTTCATGTTTCGAAAAAAAAATCAATTTTCCTGTTACAGAAGTTGATCTTTCAGAATTTGAAATGAATATAAATCAGAAGAAAATTTGTTTTGAAAACATTAAATATATTCTGTATAGCGAACACTTGTCAACTACATGTCAGTTTCAGATTGAATCCAAATAAGTTGCCAAATTATCTTAAATTGAAAGGGAAAAGGTTTTAAATGGAATTGAAGTCGTCTGCTTTCTATGCGTAAAGGGAGAGGTAAATGCATAAGGGAGGCACTCATCTCTATTGGCCTCTACATGTGCTTATATGTGTATATTACTTTTATACTGACCAACTTAAAATGTAAATAACCTACAACAAATTATGTGCGATGTATTATATGCGCCATAAGAGAGTGTCACCACTGTATTGCACTGTATCTCCTTCATGTACAACTTCATCTCTCTGTTTTACAACTATCATAACAGACCACTAGGTCTATTTTGTTGCGACGTACCTCACCTTAAATAATGAGATTACTGGCGACTGTATATAATTTAGAACTGCAATATTAATGTAAATTAATAAAATAAAATATGTTTAATGAAATTTTAAGAAATTTAAAAGAAAAAAATCCAATATTTAATGAATGTAGCTCAACTTTACTTTGATATACTTCAATTTGAATGAATATTTAATTTATAAAATTGACAGAAATTTAACTGACAGAATATTCAATGACGGTGACATAGAAAAAACAGAGACGTCTAAACTATTGTAGATTATCAATGAAGAGCAGGCTCATCTGAGAAGATTAAATTACTGCTAATTCATTGACCTCAAAGAACATAAATATTCATGATAGAAATGTTGAATGTTACAGATGGTGTAAGGTGCTAGCCTCCAAACAACACTACTCCAGTCGTATCTGCCCTATGCTCTCCACCTCTAGGAGAGAACACCCAACCTCCCGAGGTCATCCCAGACATCATCCAGCCAATTCACTTCTGCTGCCTCCAGGATATCCCTCCATCATAATCTCCAGGACTCCATTCTCTCTCATCCTTACCACATGCCCATACGGTAAGGTTACATACCATACCCATATATACCGTAACCATATATCGTTACATACCAACCATACGATTCCCACCGTTTTCATTATGCTCACAAACAGGTCTCCCTAACTCCTAGTTTATAAAAACTCGCCAAAGTCCATTTATACATATTCCCCAATATGACTTCGAATCACCTGCTGTTCACAACAACTTAGCTTTTCTTCATCATCCACTCTAGCAAGGACCAATTCTCTCAGTCACAAGTTATATTGGGCCAGTAACTGGTTTATAAATTAAGATTTTGGAATTCCGACTGATAATATGGCACCTGAATAGCGAAATACCGTCTGGTCCCTGAGGAGATTCTTGCTTTATCTTTTCTGTGAAACCCCGATATTTTCTGTTTGCAGGTATTTAAAACCCTTCCCATGGCCAAAATAATCTTCCCAAATTTTTATTTCTTCTTTCTACGTAATATTATTACATGACGGGAGCATATATTTAGTTTTACCTCTCTTTACATTTGTTTCAATATGCAATTAGATATATTAGGGTATTTATAATCCTAGATTATATAAATCAATTTTAAATATAATCTAAAACCAAAAATTAGAAAAAAAAGATTAATTCCAACTAAAGAAAACAATCAGCTAAATAAAAGAAATAAACAATAAAAAGGAAAATTCTGAAAATCACCAAATGTGTAACTGTGGATGCAGGCACATTTTTGGTTGTGAAAAGAATAATTTCAGCCTAAAACAATAGTTGGGAGAAGAACCAACAACTGAAAAATAAATACAGAGAAAATAAGAAAACTTATGTGTAAATAATTAATATTATTAGGAAAAAGGACTTTTACTTTTTTTTTTGAAATAAAGATAAAGTCATGTTATTGTTGTGGTAAAGGAGGGCTTACTGTTTACTCGTTTACGTGCAGGTATGCCTGTGTATGCCCAGCTTTACTGAGTTTTAAATTATCATGAAAATGTTAAGAATATTAACTTTATTCGAATCAATACTTTTTCCATTATTTATCTGTAGATAATTTTGTAAATACGGAAATTTATTACCCGTAATGGTGGTTCTTAATCATGACTCAGTTGCTCTTCTCTGTTTGAGTCTACCTAGCTTACCATTATTGGTTTTCTAGACATTCAAACACTTGAGAGGGTTTAAGAACTTTCCCCCATTATCCTCTTTGACCTGAATCTGTAAGCACCTTCTATGCACTCATCCTTCAGCGGCAAAACCAGCCTCAGTTTGCTTCTTCTGATACTGAAGTTACGTTTTCAGAAGAGATACCCAGGCAAAACGGATGCGTGGGCATCTCTACTGGGACTGAATTGTTTGAAACAAAAAGTTGTTTTATCTGTCCGTTATCAACACTTCACCTTCATATCGCATGACATACATATTCTTTAACTTTGGAAGTGACTCAACTGTCTTATCTCAGATACCAGTACTAGGGTGGTTCTTGCTTGTTTGGTCGTAGTCCTTCAAATATTAAACTATTTGAAGAAGGACTATCTCCAAAACTGGTCAAACACCATAACACCATCATACGAGAAGAGGCAATTAATTCGTCTCGTATGGAAACTGTACTAAACTTTGTGGTACTAACAATATGGTTTCTTTCTTAAGCTTATTATAACAAATTTATTTCCTTACCCTTGCGTATCGTACACTTAATTATTTAGATTATCTATTAAATCATCCACAACTAATAACATAATTGAATAGCAGACCTCTATTTACAATGAAGTTTCTCAGTCTTTACTCAACACAATTTCAGTTATGGCAGATTCTATACCCACACTAATTATTCTTACTTTAACTTGTTGCAGTCTAATCTATAATGCCTGGATTAGTATATCTGTATAAGTATGTATGTGCTGATACAATTGTTTTTTGAAGGACGAACTATCAAAATTTCCTTTCCTTTTATAGAGAAGAAGTATCTCTCAGTAATTTGTTTTAGTCTAGTATAATTTTCTGTTTTGTTAACCAAAATTATTTGTTGATTTTTCTTTCAACAAATGATCATATTAATGGTACAAAATGATAGCCATCTTGTGTCTCATGACATATTATTTAAGAAAACCTCTATTGTGATAGCAGTTGAAATTTAATAGTCATCCTATTCTTCATCAGATGGTGTAAGTTTCGCACGTTTAAAACCCTTCGCATGGCCAAAAGTATTCTGATTAGGAGATACCCAGAGAGTTGGCATTTTTAATATACCGACTTTCTCATATACATAAATGTACTCAACATTAATTAAATAATTAGTATAATAATATTCAACCAATATTGTAAGTTCATGAAATATCTATTGTAAGACAATACTGAAAAAGGAATTTAAGTTTCTTTAGTACGAGGGATTTGTCTTAAAATTGCTTACCGTTTTTTCATATAGAACAAAAAAGTGCTCTAAAATTAAAATTATAATAAACCTGATACACTGAAGTTTTTAAATTCACAGGCTTTGAGGCTTTCTGGAAGCGTTTGATGATACCTGTCTATCTGTTGTAGACTGGATATCTCTCAGAAATATTCTAAACACTTTACAAATGACACTTTTTGCAGGAATTTTAATGACGATGGACAATCCTTGTTGTGGGAAAGAATATAATTGTATTCTGGTAGTCCTGAAACATGGAAAAGGTGAATATAATTCGTTATAGCGAAACTGGTAATAATTTGATTCAACTCTTTTGGTTGATTCTGTAAACATAAATTTTATAGTAGGTATGACCTTAATATTGTATAATAAACATCAAATAAATTTAGTATATTGTAAGACAATGCTGAAAACGGAATTTAAGTTTCTTTAGTACGAGGAATTTGTCTTAATATTGCTTACCGTTTTTTCATAGAGAACAAAAAAGTAAAAATGTTCTCGTGCAATGTCTTCAATTTTGTTATAATTGGTAAATGAACCTAGGAACGTAAAAAAAATGAAGATATGAAACTGATTGGTTATGAGTTTAATAGAATGTTTACAAGAAAGTAACAATAAAATAAATCAGAAATAAATTATCAACGAGTTCATGATATAATGTTCATGATATAACGAGTTCTTACTTAATGTTAAATCGAGGCTTGCCCACTCTCAATATTTTCCCAATTATTTTAATTATAATATTTAATTATTAATTTGTAACTATTTCTTTCTTTTTTTAATGATAACCACAATTATAATTTTTTGGGTCATTCTAATCAAAATAATAAAATAATTTCAGTATGGAAGAACGCTACGTTTTATATTGGTAGTATTTTCTAAATGCTTTATAAATGCGATTTAGAAATGTTCAGTTGAATACTTTTAATAACTAAATGAGAATACTTTAATTGAATATTGAAGATTTAAGAAGATTGCTAACCACCCGACTCTGTAAAGTAAATTCTGCCTGTTGTATTCCTCGCTTCAAGCTGCTCACTGTGTCGTGCTTCAACTTGATCCTCCTTTCAACACATTCCTTCCCAGAGAGTTCGACTTTACTCTGAATTCAATTTCATTCTTTACTCTCTCGACTACAAACAAAGAAGTGTCCTATGACACAAACAGTCTTCTAAATTCCATGAATGCCAAATAAAATCCTTTAACAGAAATGAAAATTAAATCACAAAGGTATAGAACATGACTATATCAGTTTATACCTAACCGCTTTTACTCAAGATAAGAAAACTATTTGATTAAATATTTTTTAGACAGAAATTTGATGTCTCTTTTGCTATAATCAAGTTGCAACAATCATTTCATAAATTTATTTGAATGTTTGACTGCTAGTTCTGAGATACCTTGAATCCATTCCTGAATTTTTTTTCTTTACTATAAGTGATACAAGTAATGTGGAAAGAAATCTTTTACAGATTTATACCAATCAAATTTAAGGCATATTTGAGGGCATTTTAAAGATATTCCCTTTATTTCATTTCAAGTATAATGAACATGAAGAAAGCCGATATGATATTTTGACGGATTTACCTGTTTTGATTTGTCTAAGTCTAATCTTTACTTTTATTTACTTTTTCTGTGAGTATCTAAATGACTTCTTGGACTAAATTGAAATGAACAAAATTTCATGGTTACAATAACATAACATAACTAAGTGTTAGTACATTTAATTTATGTTAAAAACATTTTAGTTATTTATTTAGAGTTATTTAGTTATTAAATAACTAGAATATGCTAAGATAGAACAATCAGTTATTATGTGGTATTTACTCATTGTGTGGTAAAAAGTTAATCAACAAGCCTCCACATATTGAAATTTAATCTTATAAACAAAGCGTTTCAAATACGTAAGTGTTCTTCTTCAGGTATAACTAAAAAACAATGAAATAAGAGAGTTATCTATAGTATAACATTAACTGGTACAAAATAAAATAAGGAAACAAAGTATATACCCAGGGGTCGGTGTTTGTGGTACTAGGAGGGAAGTGGGTGTGGGTGGGGGTATAGTGTGTATATATATTTCATATTGGGAAGGAGGGACATTCACTTTAAGACTCAGTACAGAAAACATAACGAAAATATACAGAGAACAATAAAAAAATACAATTGAAATTTAAAAAGATAACAATACAAAAGACCAGAAAATAGAACTTCTTTTTTGTATGAACTAAAAAAAAGAACTATAGTATTATCATTTTATGAAGTTACTACTCTAAATACCTGATTAGAACTAGAGATCAATAATTTTTATGAAATATTGTTCCTTAAAATTGATACTTTTGTAGTAATAAAAAAACTCCATCGAAAATTATATCGAAGAAGAAACCATTTATTTTCTACTATTTTGGTGTTCATAAAAACACACACAACTCACACAAACACGCACGATCCATGACAATATGCACACAACAAACACACACACACACACACACAAAGTACATGTGAGCACACAGACAATTCAGCAATGTCTACCCAAAATTTCACATACAAATCTATGTTCAAATGAATTAACAGTTCTATATGTTATATTAAATGTTTTGAACCAGTAGTGTTCTTCATCAGGTTATAACAACAATTAAAGAGTTAAAGTTCATTTGAACTTGTAGAACTTGCAGAAGTGGATGGGGCCATTCCAGTTCACGTGATGTTAATCATATTTGAGTACATTTGGTATGTACACAAAATCAAGATACTACTCAATTTGCCCGCGAGAACGTAGTTCAATGGGCTGTTGGGCCCATTAATCCCTAATTAATTAATTAACCCTGCTGCTGCTGTAGAATTTAATAACACACACACACACACACACACATATATATATACGAACATGTAACCACAGTAAGAGAAGCACAAATGTGAGAAGAACACATATTTTTGCTGAAAGATCTTAGTCACAATTCTGATTTTTTTCTTATAGTTTAGAGATTGATTTTTATTTCACGTGTTTACTTTGTAATGTTTTATATATATATATATATATATATGTGTGTGTGTGTGTGTGTGTGTGTGTGTGTGTGAGTGAAATTTGGAGCGGTCCTTTATTCAAACATATTTCGTTGAATAACTGACCATATTTTACTGATATCATTTTCTTCACAACTTTTTCACAAAGCTGACTTTGATAGAATCCAACCAACTCTGGGTTTTACGAGTTTTTGACTCTAGAAGCGAAGACCAATCTTTCCTATAGGTTTGATAGATACACTTAGTCGTTTTTACTCTCAATCTCTTTTTGTGGTTTAATCTTTGTTTGTTCATTTTACGTGTATATTGTGTAAATCTTTTTTTTATTTTATTATATTTAAATTTATATATATATATATATATATATATATTTCATTGAATAGCTGACCATATTTCAATGATGTCATTTTCTTCACCAGTTTTTTTGGGGTTTCAAACTGATCTTTCCTTCATCAAAACGTTGGAGAATTTTAATATATATATATACATATAACACATTATCCGTTGATAATTAACAGTTACATGAGTCTAACGTCATAATGTTACAAAATAACCGTTTGTATTGGTTAATATTTCTAAGGTAAAATTTTGCCATGATATACAATAGTGCCATTCTTTGTATATTTGTTCGATATTTTATAGCAATACTTTACAAAATTATTCGTTGTTATATGGAGACATGTAGACAATTAATTTATAAAAATGAATTGAATGGTTCTGTCTGATGGCAAAATAGATGATAAATTCTTGTTTCCATATTGCGCTATCGAAGCTGGGCCGAAGGGAGGCATGCCATTGTCCCCCTCCCCTAGCCCCAACCTCCCTCCACCACCAACCACAATCTTCTGCTCTGAAACATTTTCACTTGAATGCATCGTTTTTTTTTGTCATGATTGATTTTTATACCTAGAAATATGATATTTTTAAATCTAAAGTCCGTTGACATAATGGTCAACTTTTTCCTTTTCCTGAACAAATATTTTACAATATTATTTTCATCTCTAATCCAGAGTAGTAAACTATATTTTAACTCAGGAACTTTTAAAATATATATATATTTGTAACGCAAAGCAATTGAACCGTATTTGAAATAATTTGTGAGTTAACAATAGTAACTGAGTTAAGTAGGTAGGACTGCTTAGTTTGAGGAACTCCTGTATTAAGGTTAAATGAATGAATAATACTTTAATACTTTAACAAACTGTGGGTGTTTGTGATATAAATTACATTTATATGTAATATATAAACAACATAGTTGTCAATGTATGATCATTATGTGGTACAGGTCGGGTTAATAGTGAAAGAGGCTGGTGTTGCAATAAGTATATTGTAAAGTAGTGTTATATCAGTATATCTCGAAGACGATGTATTTACGGTAAATAATAGTAAATTTGAATTTTATGTAGATTAAAATATGTATATTGTTACTACTACAGATGTTATAATAATTTATACAAATTAATGAACTAACTATCTAACCTGGTACTTTGATCTGCCAGAGTTTACTTGAAGATGGACCTGTGCCCAAAACTGGTCTCAAAACTCCCTAAACAAAATATGAGGTGAAAGGGCTTTTTCCTTATTTAATATACACTATGCGGATTATTTGAGCATCGCCCTAGGGATGGGCACAAGGATGGCTTGATGACGAGTTACCTCTTGTACTGATGGTATGATTCAGAACCGGTTTCGGAAGCCGTTAATCTTCAAGACCACTGCTCTGAAGCGTTGCCATTGTAGGTTTACATACCTTCTTAGTAACTGCTGTCTGTATCTTATTTCATTGAAATAAATATATTTCCCAATTTTGCTTTATTAATTCAGTTAAAACTGCAGCAGGAAAAAATAGAGATGACAATTAAAATTTTCTATTGTAGATGATTCAAGATTTTGTAGTTTAAAATTATATATATATATATATATATATATATTATTAAAGGTAGGAAGCAGACCTTCTTTTATACAAGTTGTATTAAAATCAATTGACTTGATTGCACGTACCTTTTTCTTATTGATCTTTTCAAATCTTCTAGCTAATTTTCTTTCTTCAAGGTTGAGTTCAATAAATAGTGATGTCTAACAGTAGCTTTGCTCACATTATACATGAACTCAACCTTGAAAGAAAATTAGCAAGGATATTTGAAAAGCTCAATATGAAAAAGATACGTGCAATCAAGTCAATTGATTTTAACACAAATTTTATATATATATATATTCGTATATTTGGGGAACAGTCCTGTTCCCCATTATACATGTGGGGATTGCCTGGCAGACAATTTAATCACACACACACACACACACACACACACACACACACATACACATACACACACACATCACATACACACACACACACACACACATATATATTATTATATATATATTATATAATATATATATATAATATTTTGATATGTCTATCTGTTTGCTACGTACTCTGAAATGACTATATTAACTCTTATGACATTTATTTATCAAGTTAGGTTGAATGAATGTATGAGGTAGGTCAAATTCGCCGTTCGTAAAAGGGTGAATATACAGTCAATTTTCTACCTTCACCAGCTCTTTATTTATGTTTTGGTACTCCAAAATTTGTTAATAAATTTTTTTCAAGAAAAATTATTTTGAAGCAATTTTATTTAAATGATATAACTCTTCTAAGCAAACATTGTTGAAAAACTCTTCTAAGTTTAGTAAGAAAAAAAAACAGACAATTAAAATAGAACACTAGAAATAGAGAAATGAGTTTAGGAATTAATTTAGTTAAGAATGTTGTCTATCTGAGAAAAGCCGGGTACAACGATAAGAATATAGAAAAATTACGGGTTTATGACAGAGGGCATGTAGGAGGTGAAATAACATACTGCTTAATAAATGGCAAATTATTTCGGTCATGTTTTAATGTAAATCAATTTTAAATAATTAGTACTTCTGTAATTAAAAAAGTTGTTGTTCGGTAAGAAATGTTTTAAAAATTGTTTCAATCGAATTCACAGGCTGTTCTCTCTGCGCGTACGCTACTAATAAAATAAAATAAAATCATTAATTACGTTTGAAAGCTTTATGTCTACTACTTATAAGATTACGTATAAGCCTAAATCTGTAAGTGGTATAAGCGATAATGACTATCAAAAATTAATAGTAAAATATTTATTTTTAAATATGTTAAAAACTTACATTTTGGGGAAATTTCAGAACATTTAGTCGATTCAAATTTCATCTCTACGGTTTTTATTGCAAGCGTTTCTTTTGTGGCATCATCTAAGGTCTCAACATGTCAAAAAAAAACTTTAAACTTGTAAAAATGACGTTTGCCATTTCCGGACATTTTATAATAATTTTTGTCCAAACATTTATGCCTCAATTAGTCATGGTGCCTGTGTTATTTATATTAACAAACCTGCCGCAGTTCTTCCTGCCATCTTGCTTCTGTGTAAATAGAACCTGAATCACTCACTACACTTTTCAACTTTGACATATGTGCACCAGCCTTGTGTAAGTTCTTAAAGCAACATTAGCCTTTTCCTTTATATCCCTCTTGTATTCTGCACATACCACCATCACCAAGTTATCACCAAACGCAATCGGGGTGTGGTCAAAATCAAAGAGTTTGACTAATGACATTTCAAATATATAGGCTCACAAGATAAAGCCAGTATAAATAAACTAAACCCTGCGAGCAGCCTCTTTTCACCAACTTCTTGATGGTACACATATTGGTCTTAGCGTACACTAGCCTATTGTCGAAATAACTCCTGATCAATTGGACTACATTGGTGGATACTCCGGACTCTGTAACAAGCCCTAGGATAACTGGTCTCCATTGATGATCAAAGGCTCCCTTGGCATATATGAAGAGACCAGCAGCATACAAAACTACAGATAACGTAGATTAAAGAGTCACAAATATGGTTTTTGTGAAGTAAAGAACACTTTTGCCGTTTATCTGCAACTTTGGGACTGGCCGGTAGCAAACACGAGATAGCTCCACCGTTAAGACTACTGTTAAAACAGTTAGTTAGAAAAATGTGAGACTTGGAGAGGAATTGATGGTAGTGCAGTAGAAATAAGAAGAGCTCACATGGCTGGAAAACAGATAGAGGTAGGCCTCGTCACTGATCTGAATTCAGGAGGGCTTGTATACTCTCTCAAAAGAACAATGGCAATCATCAAGTTTATTAACAACAAGAAGTAGTCGTAATAGACTGACAAGCCTGTAGATATTTAGCGGACAACCTCTAAAGAAAAATTAACAAAACTTTAACAAAGTTCAATTAAGAAGCAGCTTTGAGGGTATCAATAAGAAATCTTAAAAGAAAATTGACTAGCCAAATGTCTTTGCATCAAACACTGAAGATGCCAGAGGGAAATTACTCGTTCAGAAAGAAAGTGAACTAGCTGAGGAGAATAATTGTGAGGATGATAAGAGAAAAGATCAAAGAAACTGCAGACCTTCCGAAACTGAAGTTTTTACTGGACTTTTTATTATGACCTTCTAAGGAAATAAAAAAAAAGAACAAAAACATGTAATACCCTACATTCAAACTTTAGTATAAGTATGCATAATATAAAAGTCATTAACAATCATTGTAGAAATGTTTTATTTATTGAATTATTGAAAACAAAATTTTGTAGTAATAGTAATTTTGTAGACACAAAAGTGCATAGTTGGGTTAACACGCTATGTTTCACTAAAGAATCTCTTACAGAAGGACATTTCTTTAACATTTAACTCAACTGATGTGTCTTGTATATGGATTTTTCAAGTATAGTCCTTCATCTAAAAAGACTACAACATTTCCACATACCTCCTAGAGTTCATCATTAGTATTGTAATGAAAAAGTCTTTGAGACCTACTTTCTTTTTCAATGTAAACTGATGATATATTCATAACTTGTCAATATCGAATACAAAATTTAAATTTATTCAATCAACTGAGAAGTAACTTAAAATCAGCTGTAATTTTGTCATAATTATTGAAAAGTTCCCTTTGTTCAATTCAATATTTCCAAAACACCATCAAGTTCTTAAAAAAAACGGAATTGTATATATTTCATTAAGTAAAAAAGTAGTATAGTAGACAAGAAAAAAATTGATCACAAGACTTTGACAGATTTACTGTTTTGAGATCTCCAAAGTCCTCACGATGAGTGTGTTTTGTTGTGTGTGTGTGTGTGTGTGTGTGTGTTGTGTGTGTGGTTGTATGTATGAGTTTGTGATACTCGTATGTGTATATATGCAGAAGTTTATGGGTATTCTGCAGTCCACACAGTTTGATTGGCTAATTCATATTGGACACGAAAATAGGACTTAAATTCTAGGTGTACCCTATTGTTTTAGAACAATACTTCATGATAGAAAGTTACTTTTTTTTGGCAAAATGATTTTTTAAACATTTTTTACGCTGAAATACTAACTCTAGAGTCTTGAAGTAAGGTGATTATCATACAAATGAAAATAGCATACATTTGAAAAAAAATTCAATTTTTTTTTATAACTAGAAAGTATTAAAATTGAATGATCTTACAATTGATCATGAAAGTTCGTTAAGAAAAACTGAGATTAGTAAAAATAAGTTTCTCTTATGTGGGTATGTAGAAACAATACATGCTACTAGGACACTGGAATACGAGTATATTGAAAAAATTGAAGATGTTGGAAAAAAAATGCAGTTGTTAATTGCTTAGTAATCTTAAAATTGAAACACTCAAGGTTTAGTAGTTTAGGGAAGAAAAAATGATATCTAATATCATATTTCCCCCACAAACGTGACTTTTCGATGATGCAATATTTCCGAAAAACAGTAGAGTATAGCTACTCTATTTGGTACAATTGTGTTTAAGATGTGAATTATAGATCCATCAAACAGTCTGGCCTATAACGCGTCCACAATCTTCTAGATACACACCCACCTAACAAAACACAGACATCATTGAACAAACGTAAAAAGTGAACTTCAGGACTTCAAAATATGTAAAGGCGTAAAAACATAAAATATATTTTTTTCTTAAACGTTATACTTTACTTATGGTAAAATAAAAATGGTAGAATATATATATAACAAGATTTCGCAATAAACACAAGAAGAACAATCAATATTCAGACTACAATAAGAAATGAAAAAAAAAAAAGAATAAGATCTTTCAACTACAACAAGCGGTCTTCGTCAGAGTCAAAAATCGCTTGTTACGGTTGTAAGCTCTTAAAATTTTTTTCCGTTTTCTAATTGTCTTCTGAACATATATATATACCACATTGAGAATAGTATCAGGGATACCTATTACAATGAATTGGACTTAATTTATTTTTTTAATGTTGGCAACGCTGTATCATCGTCTGACGCAGTTAAGTTTGTTAAGTTAACTCATTAATTGTAGAAAACTTCATAACCACACATATCATTTAAAAAATATGTACTATAATCAATTTAAAATAAAATAATTATTCAAAATGTTTACTTTTAATCTGTTATATATTAATTATCTTTTTCAAATGATAACGAACACAAGTAGACTATATAATTATCTACCTAAACAGTACCTCCCCCAATGGTAATCTATCAGATGACGTCCCTACTCCCTTCACTACATTCAGAGATGTCATTATAATATATTCGAATCAGATTTACAAATCTAAATCGTTAGTTATGATTTGTCTCTGATTGAGTGGTATATTTTTATTGTTTATATATTATTTCTGAAATGAGATTTTAAAAATGATGCCAATTTTATCTGTTTCATTCGGTATTGAACCACAGCCATTCATGAGTATCAAAGTTTTAATCAATTTATCTAAACAATCATTTCAATTAAATTTTCAACATAATTGGCAAGATACAATGCTGTATAAATCAACAGATTATTATTTCTAAAAATGTAATTAATTAAAGTAGATTAACTGCAGCCCTCTCCAGATTTTTTCAGTTATAAAGCAAATGAAATATATGAAGTTTAAATGTTTGTTATTGTTTGCATTTCGACTAAAGTAGTTCCACTCGTGATGACGATGAAAGCTAAAGAGAAGAGGTTTTTTTTTGTGTATTTTTCTCCATTATTTACCTACCCCACTATAGATTCCCTCCATCTTGTTTGAAATATATTCACTGTGGCTCTCTCTGCAGGTTACCAATTTACCACTCTTTTCAATTTAATCAAACTCAAAAGCGGTTATAAATAAGTGCTTTAAATAAATAAATAAAATAAGTTTTGATCATTTTAATGCCAAATAAATTATGAATTATTTTAATTTGTGTATAATTGTGATAGAAATATTAGAAAATGGTTTTTTTAATATGTACTGTCGTTTGGCAACCCTCCAGACAGTACAATAGAAGTTATTTATTGAAATGGTGACTGCTTTTGTATGTCCGTTGTTATTGAAATGTTTCGGTAACAAACTTAATGTAAAAATAATTATAAATTAGTGATTAAATTCAAAAATCTGGTTATTCATGTAAATATACCAGTACAGTGTATACTACACAAGGGATTAAGAGAAGACTTTTTTTCTTAAAAGGAAGCAAGAATAGATCGAATTGTTTTCTCTACTGTATCCAGATATAACATCTCAATGCTGTAGTTTTGTGAAGAGTAAAGAATGCTTTGATTATTATGAAAACTGCACAATTTTCAAAAGTTACAAGTTACCTAAAAGAGACAAGTTAATGCATACAAGGTAGACTCTTCACACATAACAATTAAACTATAAATCTGTAAATTAATAATTATCGAAGATAAGGAAAATTAAATATTACAAAAGAAAGTAGAGGTATAGAAGTAATTCGAATATACAAGTTATTTTGAGTGAGTAGGAACTCGAATTGTAAATGACACAGGAATGAAAGGTAATGTTTATTATACAAGCGCGACACACTGAATGGCTGACCCCCTCCTCGAAGCCAGGCTTGATAATCTGTCTCTGTGCGTAAACAAAGACTATGACCCGCGATGCCGGCGGTACAGCCACCGCCAATTCCGCTAACTTACATATAATGAAAAGATGATAGAAATAAGAAAAATCAAGTAAAAAAGGAATCAACTGATATAAATAGATATACAAAGTTAAGGAAAATAGGAAGTTTAATGATATTTTGAAGATAGAGTAAAAGAGTAATAGTTTCAAGACTGCAAGCTTTCAACATCATTGTCAACTCAACTCAAGGGGAAAAAAAAGCGTAGAAAATAGCAGAAAAATGGTGGAAGAAGCAGTGAGCCACCAGCAAAGGCATATTAACTCCTTGGTAAAGACCCACTGCTGGCTGGTAACTTTCCTCTCTTGCTTCCATAAAAGTCAGATCTCAGTCTGTCCTTCGCTACCACCAGTTAGAAGACATTTATCTCAATGGCTACACTCATAGGTCAACAGTTTGGCGATGAAAAGGTCTTTTTGACTCATTAGTTGTGCAATCCGTAATTGTGTGGTATTTACTCATTCTGAGGTAAAATGGATAAACCAACAAAAGTCTCCACACAAATGAAGTTTTATTCAACGCGTTTCGAACACTTTGTGTTCATCATCAGGAAGACACCAAGGATGTGGTACTGACGGGTTGATCAAGTGAAAACAACTAGTAGGAAACTCTAGTCTTTTTGACTTTATTTACATTTACTGCCGAGTTTTAAGTCAGGGAAAATTAGATTTTCGTTCAAGCATCTTGCTCCACGGCAACCTAATAAAATGCAGGTCTGTTTATCAAAACTTGAATAGTTGCTAATGCATTAATGTATCAGAAGAGAACACTTAATAAATTGGAGAAGAGAACGTATAGAAGAATAGCCAGTAATCAAAACTGTATTCAGTAAAGCTTATGAAAAGAATGGGTTAATATTAAGTTATATATCAGAGAATAGAAAAACTTGTAGACACTATGGAAAACTAAATTACAATAGTACAATGTCTTAGCTGGAGGAAGAAGAAGTGGAATATTAGATACAAGCGTATTGATAGATAAGGTAAACAAACTGCACCCAATAGAAGGGAAGATACGTTTAAAAATGATCACGTTTGTTATTAGAATGTTGTATAACCGCACATAAAGTTAAATAACGCAAGTTTTGTATACATTTTTAATGTTATCAAATAGTTATTGCGTCGTAAATGTATAAAGAGATAATAATAAACGAATTTTATATAATTTTGCCAGATGTATTGATGATAAACAAAGTCGGTTGAAAGGGCGTGATAAAGATACTTTCAAATTTAACACAATTTGAAAAGAAATTATGAAAATGAAAACAGAATAAATGCAAAAGAGAGAGTTATTTAGTGGCAGTAAATTCTCAAAATAAGAATTCATTGCGATAAATTTCGAGATTCGTGGTATGAAAAAGATACAAGATTGTAAGGTCTAACGTTGAAACAGTGAAAAACAAGTTTACAGGGAAAGGGATATCTCGATCTAGGCTATTCTAGAGGCCTGGAAACAGGCTTAAACTTTCAGTTAATGGAATGAGAGGCCAGGTAAACCTTACAAAAAAAAAACAGCAATATTCCTTTTCACTAATTCTTAAACAAAAACCATTTTCTTGTTTAGGTTATATATTTACTTTACACTTTGGAAACCAGTTACCAATTTTATTTTAGACTTATAAAAGATATACAAATAAAGAAAATTATTTTTAATAAATTCTGTATACAGTGGAAGACAATCATTGTGATCATATTACACGGCAAATTTATGGTATCAAGAGCAGGTTGATAACGTTAGTTTAGTAACCGGTAGTGGTTGAAATTTAAGAAACAATTTTCACTAAACATCCAAAAACATAATTCACTAAACTTAGAAAAATATACAGGATTTTATAAAAATCTCTTGACAAATCGTCTTAATATAATATAATATGACAATTATGTGATTATGTAATATTCAAACGAGTTGTTACTTCTACAATTATGGTGTTTTGATTCGTGATAGTATAGAGATCGATAGCCTTCGTCTTCTTTGTTCTCCCTTTTCTCTATCTATAATAGTTACGGCATCTTCAAAATCCAAACTTTTTCTTAATGCGTTAAATGCAAGAGTAGTTGCATTATTTTTATTTCTTCTTATTGAATAACGATGTTGACGTATGCGTTGTGTGCTTTTCAGAAAACACTTCTCCACAGTATCTATTGTCTCAGCCTTTACAATTAACATCATAAATGAAACAATTTCAAAACTCTGTCGATCATTTTTCCTTTAAATGAGAAAATAATGATTTTACTGTAAATTTTTTTATAAAGATATTTCTTTTTTTTCGTGCATTCTGTTTAGAAACTTTTTAATTATTTCAGATATCCTACAATATATTAAATTAAATATAAAATTTATTAAAAACTATAATACTATACCAAAAAATCTGGAGTGCCCTACACTCAAATTTACTCTAAGTAAATGTAATAAACTCATTAACAAGTAACTGAGTTTGTTTTATTTTAATGAAGATATAGTGTACATATAGTACCACATACTGTGGTAGATATTATGAAACTTTAAATAATTGATTTCATCTACTTATTAAAATAATGTTGATTATTTAGAGTACCCAGTAAGTCATCCTACTGCATAAGGCTTTAGTACTTACAGTTTCAGCTGATGTAAGTTTGAAATTTGTTTTAATTATTCTTGCATTTGACTTTTGTAACCCATTATATAGTTCCTGGATTAATATATCAAGGTCGTAGTGCTAATTTAATAGTTGAATTGCATTTTACAAAAAGCCTCTTCATATCCATGCAGCAGTCTAGAGCAACTCATTTCATAATTAAAGAGTGATCTATTTGGTTAACAAACATTTTGAAATTGATTCTGTCGATTCGCTCTGTGATATGGTTGTTTTGCTTTTCAAGATATTTGCTTACCAAAAACTTACGAGTATCATGCCATTAGAGATATACCTCAATAGTTTGTCATTACTAGTGCAATATTACTCCTCTAATATTTAAGCTCCTAAGTATTCCTAATAAGTCAATTGACTGTCAACGAGTTTGATATTGCTGGCTTACAGTAAAGTTTAGTGTAGCTCACTCGAGATTTATAATAGTTAGAAACGTAACAAGGGTCTTCGTCAGAGTCAAAAACCCAACTCAAACACTAGATGCAGAAAACATCTGGTGAGGGGTTGAGAAGAGTGGGAGGGAAGAGTGGTATTTTAAAAGGGTGAAAGCGCAAGAAAGGACTAATGTCCAGAAAGGGATGTTTGGGGAAACAAAGGAATACAGTAAGAAAGAGTAAAAAACTATCCGCTAGCTGTCAACCCTCTTAGAAGATTCTAATATAGTGCAATCAGTTATTATGTGGTATTTACTCATTGTAGGGTAAAAATCTAATGAAATGGTCTCCACATAAAAAAATTTAATGATATAAACAACGCGTTTCGAACACGTAGTGTTCTTCCTCAGGCATTAACAAAAAATACAATGACACCAGAGAGTTATCTATAGTACAAAGTAAATAAGTACAAAAATTAATATAAAATAAAATAAGGCAGAAAGTACGAACCTAAGGATGAGTGCCTCTGAATAAGACTGACTGGTAATGGAATGGACATGGGTGGGGATATAGGGTACATCTGTTTCTTATTCGAAGGCAAGTACATTTAGGCTGAGCCTTTACATTTTCTTTTAGACTAAGTGTAGGAAACATATTGAAAATATAACACACAGAGCTATAACAAAATATAAACCAAATATATGCATAAGAAGAAAGTAGAACTTTTTTTTTTATATAAATAAATTAAGAAAAGTTGTACATTTCGGAATTTGTTCATTGAGGCAAGTAGAAGAATTATCGCGCACTAGTTTGTTGATTTCATAGCCTTCTAAAATAGTTATTTCCCGGAATTTATTGTTTCTATGTAGTATTTGTATATTTTGGTCTGGGAAAAATGGGTGGTTATTGGTGACTAAATGTTTGACAAAATGGAACATAAATTGTTTATTGTTGGGGGATTTGGTTTTCTGTTTAACTTCTTGTATATGTCCTTTTATTCTTTTTAAACATTAATTAATTTATGTAGTATTTGTATATTGTGGTCTGGGAAAAATGGGTGGTTATTGCTGACTAAATGTTTGACAAAATGGGACATAAATTGTTTATTGTTGGGGGATTTGGTTTTCTGTTTAACTTCTTGTATATGTCCTTTTATTCTTTTGTTGAATGACCTTATTGTCATCCCTATATAATGTGCAGGGCAATTAGCACATGACAATTTATATATACCAGAAAAAGAAAGGGGTTCTTGAACTGATTTTAACGATAACAGGGACTTTAAGTCACCTGAGTTTCTGTAAGCAACCTTTAAGCCATATTTTTGTAATAATTTGGCTATTCTTAAGGATGGATCACCACCCAGGTTTGTGTGACTTTTGTAGAGGAGCTGATTGGGGGGAATGCCTGGCTGACTATTTTATTTCTTTCTTTCCTTCTAATTAGTTTGTTAATTAAGCTTGTGGAATATCCATTGTTTTTGGCTATGGTTTTTATGGTTTGGATCTGTTTGCATTTGTTTTCACTTGATAGGGGCACGGTAAAAAGCCGGTGAATCATCGAGATTTTTACCTCTTAGAAGAGACTATTGCCCTCGTAACGAAAGTATCAAGGTTGAAGAGACCGTTACTAATGTTTATAATTAGTGTTAATGTTAATTATGTTAATGTTTATAATTAATTAATGTTTATAATGTCCAAATATCCCTTTCTGGACATTAGTCCTTTCTTGCGCTTTTACCGTTTTAAAATACCACTCTTCCCTCCCACTCTTCTCAACCCCTCACCAGATGTTCTCTGCATCTAGTGTTTCAGTTGGGTTTTTGACTCTGACGAAGACCACTTGTTACGGTTGAAAGATCTTAGTCTTGTTTTCCCATTTCCTTATTGTGGTTTGATCATTGATTGTTATTTCACGTGTTTATGTGAAATCTTTTTATATAATAGTTAGAAAAGACAAAAAAAAACCATTTTTGTTTTCGTACATGTACAGTCAGTCTCTTTAGCATTTATTTTTATAATTTAATCAATTTTACATCTGATATTAACTGTTTGAAATATCTGCATATATTTTTCATTCTATTCTAAAAGTAAATAACCCTTAACTAGATTGTTGAAACATTTTATTTAATGTAAATAAATCCGATAAGTACAGCAAGTACTCCATTGTTTTAAGTTGAGTTTTCAGATTTTATAGCTTCATTAGCCTTTGGGGTTATTCAAAATTATTAATTTTTTTTTAGGTAACTCATTTTAGTTGAATTTTTGGACAAAATTTCGTTTTTCTGTAGTTAGACGTTAAACAACATTTTTCGAAATAATAAATTTTAGGATGATGAGCATTTCCGACCTTGTAATATCAATAAAAAGGTATTTAGATCACCTTCTGAAAAAACCTATTTTTTTGTATAATTTTACTACTACATGTCCAATGGTTTGGACTTATGCCACTTCTGTGGCATCACAATTTGTCAGAATGAATAATCTGCAAAATGTTTACAATTAATTGCGAAACTGACATTTTCGGTCATTTAAAAATTCCTGTATTTCTTTTTGTTAATGCTATTGTCATTTCCATAATAATTACAGAACTTTAATACTCCAGAATTAATTGCAGGAGGTGAAAAAAAAGTTGTCTAATAACGCATTTCAGCTAAAAAGTTACTTTCAGATTATTCAATATTGCTCTAAAACAACAAAGCACATTCTACACAATAAGGCCCAACTTTTGTTGAAATATGAACTTTGTCTATCAAACGGCGTAGCCTGTAGTGAGTCCACAAACTTTTGGAGACACACTCCCATCTACACTCCCTATGAAAAAACACTAGAAAAGGACTTTAGGGATCTCAAGGATAAAAATCTGTTAAAATCTTGAGATCAATTTTTCAATGGTTACCATACTTTACTTATAGTAATGTAATACTCATAGTGAAGTACAGTAAACCCTCACTTCTCGCGGATAATGGGGACCGAAGACACCCGCGAAAAGCGAAAATCCGCGAATAATGGACGCGCCTTTATAAAAGCCTCTAAAGCTCAAATAATGACCTTTCCAACAGAAAGAGAATCCTGACCTTACTGAATACTGTACTGTGTTGTAAATAAAAATAAAAAACAAAAAGAATAAAATAAGAAATAATTAAAAAAAAAATTACGTATTTACCGACTATAACAGAGAAAGAGAGAGAGAGAATTATACCCATAATGTATTGTACAGTAAATAATAATACAATTAACTAAAATAAAAGAAATCGTAACTATCCTTTATTTTAATTTATAGATGAAAAGGCCTATTTTTTGATATTTTTATTATTCTCTTGTTACAATTGATTATGTTTTAATATTTTTATTAATTTTTAGTCCTTATTGAATATTTTTTAATAGCTTTTATTAACCTTTAATTTATAACTGCAGAATATATTTTGACCCAGCAAGTCACTGGTTGTTGGTATCATTCTCGATCCTACAAGAAGAATCCTGTATATTTTCTTCTCTAATACTAACTACTATTGTTTTTTCATTACGAGTTGTATTTTTTTATTTTTTACTGCAATTACAGTTGAATATTTTTTTATATTTTTTAATTTTTAGTTGAACGTTTCAGGACTCCGCGAAACACTGAACCCGCAAAAACTGAACCGCGAACTAGCGAGGGTTTCCTGTAATAAAACAATGTTTTCGATTGACTAGACATTCCTTTGGATATTAGGTTATCTTAAAGTAAAGAAGAGTGTAGACCGGACCAAATTATACAGTACTAAAGTTATGAATTCTTTTTCGTAGTGTTTATGTGATATTATGTACTAAATTTTTCGTTTTATAATTGTGAGAAAAGTGAAAAACTTTTCACATATTATACAATAAAATTATAGTTGCGCTACCAAAGCTTATCAGAACCATTACTATTTATGTTTATCAAATTTCACTATTTTATGTCTGCTTGACTTGTAGCCTGGTCACAAACTTTTCAAGTACAATTCTGCCCATGTATACTCAGACATAACAAAAAAGGCAAAATGAATTCAGGTGACTACAGAAGTGTAAATATTTAGAAATCTTCAGGTTAATTTAATCTTGACTACTACATTTTAATTATAGTAATTAAAATATAGTATATACATATTTTATATATTTAAATACTTTATATATAAAATATAGTACATTTTACTATATATTAACATATAGTAATAAAGTTAATATATGGTATTCTAAACCAATTTTCAATAAATAATATAAATTAAATCATTTCTGGAAGTAATATAAAAGAAGTTTTTATATTTTCAAATTAAATTATAATTATTATTTTTAATTTTTTATGGTTGTAAAGTTTATTTTAAGTGAATGACCCTATCAAATTATATAAGCTTAGAGTATAAAGAAGTAGGTATTTATACTAAACTTCTTACTTTATTTTACTTACTTTATTTCTCACTTTATTGCACTGAACTTGCATTAGTGCAATAAAGAAAAACTCATAAATTTCATTTACTTTTGAATAAAATATCAGAAGATTGTTTTATATAAGTTTTGCATGAAATACTATGAGACATTTATTTGCTCTCATAATAAATTAAGACGCAATTGTTGAGCTTTAGTGGGGGTGGTTTTCCCAGATGAATGAATGTAAGTGAACTTTTGGACCCTATAGTTGGATTCATGTCTCAACACGTCAGTCACCTTCGTGTTTCGCCAGACAGAACAGCGCAAAATTACGCCTCATCATGATAAGGTATACCTATTTGTTCATAGATCATATCCTATGATATATTTTTTATCATTTTCTCTATATATACTTTCACAACCTTTGTATACAAATGTTTTATACACAATACCTGTATTAAAAGTTAAATGGAAGTTACTTTACTTGTAATTGATCCATCAATATTAAAAAACAAAGTGTTAGTTTATAAACATTTTTAGTTTAAAAGTTAGAATTTATATGATAATCTAACATAATTTCTTTGCATTACTTAAATTAAATTGATTACAATGACATTAACAATACATAATTAAATTTCTTAGTCTAGTTTTTATAACATCCTGTAAAAGGTGTCTGAAATATACTTATTTAGAGTATAGAACTTTAAATTAGGAGGTCTTCAATTCGTTGCTGTTTGATGATTAACAATTCTTGAAATAGATATAATAAATCTGGAGTAACCTCCATTCAACTTTACCATAAGTGAACATAATATCCTTCTTAAGTATCTATATAAATAAAAGAAAAGTTTTGTTTGTACATTGCTTAGAATTTACTCATTTCTAGGTAAAGTTGTCTTTACCTATTATACATTAGAGAAAACGAATCCACTCTTAGAAAAAATTCTGTCTTCCAGTTTGTCGGTTTGTCTACGAAATTTTGTCACAAGTAAACTCAGCTATTATGAGATATAGTAAGCTGAAACTTTGCAAGTAGGTTTGTGTATGTCTAACTTAAAATGCAAGCTTTGACTGGATTGGAAATTCAACATAGAAGCAAAGTTATGGACTTTTAAGCTGTTCTTGGTTGACTTCGCAGACATGTTTCTTTTGAAGGTATACAAGTATAGCAATTAGGTATTGTTAGTTGATTTCAATTTCACTTACATTTAAGCTCCCAGCAAGAGATGGTTGACAAGATGTTTTCCGAAGTTCAAGATCTACCATCTATTGAGAATAACTGACTTTGTGAACGAGAAATTCTCACAAAAGAGCAGGAAGGACAAATCAATAAACAAGTTCTTGTACAATATCAAGCTGAGGAAAGAAGTTACAAGTTAGTAATCATAGTGATTATTGATGAGGAAGCAGTTCATTGTCGAAATGAATTTCTTGACTCCGTGACTGCTCTTGGACTCCCTGTTCATGACTTAAAACTTAAAGTAGGTCTACCAATTATGCTGTTACGAAACTTGAGTACTCCAAAAATGTGCAACGTCATTTAACGTCAGGTTTCGGAAGCTTATTTTAAAAAAGTCCTCGTGGCTCAGATGGTAGCACGTCGGACCTCTCCATTGCCAAGGGCGTGGGTTTGATTCTAATATTTTATTAAATTAGGACTTGTGCAAATATTTAAACGCGAACATCAGAGTTTTATAAGTATATAGATAGATAGATATTCCTTTATCCTTTTTATTGATATATGGTTTTTGTTTTATTAAATAGGCAAAAAATTACTTCTGTTCAACAGGAAATGTTAGTGATATTTGATAATACATGCTTATTGTTTTAAAATACGTCAGACCACATTTTGTAATTTTTATGTAACTATTGAAAGATATTTTTAATTTAATGTCGTGTTTTTGGAGTGATGAGCCAGGGAAGCTAGGTGGCAATGTTTGCTAATGCACTGCCTATATCAACATATTTACGACCGTGTATGCTGTGATCTTTCAAAAGCTTAAAAGCATAGGCCTTTTATAGACTACAGCCGCGTTTAATGCTAACTTTACAATGTACCCTATAAAGTTATTTTTTATTCACATTTGCCCAATGTTAAAAACAAATTAGTTACTTATAAAATAAACCCATTATTTACTTAAATATTTAAACAAAGTTATATACTTGGACTTTTTTAATAAATCCTTTTTAAGAGCCATATTTGTAATATGTGCTATGGCCATTCATTTATTTAATAAATGCTAAATACCGTTAAACTTTAACATTACCGGCATTTTTTAAAATGCCTACATAAAACTCTTGCAACAATTTCTAATTAAATCAAATTTAAAAGTAGTTATAACAATAAGTGGATGAAAATGTGGCAATAAATGTATCTGATTAAATTTTAAAAACCTGCAAAACGTATCATTTCAGTACTAGTGATTACCGTTGTATCAATGATGAATTGCATTAATAGAGACTAAATAGTAAGGTGTTTCCAACAATAATCATTAACAAGTTGATTGCGAGGAACAAAGCTTTCTTAATTTCTCACCAGGTGCAGTGGTGGAAATATGGACTTCACTTTACTTGGCTAACTCATTATTTACAAGGAAAGAGAAATCATCATTTCTATCATTTTAATCAATTTGAAACTAATTCAATATGTTCCATCTATATTTTTTGCTTTTGTTTTTTTTAGTTTTC
Source organism: Hermatobates lingyangjiaoensis (assembly GCA_026182355.1). Classification (NCBI taxonomy): domain Eukaryota; kingdom Metazoa; phylum Arthropoda; class Insecta; order Hemiptera; family Hermatobatidae; genus Hermatobates; species Hermatobates lingyangjiaoensis. The sequence continues at coordinate 2,734,375 of JAPFBL010000328.1, read as the reverse complement.
GTATCCATTTAAATAGTGTACATTTAAAAGTTCTTGTTTCTTTATTTCAAAGATGTAGGTTCTGAGAGAGCGTAATATTGATGACGAGGTTTTGTTCTGTGTCTAGGTTGACAAGAACATATATATAAAATCTATATAATATATATATATAATATATATATGATCAAACCACAATATGAAATGGGAAAACAAGACTACGATCTTTCAACCGTAACGAGTGGTCTTCGTCGGAGTCAAAAACCCAACACCGACGAAGACCACTTGTTAGGGTTGAAAGATCTGAGTCTTGTTTTCCCATTTCATATTGTGGTTTGATCATCGATTGTTATTTCACGTGTTTATGTGAAATTTTTTTATATATATAATATATATATATATATATGTTATACATATATGTATATATTTAGGACTTAGTGGTTTTTGAGACATTCTGTCCACATGACTGTCTTTTTGATGCGTTCACAAACCAATTTGCGAAAACTATTTTACTGGATTCAGGGGATTTGAAATCATGAATTCTTTCAAAACTGGAAATCAAGACATTAATCCTCACATAGTACACTATATTTTATTGCTACACTATATTTTGTTCAAAAAGTAAACGAAGGTAGAATTGATCATTTATATAGTGTTATTGTAAAATTGTTATAATAAATCAACAGTTATATTTTTATTATGCACTACTCAGAGAATTTTCTTCTAGTTTTTCTTGGATTTCTCTTCCAGTAAGCTTTTGGTGTTCACCTCTGGGCTTTTCGTCTTAGTGGTTTATAAGGAGCTGGTTGGTCTGACAACATGGAAGGTGACGTAAGGAAGGTTGGCCTGATATTCAACTTTGAAAGATGTATATGGAAGAGACGATTTGATCAGGTTAAGAATTACTAGTCATCCGTGCCACGGCAAGATGACTGATAATTTGGGTCTGTAGTGGATATGTTGGAGATAGAATAAAGAAGAAAAAACTGAGAGGCTGTCAACTCACCCTCCTTAGATAATATGCTAATACCCTTTTCGTAGCCAACATACAGAGCTGTTAGAATTCTTAAACACGATTGGTGTAGATGACTGCAGTTTAGGTTGTTCTACTCTATACAAGCCATCCATGCATTTCAAGAATAACCACCACAATAGAGCCCTGGTTTCTTTGATAACTATTACCTGTTCTTGAAGTTAAGTGAGCCTAAGTAATAGATGTTTTATATGTGAGTAAGTTTAAAGTTTGTTTTTGCTATACCTCTACTCGACAATATCCAGTACTATTCAATGTCAGACCTCTGGGGTTGTAGTTTCATGGCCCAGAATGAGCAGTCACATTTAAACTAATATAATCCATGAGCCAATGTGAGATAAGGTCATCCTTTTCATGTGTGAACTTACATATCATCAAAAGGAAACTAAGCATATCAACTTCGCTATTAGATTGAAGATGCTTTGACGAATCAGTTTTAAGAAGCAAGTACACTTATTGAATGCTATCTGCTTTGGTTATTAGTAACGGCTTGGAGATAAAAAGCAGCTGTTTGATAATAAGGTAACCTTTAAATAAATTGCAATCTGTTTAAGTCAGTTGAGACTAATGACTAGTTTTATTATAAAATTTATATAACACTTTATATAACACAAGCATAGTATAAGTCACTCGACATCTATTAGTCCTTAAATCTGCAAATTAGTTAACTCTGCTCACAGCATTTCAAGCTGATAGGTATAATAGTCAGTTAAGAACTATTATTGTTACCTTTTTAAATTTATATAACACTCGTATAGAATTTCTATCGTGTAGGTAGTTCAGTCGAGACCTATTATTAGTGACATTTTCAAATTAGATGGCACTGGAAACAACAGTTTAAGCGTATCTATCAATTCAGATATAAATATGTTTCAATTTTTTATCCTTTTCAAGATTTTTTATCGTAAATCATTATTTGTCTATAATTATTTATATCATAAATAAATACTAAGTTAAACGGGTTTGATAATATTGTTTATTTGTTTGATAATATGAAGAAATTTATTACAAGTTTATGAATGATTCATTTACAGTAGTAATCATGCTTACAAATGAAAGTGACTTCAAATTTACCAGAAAACTGAGCTGTCAAACATTTATAAAGGGAAAGTTGACAAAGAAAATAATTTAGCATATACCTTTATTAATATGAAAAGCGTTTGAAAATTCATTCTACAAAATAAATTAAGTTTTCAATTTTTAAATGGAAAATAATTAATGCTCGTTTAAAGTTCTAAATTAGAAAGATGTAAAACACAAGGGGTTATTCAACAAACTGGGATTGTAATTCAGTTATTGAATTGGAATGAGCAATTCTGCTTGTATATATTTCTGCATAGCTGCTGTTAACTCCTGTTTCCATCACTAGTAGGTTACAAATCTGTCAGAAGTGGGTCGCAAATCCGTCATAGGTGGGTCGCAAATCTGTCACAAGTGGGCCGCACACATGTGATAAGTAGCTGTAGCTTGTATTCATTTAAATAAATATCACATTAAACTGCTATGAGGCAAATTATTAGTTTTTGTGTAGTTCCATGTAAACCTACACGATTAGTCATAAAGTTCTATCTTTATCAAATTTGGAATTGCATTTCAAAACTATTTAGCAAATCTAGTTTTGTGAATCTTAAGTACGATCTGCCGGCTCTCTCTCTCTCTCTCTCTTTCTCTCGTGTCCGTGTCTTCACACTTTTCCTTCCTGTTCCTATCTCACGACGACCAGGTTTTAATAATAATAAACAATTATTTATAAATAGTTTTCATTTATATTGTTTAGAAATTTGAAGAATATTATATTTGGAAAACGTGTTGTTTTGATGATAACTATTTAATGAAAAGATTATTTATAGTTTCCAATAAGAAAGATAAAAGTGTTTACCGATTTAAAAAGTCACTTCCTTCTATTTTAATTTCATTTGATTATTTTATTTATTACATATCGAAGCTTTAAAAATCAGTGGCTATATTGACTTTGTTTTCAAAAAGAAGTCGGACTGGCTAACTTTTGATAGTTTGAGAATATTGTTGATATTGAGAATTGAGCATAGAGAAGCACTGGTTTTCCAGTAAATCCACAGAGCAGTATAGTAAGCCTATAGTCGTAAATTAGAATGATGTGTCCAAACTGAATGCTATTGTCTGAAAACTAAAATATTTCAAAATTCCTTTATGTTTCAATACTCGAATAAGCAGGAGTAAAATTTCATAACTTGAGCCAAGTGTGTCAGGTGATTGCGGGAAGCCGGATATTAGTCCTCCTTGTTATAAATACTTCAAAAGCTTACTACAAGTCAAGTCTAGTGATCAGAACATTTCTGTTCAAGGATTAGATGCTTTGAGTTCTCCTCAATCTATTTACCGAGTTGATTTTTATAATGATTTTATTTGCGGGTGGATAGGTGTGTATCTAAAAGTTTGTGAACTATCCACAAGCCACACCATTTCATATGTAAAACTGATATAACACATTAAATATCACTCATGTTGTAAATGAGCAATATAGTTTCTGAGTGATACTATTTATATAGTCTCTTTATTCCCCATTATATAAATTTATAATAAATTGTTTTATTGTGAAATAAAAACATGTTTAATTCGTACAGAACTCCTCATAGCAATAATAGAAAAAAAGTCGTTGAAGAGGAAATGCTACATTTGTATAGGAATGTCTAAATTTGAAATTACTTTTGAATTTTCAAACATGACATGGCTACACTTGTTGACAGGTTATAACGAAGTCAAAAATAGTGACTTATTAAGGTATGAGTGGTATGATTTTAAGCGAAATATCATGAATGCTGAGATGAATTACATCACATTCTGTCAACTATAAGATTCTTAATGAACCCAGTCAATTGAGTCAAATAATTATAAAATAATTATAAGTATGTTTGGTGCATACAGTGGTAAGTCTTTAATATAAGTATATATAGTTGTTGTATTTATTGAACCAATTCTTTTAAAGGATAAGTTTTTGCTTGCTGGAATTTTTGTACTATTGTTTTTTCGTTGGTTCCTACAAAAAAAGTAATAGTGGAATATACATTTTGCATATTTCACAAATCGATGTGTTTGCTGGTATGTGAATTTTCATTGTGAGTTCATGAATTTGTTGGTGTGAGTTTTCATTGCGTCTTGCATTCAGCTGGGTGGGTGTCGATCATAGTAACACTCAACACGTCGCACAACAAACCTTTGCAATATTCGTCAGATATATAGTTTTTTTGCCGCAGTCAAGTTTTAATGATTCGAAACTTTTGTAATCAGTTATTTAGTGATATTTACTAATTTTGGGGAAAATATTGATGAATTTAGCAGACATGTAGTTCTTGCTGTAGTGAAAATCACTATTGCTTTTCGGTACTTATGTGAAAACGGTCTGATTTTAACCCCCTCTTCTAAAAGGTCTTAGAGCCTTGAATTCACATGAAGTATTGTCTTATTATGACTATGGCACAATACAAATTCCATAAATCTAGAATAAGGTGAGGAAATAAGAGGGATAATTATTATAGTTCAGCTGGAGCCACTTGTCAGACTGTGCTATAACAGGATCGTTATAGTTGAAAAAATGGAAATGCCCGTAACAAAATTAATGAGTTTGATAGTAACATGGTAGCCACACTAAACTAAATCAAGTGATTTCATTGACAGTCAAAGGGCTTCATACAGGGCTAAGTCAAAGGAAAGTTGAAAGCTCTGGACAAGTGACGACAATTTATCTCTTTTTTACTCCTTAGTTTCCTTAAAAGTTTGTTAGTTTGAATGAATGCTAATATAGTATCTTGACAATTACTTTCAACAGTAAAAGTAGGTAACTTCTCATTATGTAAGAATCTTATATTTGAGGCATGAAGCTAATTTTAAAGATATTTGTTTAAACAAACTGTTTTCTTTAAGGTTTCTTTATCATAAATGGTCTAAAGGTCGAAGGAAAAATTGTGCTTCTGAATATGGTGTAAATGTGTAGGAAGATGAAGGTCAAGCGATGACGAAGTATTCTAGGAAGAAGAGGGTGTTGAATAAATAGACAGTGGTGTGAAGAATGAGGATTGGTAAGAATTGAAGCTGAGCGGAGGAAGGCAGTAGGAGTATTGAGAAGGAAATGGGTTGTTGTGGCAGGGAGACGAGAAGGCTGGTGTCCTGCAGGTAGAACGGCGGTGCCAGGAGGAGCCAGGTACGAGCGGATCCCCTCTCTTGAGGTCCTGCCCCCACCCACGGCGCCTCGGCCTCAGTCAGTTACGGGCTTTTGACTTGGTTGCACGGCCCGGTCAGCGCTTACGACTCCGTATCCGCTTACTAACTTTTGTTCAACGTGCTACTTTTAAACTATAACAAATCATTCTAGGCAACTAAAAAAAAAAAAAAAAAAAAAGAAATTATTAGATTGTAATTTTGAATGGTTATTTATTTGATCTGAATTTCGACATGTGTGGTTGGTGAGTGTTTTCGTGGCAACATGGTCAAGTGGGTGCTAACTCTGCTTCTTCTGGCCACTCCAGCGTGGCTTGCGTCTCCGGCTAAAAATACAGGTAACCCCCTCGTCGTGTCGAGTATTCTCCATAAATCCATCAGAACGTCTTATTGACGACCTTAGCTCACATGCACAGTCTTAAGTAACCTCCTTCAAGTCGAACTCATTTAGCTTTCAAAACAAGTTCACATATGAAATGTAGTCAACGATCAGAAATTAATGATTAATATAAATTTCTTAATACACCATTTTAGTTCCTCATGGGATTTTTTAAATAATGGAATCAAACAGCAAATAAATGATGTGCCAGTGACATTCCAATTTTTAAGAAATTAAAAAAGTGACGATAAATAATGATTAATGATTATAATAAATGATTGTGACCCAGATCATAGATCTCACAATAGTTTTATTTATTGGGTGGATATGGTATTTCTGAGAGACATAATATTCATATAATTAACCAACCGCACATGCATATTATAAATAAATGTAATACTGAGAAACAAAAAATGAAAACAAACAATCATGGTTCTCGATATTTCTACCTGACGCCGTCCTCTAGAGAAAGGTGAAAACTGACAAAGGTTTGCAAGCCATTTTATGCGGAGTGTGGCTTTGCGATTGTTCAGTAAGAGTGGGACTCTTCGGGCGGCTATTTGTTTTGGTCGAAAGGTCTTTGTACCATATGTGAATTTCTTGCTGGTGATTTTTATTTCGCCTGTTTGATGTGCAACATACTTATATATTTCGTTTGAACCACAGTTAACAAATGAAAAATAGGACCTAAGATCTTTCAACCAAAATGACAAGACCTCATATGACAGTCACACTCAAGCTGACGAAGACGACTAGACTCTTGAGCTAGACATTTTATATTTTAGTTTCTTATTGCGGTATCTTGATTTATATGAATATGACAATTGGTAATGCTCTTTGAAAGAGACAACCTCGAAAGACCGCAGAAGTTTTTAATTTTCTTATTGAATTTATGGAAATTTCTTTGATTACACTGTCTTATGTGTTATTGTGGCACTTCTGTTTATATATAAATCAACTTCTGAACTGCAGGCATAAATTCATAAATGGGACTAAGGCCTTTTAACCAAAATAACTGGTCCTCATTGGCACATACTAGTAGACTTTCAATTGTTCAAGTATGACTAGAAAACCGGTATATCTTATCCCTATTTATAAATTTCTTAATGTGCTTCAGGCGATGGTATGCTCGTATAATGTGACATGGTGCCTTACAAGGAAAAGATTTAATACATTTTATTTATTTATTAATATGAAAATGTTTAATATTAAGAAAATATTTTATCTCATAAACTGACTAATTCAGATCTGTTTTTCTGCTTCAATTGTTCTAATAATGGGAATAAGAACATCAACAATTGCCTCAGGCTTCTTCTGATCTCCGTCCACCACTGTTACATGAACCTGAAATTTAATTTAAGAGTAGTCACTTGTGATTTAATTTCAATGTTTGTTTCTTTTAATGTTAGGCTTCTCAAAAATACATTATCTCATTTAAAAAATTATCATCTGATTAAAGAACTATTTTATTGTTATTCTACGTATTGTTAGAAAGTACACCGTGTTGCGTTTTTCTTAAAGTATGAACTGGTTTTGGAACTCGTCCATTGTCAAAAGCAAACTGCATGTTACTTTGTTCTAGTGCTTCAGGAAGACAGTAATTGACCCTGCATCGCTTTTGGCTTCCTTTTCGACATAATCTAGTCCATGTCTTTATAATATCATCAAAAACGAATCCAACCATTGTATACCATTGGCTGAGACTGACGGTGGGAGTACAGATAGAAGATAGTTATAAAAAAAACTTTTTAGTATTTCTTTCCATTTCATAATTGTCATATCAGTTTTGTTTTTGGGCACATTTATGACACCTGAAGACAGGTCCGTGAAAATGTAAAGAAAGCAGCGAGATTTCTTTCTGTATTTGTATTTTGCATAATATTTGCTACTTGAAAATCTGTAAATTGATATTTAATAAATAATTGAATTGTTTTGTCCTTAAAGTCCCATTGGGTGGAGACTACGTTTTTGATGGTTTTGAGTGAAAAACGCAGATGTGAATTCAAAATCACAATGAAACTAACTACCAGATGTATGAAATATTTAAAAGAAATTGTAATTAACCAAGATAGACGCTGATGAAATGTCGTACACTTTTAAATTAGAAAATACTGAAACAGTTTATACAGAAACCAAGTATGTCGAACATGTGTACATGCGGGAAAGGTTTTCTGGTGAATGGTTTGTCAACGTGGGGATCTTTCTTCATAAAACCTCTTCCTCCAATTTACTAGTTGGCCAATATCTCATCAAGCTAGAATTAACCATCATCATGGTCTAATGTGCTCCATCCAGTAAAAATTAAATACTAGTATGTTTAGAACTTAATTAGTTTCCTTTAGTTACAATTTTAAGACTGAGGTATGCTGGTGTAATAATGTGAGGTGAGGTTTTTGATTATTTTCGTTTAAGTGAATTGTTGAGACATATGTTGGCAATTACATCGTCACATGACAATGATTTGACAATTGTGGCAAAAGGAGATCTAAGAGTGACAGTGTGAATGATGAACAAACTTTGCAATGATGAGACGAATGGCGTTCGCCGAAGCCAAATGTTTGGTGTGTGTGTGTGGTATCAAGTTGACAGTTTGTGCAAACCGTGAGGTCGATGAAGTTACACGTCTCGCCCGCAGAGGCGAGGCCCTTCACTGATCTCCCTTGTGCTGACTAGACTCTGTATGGATGACTTGCTCGTATAGCCTTAGTAACCGTAGATGACAGGTTTACATTTTTTTTAAAAAAAAAAACTAAAAATGGAAAGTATTGATAGTTGGAACAAACGAAATCATTACTGTTACAATACTCCTAAATGCTCTAACTAGTGAAAATTTAGGAAATAATAATTTTGAGTTATCAAATTTTTGGGTAGACTGGTAATTTGATAGTATTCAATACTCTTGATTATTTTGTATTTTGTCATAGATACTTATTGCATTTCAATAAGCCATACTATATTATTTGATTTTTAGAGATGAATAACCCTTGTGTGACTAACCTTATTCATTGAAAGTATTAATGACGAATATCCCAACGAATGCGCTGTGTTCATTAATGAAATGATGTTTACTTAGCAATGATTAATCTCCAGGATTATTACCTTTCACCCAGTCAAAGGTGATGACGATAAGGTACAAACGCCAACTCTACTGATGTCAGTCCAAAATAGTTAATTTGTTTTGTATGGGTCAACAATACTATATCAAGGTTAATAAAAGTCTTTCTGACTGCATCAATGTCAGGTTATCATGGCTGAAAAAGATAAAATAACTAATTGACACTTGCATCTCTATAAAATACTGGAAAATGTTCCAGGAATTCCCACAACACACTGGTTATCATCTATTAGTCGGCACTATCGCCAGTGATAACAAGCACATCACCTTTCTCTTAGGTCATGCGATGTCACTAGATATCCCTCCCCCGCATGTAGTCTTCTCTAAATATCTCCACCATTATTACCAATACTTCCTAATTAATAAAACATTCTATATACATTACTTCACCTTATGACATTCAAATGTTGTAATGTGGAATCAAATGAGAAAAAAAATAAAACTTTAAAAAACACTTATTCTATATTTCAGTTAAATGATGTATACCGTCTAAGAAAAATAAAGGAATGTATGGAATTAATCCGAAGTTTCAATTATATTTAACATCTAATTCAAAGGCTGAATAAAAAGATTTAAAAATGCTTGTGATCACAATAAGATGTACACTAGCAATATAAACCCAACTCAATCTTGCAGTAAAGTGTAAAATTCACATTTTTATTCTATATTTCAGTTTATACGTTTGTAATTTTGAATATATAATTGTTTAAAATTCTTACATCTGCTTATTAACTATTTTTTTTTTAAATGAAATTAAATATGTAGACTTGAGAGTTGGATTATATATATAATATAATATATATCAATGATCAAACCACAATAAGAAATGGGAAAACAAGACTAAGATGTTTCAACCGTAACAAGCGGTCTTCGTCGGAGTCAAAAACCTAACTGAGAACTGGCTCTGACGAAGACCGCTTGTTACGGTTGAAAGATCTTAGTCTTGTTTTCCCATTTTCTTATTGTGGTTTGATCATTGATTGTTATTTGACGTGTTTATGTGAAATCTTTATATATATATATATATATTTATATATACAAAACTAAAGTTTATCAGGTCTCGGTCAGTTCTTCAGGTTAAAATTAAACTTTCATTGCCAACGTTTCGGTTTTTATTTAAAACCTTTTTCATAGGCAGAAGTATAAATTTTGAAACAGAAAAACTAAGTATTACATTATAAAATATTTTACAAAGAAAAATAGTCTGTGGATTTCAACAACAACTGTAGTTTGAATGAACACGTAACACTGACATAATTTGGGATAATAAATATGGGTTTCTATGAGAATATAAGAATGAACATATGGGTGTGATATGAGCCTATGAAAAAGGTTTTAAATAAAGACCGAAACGTTGGCAATGAGAGTTTAATTTGAACCTGAAGAACTGACTGAGCGGCGATAAACTTTTAGTTTTGTTTCTATTCCACGGTCGATACTTTTATCAATATTTATAAATATATAGTTATTTAACAACATTTCACAAGAGATGTAGTCTTTTAGTCTTTTTTTCCAATTTTTTATTGTGTTTTGAACAGTTATACATACTTATATATATATAACAGTATAGTTCAGAGTAAAACGAAAAGAAAACGCTTGCCGAGTCCAGTAAGATTCTGAGCCTTGTGAAGTCTATAATGGACCGGTTTTAACTTCTCTGAAGTTTATATAATGGTATGTTGTGGAAATGATCCGAGATGTCACTTTGAGCAATATTTCAAAGTCTATAAATGAATACAAATAAAAGGGAAAATGATATACTTACTAATTCGTGCAAAAAATTAGAGATCCTAAGTGTGTATTATTCTTTTATTTCTGTTTCTTAATCAACCTTGAACTTTTATATGCCTCAAAATTATATAGTAAATATGTGGAAGAAAGATTAACGTTTAAGCCAGAATAACAAATTGAGAATTTAGACTAACGTCTTTTAATAAAAAAAGTGGTTTTTGTTAAGGTCACACTGGACTACTTCGAATACGAGTCTGACAATGCCAGTTGTTTTCACTGATAAATCTTAGTCATATTTATGAATTTTTTTACTGTTGTTTAGACGAGTATATATATGCATATATAAACTAAATTTTCAGAAAGAACTCTGTGAATTTAGTTTATTTAGTAGGTGGAATCGTTTCTTTTAATTTCTGTGTGTATATGTATCCACTACTAAAATCCACAGTAAAATATCAGAAAATGACTAAAATCTTTCAACCAAAACAAGCGATCTTCAACAGAGATCAAACTGATACTGTATCAGATACAAATTATATCAGTTTGACTCTGAAGAGGACTGCTTTAGTTTAAAGAGCTTATTTCATTGATTTCTTACGATGTTAATTAAAATGAAACTTCTTCTGAGATAAAATAGATAAACCAACAAAAGTCTCCACACAAATGAAGTTTTATTCAACCCGTTTCGAACACTTTGTGTTCATCATCAGGAAGACACCAAGGATGTGGTACTGACGGGTTGGTCAAGTGAAAACAACTAAAACACAAAGTGTTCGAAACGCGTTGAATAAAACTTCATTTGTGTGGATACTTTTGTTGGTTTATCCATTTTACCTCAGAATGAGTAAATACCACACAATTACGGATTGCACAACTAATGATTTAAAATGAAACTTACTTGTTATTTCTTTGATTTCTTACTGTGACTCGCACGTTGATTTTTATTTCACGTGTTTATTGTGAATTGTTGTTATGCATATGCATGTAGACCTTGGACTTAAGAATGTAGTACATAGTTAGTTAGAAAACTTCTAGGACCCCTGAGAGTTGATTGCTATTGAAATCAATTCTACTGCTTTTATGGCCACCCCCTCTACCTAAATCCTATCATCTTACTCCTACATTAACTAGATAGCTTTAAGCTTTACTTAACCCTTTCGCTGCGCCATTCAAATTCATTATTCTTTGTGAAACATGCACAAAAGAAACCAAAAAACGAAAATTGAGAAAAATTATATATAAAATTTCTTTCTAACTCAAAATCAACTAAGCTTCCCGAAAAAAAATTGAAAATCATGCAACTATAAAATTTTTCGCTTTTTTAGGGGTAACTGAAATAAAAATATTCAATCCAAAATGATATATAATTCCCTAATATATATAAAAACATTGCATTCTATGAAATTTCTTGCCAATATAATATAAACTTTTACTGTAAATACAATTTCAGGGTTAACTATCTTATGCTGAAAGAAATTATTTCTCAAAAAAATTACGAAATAATCAAAATCTATTCAATTATTTCAAATATGAGCTATTACAACTACAAACATTTTGGATAGATTCGTTGACTATTTCTTTTTTATATACAAAATAATGACAATTGTGAAATTGAATCATCTTATAAAAATAAATCTAAAAATCTTCGAAAGGAAAAAACTTATTGAATAACAAAAAAAATTCATAAATTCTTATTGGATCACTTATTGAACGACGAGTCACAAATTTGCGATTTTCGCAGCGGAAGGGTTAAAATAATTTATATTTTTTTTAGAAGTAAATGTATGGTACTGGTTCAAAACTCTGATTATGATCTATGCAGGAGGAAATCTCATGTATTAGAATAGTCTGAAGTGTTAATTAGTATAATTGTGCATCCATTTTTAAGCACATTGTTGTCAATCCCGAAAACTATTGAGTTGGAGTGTGCAGTGGTATCGCAAAGTGTTTATCTCTGGCCAACTTACTTCCAGAATTTCTGCCTACCCATCGAGAAGTAGAACGAAAGTTAGACAGAGTCAGCAAAATGCAGATGATGCTCCGAATTTTATAAAAAAAAAAATTAATAAATAAAAAAAAACTCGGTCGTAAGCATAGATGTTTGAGTTTTTTTAAACAAATTCATGTTTTAGATCAAAGTCACAAATTTATATTATAATTTCTCAAGCTTTCTAACTAAAACGTTAACTGATAATAATTTAATTAACTATGACTCTAATTGGAAACAATTCTAAAAGAGGGTTTATTATACAAACTAAATTTAACCCTTTATAAACAAAATCAATCATAAATAACTGAGTTAGAGTTACTCTGAACGATATTTAAAAGCAAGGAGAAGAGGGTTGACTGTTGTAAAAAGTGATTGAATTATCTAGAATAGTCTCCCTCTCTGTCGAAACAAAAGCATTTAGAATGCTTCGTAAACAAACTGAAAAGGTTCGGTTACCTTGTTGATATTTCACTTTAGTGTATTTAGGAGTAATATATTTCTTTTGGCCGAACTTTGTAAGCACTATTATAAATCAAAATTAATAAACACCTGTATATTTAATAAATTATGTAAAACAATTCCATGAACTAAATTCGCAAAAAAAAAAAGAACAGACATACGAGAGATTACAAAAACGCTACGCACTACTGTATTTATACTGCCTCATCATTACATAACTAAAACAGTTAAGATCATTGGTGAAGCATGGCCGAGGGGGGGGGGGGGTTCTGACCTGGGCGGCATAGGCCAGTGGTCGGCATTTTGAGGGTGTAAAAATAAAAAAAAATTAAAATCATAAAAAAAACTAACAAAAAATCTGAAATTGTATTCCAAAATAATTTTTTAAAGTTGTAATTGTTTTTGTGTTTTATGTTTATAAGTAATACTGTTTTTCAATTGTAATATTTGCAGATTAAAAATAAATGTATTTGAAAATTCATTACCATTTTTTTTAAAGTGGTAGAAAGTTTATAATATTTGTTTGATTAGGCAGTTAATTTTATTGAACAATTTTTTTTTATGATTTGAATTATGCGTTTTTGTTTTGAAAAATCATTCGTTATCTTTGGTGATGACTATATGTATACGAGTATTGTAATAAGATGCAAGTCTGGAACTAATAGCATCAGTATAAAATTAGATCATTGATGGTAATTCCATGAAAATAAATATTTTGAGGACTTTCTGGAATTATGAAGGTTAAGGGATTATCAACGACGGCTAGCATGGAAGGGGGGGGGGGGGGGGCGAATTTATGACCGCCCCAGGTGTCAAAAATGGTTGCTACATCACTGGTTAAGATGGCAACGAATGTCGAAATATATTGAGTGAGTTTTATCATGTGGGTTTTTTGTACTTTATTAATCTAGATAAAAGTGTTTTTTGTTATTTACCTGATAAATAACTTCTAGTTACCTGAATCTAATAACTTCTAGTAAAATATAGAAGTTTACACTGGACACATAATGAAAAAATACACTTAGCGTAATCAATATTTGGAACAGTTGATCACGAGGAGGAGAAACCTAGAAGACAGAAGAGAGTACGAGAGAGAGAAAGAGAGAAAGTGAGAGATGTTATTTTGTCTAGTTCCAATGATGAACAACCGCTCGAAATGTCGACAATAATGAGTGCCTTTTTGACTTTTGTACTATATATCGTGTTTTACCACTATATCAGGTTTCTAATAACTCTGTTAAGATGGTATTTAATTGTTCACTAAAATAAATTAAAGAGACAGAATTGATATCCGGGTACGTCCGGATCCCATCTTCTAGAGTAACTGACTGTGTTATTCATTTTCCTATAACCTACCTACACTTGTCATCTACATTGTGCAATCAGTGTTGTCTGTGTGGTTAATTTTTTTTTACATATTTCTTTAATTGTTATGTTTTTTTCCTTTTATTTCTTGTTTCATTATCTATTTCGAATTCTTTGTGTCGTCTTTTAAATGTTATCAGAGGTTTTGCTAAAATGTCCGTTTGGTGGTTTGTTTGTTCATTGATTATATTGTCTGTCATTTTATGTTTGTATATTTCTATTTCTTCCCGTATGTTCATTCGTTGTCCTTTTTGTCCCGTCTGTAGTAAGTCCATTGTGATTTCCATACTGTTTGGGTTATGTCCAAATTCGTTTAAGTGGTGTGCAAAGTTCAATTTGTTTGTGTTGTTGGTGTATTCTTTAATGTGTTCTTTGAATCTGTTTTTTAGTGTTCTTCCCGTTTGCCCAATGTAATTTTTACCACAATCTTTGCATTTAATTTTGTATATTCCGCTTTTTTGAAATTTATTATCTATGTTCTCTATTGTGTTGTTTTTGATTTGGTTTATAGTATTATTCGTTTTATAACTTATTTTTAATGAATATTTTCTTAGAAGAGTCGCAACTTTTTTACTAAATTTACCTGTGTAAGTTAAAGGCGCGTATCTGTTCGTTATTTTCGGGGTCGAACTGTTATTATTGCATCTATTTCTTCTTTCGTTTCCTATCTTTGTATAATTTTTTCCTTATACCCGTTATTTTTTGCTATTGTTTTTATGGTATTTAATTCCTTATTATAGTTGATTGCATTCATGGGTATGTTTAGTAGTCTATCAATCATATATCTATACGCGGATGTTTTTTGTTGTGGTGGGTGGAGTGATGATTTATGTATAGTTGTGTCGGTGGTAGTTGGTTTGCGGTATATTTGAAAGCTGAGTTTATCTTTAGTTTTTCCTATTGTTAAGTCTATGAAGTTCATTTATCATTTGTTTCTATTTCGTGGGTGAACTTGATCTTGTTGTTTATTGAGTTGAGAAAGGGGAGTTAAGGAGTTGAGTTAAGTTTGTTCATCCTGTCCATTGTCCATAGAACTGTTCTAACTATCTCTGCTAGGGCCAGAGTCCCTTAGACGACTCCTCTGTCGTGGGTGCTCGCACCTGGACTGACAGATCCTGGAGGGGAAAAAATCTGAGCCGGTCGACCCTCAGAGGATGTTAAGCTGTCTGTTACAAGTCTGTACGATGCCAGGTACTCATCAAAGAGCCCTACTCTAAATACACTTGAGTTAGGCAAAGTTTACAACTCCTAAAGTATATTCATTAGGACGATACAATATTCCTTATAGTCTCATACTTATTTAATTTTCAGTTATTTAATTCGTTTTCCATAAATTTTTAATTATTACTTTATTTTTTAATTTTTTTTTCTTTATTTATTTTATTCATTTATTTTTATTTATTTGACTCCCACCGTAAGTTGGCAATAATGATTGATAGACTTTTGAATGAATCAGACTTCAATCCTCGCTTGTATTCAGAGTTGCTCATATATTTCTACTTGGTGACGACATGGGGTATTAATTTAACCCACTCCTCCTTATATTGAACTTGTTAAAGTTTAAACCGCCACTTCGTATGGCCTATTATCTTTTGCACCTTCATACTACAAGCACTTTTGATCATTGATGTTTGTATTTTAATTTATAATTTGATATTGCGAGAGGTCTTGTAATGTTGTGATATGTTTGCTGATAAACCCAAAAAAGGACAATAAGCGTTTCAATCTTACCTTTTTTGTAATAAAAATTATTTGTATGTAGGCTTTGTCAATGATTTTAAGGAAATTGAATAATTAATAACACATATGTAGAGCGATAAGAATAGTCCACACAGGGCTGTATTCTTTCTTTTAATTGATTCCACCTCTTCGTATACCAGTCAATATATTGTCTTAAAGCTTTCATTTTGAAAATGCTTACAGTGTTAGTGATGGCCGTACAAAGAGCCTACGTGAAAGGACGTGTAAATCACGATTGGATGTCAATAAGGACGCGCGAAATAACTTCCTCTTGGCGAAGTAGGCTTCGAACACTCTATTTCCATATTTTGTGAATCTACGAGGGTCGTCCAGAAAATAAGTTCCGTTTTGGTCTGTAGGGCGGTAGGAGTGGTTTTTGCCAAATCCGGCAACACCGCTCGAAAGAGGAGAGGTGGGGGAATAGAATGAGAGGTGGGGGACCTCAGTCGGTCAATTACCAACGTCAGGGCAGGTAGTTGAAATGGAGCCCTCCATGTCACGTCCCGCCACCTCGATCCCCGTTCCCTCTCGAGTTGTTTTGCGCGGAGTGATTCAATTTCTTTATGCACAGGGTTTCAAATCAGTTCAAATTCACGAACAGCTCATTTCTGTTTATGGAGAAGGTGTAATGAGTGAATCAATGGTGAGGAGATGGGTACGTGAATTTAAGGCGGGAAGACATTCACTTGAGGATGAAAGTGGGAGAGGCAGACCCTCAGTTGTGACGGACGAAATTGTCGCAGAAATCGACAATGCAATTAGCAAAGATCGTCGTTCAACCCTGGATGAACTCCACCTGAGTTTCCCAGACATCTCACGATCCCTCATCCATGAGATCGTCTCGGAAAAACTTGACTTTCGGAAAGTTTCCGCCCGGTGGGTCCCTAGAGAGCTGAATGTCTTCCCGCCTTAAATTCACGTACCCATCTCCTCACCATTGATTCACTCATTACACCTTCTCCATAAACAGAAATGAGCTGTTCGTGAATTTGAACTGATTTGAAACCTGTGCATAAAGAAATTGAATCACTCCGCGCAAAACAACTCGAGAGGGAACGGGGATCGAGGTGGCGGGACGTGACATGGAGGGCTCCATTTCAACTACCTGCCCTGACGTTGGTAATTGACCGACTGAGGTCCCCCACCTCTCATTCTATTCCCCCACCTCTCCTCTTTCGAGCGGTGTTGCCGGATTTGGCAAAAACCACTCCTACCGCCCTACAGACCAAAACGGAACTTATTTTCTGGACGACCCTCGTATTAATTCGTTTTGTGGGAACCCTCATATATTTGTTTTCATTTCCTTTGCTGTCAACCTTATCCTTTTACCTTAAGCTTCTAGTGTTTTAAACTTTTTTATTAAAGAGTGGATATTTTTTTTGCGATTATGTAAGTAAGAGTCGGTGTATGCGCAGAATTGATGTCAGATTTGACTGACATTGAGTATAATGTTAGGTTGCTTTACTATACAGTACATCAGGTCTCATGAAATAATCGTTTCTCTGCTAACACAAGACCCTCCGTAAAATAAGAAAGGTAGTACTCTTGAAATAGCTGTTGTTTATATTAAACACTAAAAGGTACCTCGGGACTCGGTGGCATATCATCTCCTCAACACTAGTGCTCTTATTTTCCCTTAACCCTTTGATTGTTTATACAACTATACCTTTATTGTTTAACTCCTGTACTATATCCGATACCAGTCGGAGCTAATAATCGAAACCGTTTTTCTAAAGAATAAAAAAAATAGACTCAGGAGTTTTCAAAACTCCTATGAAAAGTATTTTTTCATGATTTTACATTTATTATAATATATTATATTATAATCATATTATAATGATTATTGGAAACTATATAGAAGTCTCTAATGGATGTTTTATTGTAAAGAGTGCGTTTTGAAGGAAAGGCTTATCTGAAATAAACATTAAGGTATACACTAATATTCATAGTAGTACCACATTATAGTACCACGAATATAATGGGGCTTTATCTTGAAATATTTCAACAAAAAGAAGGCGTAAATACAAATAATCTTTGCTGATAGCTTTATTTCTTAAAATTCTAATTTATACTCGTATTAACTTGAACAATCCATACAGACGTTTGGAGCAATGTTTCACGTCTTTACCATGTGTCTCACTTCTGAATATATAAGTATTGTGAGTCGTACTTGCTTTTAAATACAGCAGAGTTCATATGTGAACTGTTTTTTTAAAGCTTTAATGACTTATATGAGTAACTCATTGGTTGAGATAGTTCAAAAGCTTTGATATTTTTTTGATCTGTGGCCATCCTTAACCGATTTGCTATCAACACATTGATGAGCACAGGCCTAAGCAATCCATTCAATCCCATAAGGAGTCATCAATTGAAGGATTAAACACGTAAACCTTTGTAAACTACTTGTGCTCCATTTAAAAACATCTCCATCTTTCTATCCACTTGCCTTTAGGATAGATATTCTCACGTTTAATTATTAATTGCAGGATGATATCATCAAGTGAAGGCTATTTCAAAACCATGATATCAATATCAGTGTTATGAGTAATAGCTTATGTTATGTTTGATTTCAAAATACGTGATAATGCTATCGGTGTTGTGATAGTAGGTGGACAGATATACACCTACGAAGTGAAATATGGTTTATAGATCATTATAAGGAAGATATTATAGATATTAGATATCTTTCTTTATTTTACAGTTCTGCTTATAAAAAAGAATTGTTGTCATTGGTATTATGATCAGTGTAGTAATTATGTGTTTTGACTATTATATTTTATAGTGAAAAAATTGAAGTCATTTTCACTAGACATTTGCCTGAGAAAAAAAATTACCACGGTCCACAAAAATTATGCCGCAAAATTCCAATTTGAGACTACTTTTTGCTCTGTGAGTAGGAAATTATGCGAATTTAGTTTGGTTAATGGTTCGTCGTTTAACCACTTCATATTTCTGTACATACATACATGAAATGCTTTAAGCGAAATATTGAAATAAAATAAAAAATGAAAGAAAGTGCCTTTTCCTGCTACACTTATCTGATTCTCTCATATCAGTTGAAAGCTCGCTATTTAGGAATTATCATAAATATTGAAAACAAATAATAAATACATATATCATATATAAATAAATATATATCACACTAAATATTTTGTATCATACTCTCTGGAAAATATTCTCTGGAAGGCCGTTGGGTCGCATTCAGGTATAATTTATTAAAAGATTTCTACCTCTTGTAGACAAAGAGTGTACATCCTTCATGTGATGTCAAATAGCACTTTAATTTATAGTAGTTAAATAGAGAACTTTCAACAGATGTTCTGCATATAGTATTCTTTGCAAAGTCAACCTCAGTTGAAATGAACTTTTGTAAACTAAATTGTACCATTTTTTCTCTCTATATTTAACTCTTATTTCTTGATCTATGTGTCAGTTCCATTCCTATGTAATGTGTAGTGAAAAAATGCTCTAGACTGCAGGACGTTTGCATGGTTCTAAACAGTTCCAACTACTTTAGTCAGCCATTCCCTGATATTCTTAAGATTCTTAAATTATAATTTTAATAAATTGTTTAACCAAAAAGAGGGAAAAATAACAGACAGAAATATTTGATATAGTTGGATTGTGGTTATTGCTGAGGGATCAAGCAAGTTGTTTATCATCAGTACTGAAGATCTTGGTATTATCATCTAAAATGCTGCTATCATTGAGGGATTGGAAACATGAAATAAGAATGACAGAAAATAACCATTTAGTCTTCTACCTTAACTCCAAATGACACTATTATCATCACACTTAAAGAAATTTACATTTTCAAACTTTTGTTGTTGGCTTTTTGTTTAAGGTTTAGTTTCTGTCGACAAGAAAGGCTCAGTACTAGGCTAGGTGAGGAGTCAGACGGTGTTTAACAGTAACGCCCTTGCCTTGCAGTTTGAAGGTCATGAACACTTAATCTGTGAGAAAATCCTTCGCATATCATTTTTTGGGGAGGATATAAAACAGGATATGGGATATATGATTTCAGATATGTTCCTCAATAAACAAGTTCACTCAGATGGACTCTATTTGTGTGAAGGAGCGTTGGTGGTGGGATTGCGAGTAGAAGTTGTTTTGAGAGAGAGAGCTCTAGTTAGGTGGTGCGGCAGGCGTGCTGGAGGCTTGAGAGGTCGACGGCCTGCCTTCCCGGCACCTTGCTACCAATTAGCACCTCGTGCTTACCTCTCGAGTACCTAACCAATGCACCCTTCTTACTTTCCACTTAGCAGCATAGTGCTCACCTTTCACCTTTAATCGCCAACGAAATTCTAGATACTTAGCCACAAACATCTTAGAACGAGGCAACACGTCGAACCCCTTCATCAACTCTCATATAAGAGTAATAAAAACATTAAATAGTTTTTACAATTTCTCATGTTGAGCATGAATTAGCTGACTTTTTAAACTTGGACGTTTAATTGGTCCTTCACAGCAATAATCAACCGCTTTTCAATACCTATGTATCAGTCAAGTATTCGATAACTCTTATCATTGCTAAGGGGTTGATATTGATCACTTTAGGGAACCAAGTCTTACAACAGTGATGCCTTTTCTGCGTAATAACAGGAGAGGTACAAACTATTCAACAAACTAGAAAAATTTCTCCTTTTTCATAATTGTTCTTCATCCTTTCTCTTTTGTTCTAATTCTCATACAGATATAGGATAAAATGGAGTGACTGACACAACCAATAACTGTAAACAAAAAATAAAAAAAATATGTAATATACATCGATAATAAATATGACTGCGGTATCAAAGCACTATAGCACTTGGCATTAATACTGAATATTTCATCATTATGCTTAAAGGGTATCTCCATAATGACCCTTGATTTCTCATGCGGGAGATGGAAAATGTCCACACCATTCACTCCGGCTTTCCTTAAACAATTTATTAATCTAAATATTCATAAGTTCTCTGCCCTAATGAACTGAAACAAATTTTAAGCTTCCAAGGAAGAACAAAGTCAATTATATTACTTGATTCTTATTAAAATAGGTGTTAGTTGGCAATTACGCACTGGTATGTACTCGAAGAAGAGTAGTAAAAAGGATTGTGAGTATTAGAAATAAACAAACAATACAGATATTACTTATGCCTTGCAAAAATACTTTTTTAGCAAATAATAAATAGGATGTAAACACAATTTCACAACGCTGTGCATTTTTTATGGCTCTTTTAGCAAGAAACGCGCCTATTTTGATGAAATATTCTGTCACCTCAGTTATTTGCTCTCACAATTGAAAAAAAGTACAACTTCTGTTACTTTTAGGCACAGAAATGTCTAATTATCCTGTAAGGTTTATCATAAAATTATAAATAAAACTTCTAACAATGTGATAGATGGTGGTTTGTCTTTTGTTATGTTAGAGCCGTCAAAAAGCCTATTTTTCTTAATTATTTTTATTAAATGGTGAGTTCTTACTTTCATTAGATTATAATAGAAATATAAAAAAACGATAGCTTCCAGTTAAATTTTAAAATCGAGTTTTCCACTGAAAAATACTTTTCTTGTTGAATCAAACAAGTTGAAAGAAGTCCAATGACAGAGGTCCGCCTGTGAGACTGCATGAATGTGAGCAGAAGTACTCTGCCTGAGCCCTAAATGAGTGTGAGCAGAAGTACTCTGCCTGAGCCCTAAATGAGTGTGAGCAGAAGCACTCTGCCTGAGCTTTAAATGAGTGTCAGCAGAAGCACTCTGTCTGAGCCCTAAATGAGTGTGAGCAGAAGCACTCTGCCTGAGCCCTAAATGAGTGTGAGCAGAAGCACTCTGCCTGAGCCCTAAATGAGTGTGAGCAGAAGTACTCTGCCTGAGCCCTAAATGAGTGTGAGCAGAAGTACTCTGCCTGAGCCCTAAATGAGTGTGAGCAGAAGTACTCTGCCTGAGCCCTAAATGAGTGTGAGCAGAAGCACTCTGCCTGAGCTTTAAATGAGTGTCAGCAGAAGCACTCTGCCTGAGCCCTAAATGAGTGTGAGCAGAAGCACTCTGCCTGAGCCCTAAATGAGTGTGAGCAGAAGCACTCTGCCTGAACTCTGAATGAGTGTGAGCAGAGGTCCTCTGCATGAGTGTGACGGGACATCCCAAGAACTAAAGGAGCTCTAATCACCAACTTTGATGTTTAACTTCCTCCTATCCCTAAAACATAACAGAATACTCGACATTCAAAATTTTATGAGTATTTACAAAAAATGGTTTACTTATTTTACTGAAAATCTGTTCTTACGATTTTGATGAGCTCCGATGTGATTCTGGCGTTTTAGTTGACAACCTTTAAGCTGTTTTTGATAAACGAACTTTTCGAGGACTTTTTTTCATCTATTATATAATATCCTTATCAATGGAATCATTATTCTTATCAGTAAGACATTCATAGTTATATTAAATTAGATCAAAATTAATTATACTGTGTGTGTGTGTTTGTGTTTGTGCGTGTGTGTGTGTGTGTGTGTGTGTGAGAGAGAGAGAGAGAGAGAGAGAGAGAGAGAGAGAGAGAGAGAGAGAGAGAGAGAGATTAGAGCTATAAATTTGCCTGGAAGATAGTAAGAACGAAAATCATTAACACGAGCCTGATACCTCTGGTGCTGCTCTGACATATCCGCTACCGTTGATAATTAGGTAAATAGGAGTCGTAAATGAGGCATCTCATTTATTTATTTTAGTAGTATACTCACTTACATTGACGAAATATATTGTAGTCATATAACTTTGTTGAAGAACTGTAGTCCTATTATACTGGTAGAAGTTTAATAACATCGAGTTATGTAAATTCAATATTATTACTATAATGAAAGCTTTTTTTATACGTTTGATCAATAAAAAAAATTGAGGAAGCATGTTTTGCTTAAATAAGAAGTAAAACAGTCCGAAAACAGACAAAATTCTTTCGCTTTATTCCTGGTAATCTAAAAAAAATGAACATTTTTACTCTCTTACTTATTATTGATTTATTATTATTATTATATTATGCAGCTATGTTTAATTAATAAGTAAAATTACACGAAACTCATTTCTTTACTTTATCAGTATGTTTTATTATTCTATAAAATTAACTTCCATGATTTTTTTATTCTTTAAAATACTTCTCTTGCATAGGTTTCTTCTCAAGACTACACTAGATGTTTGATTTCACTTGTGACAGTGCAGTGTGGTTGAAGAAGACCAGTTGCTTCGTTTAAAACATCTTAGTCCCATATCCGAATATAGAAATAAAATTGGATGCACTTAGATACAAAGAAACATGTAGATCTTATATAACTTTTTTCTAGGAAACTAACTTCGGTGTTTTGATTTCAGGGTCCTTTTTTGGGATCTATTGCCCATAACCAAAACACCGGGGCATATTCTACCGGGTAGATCAGCTATACTATATAATATATTCATAATAATAATATATAAATAATATATTCACAGAATGAAATCACATACAAGAGGTTACACAAACTGTGTATTATATTTAGGCTGTGTTATCGCCACAATAATGTGTGTCCGCGCTTGTATTCGGACCTGGTGATGGCACAGTCGAAATATGTGAGTGAGTTTTTATATGTGTTTTCTTTTTGTGAATTTATTTTTTTTTTAGCTCTTTGAACCGTTTTATATAATGGCTTACATATGATGAATAGTAATAATGTAATTTA
Source organism: Hermatobates lingyangjiaoensis (assembly GCA_026182355.1). Classification (NCBI taxonomy): domain Eukaryota; kingdom Metazoa; phylum Arthropoda; class Insecta; order Hemiptera; family Hermatobatidae; genus Hermatobates; species Hermatobates lingyangjiaoensis. Next base: position 2,710,717 of record JAPFBL010000328.1, on the reverse strand, counting down.
TTAGTATAATGATATATTTTTAATTATCAATTAATCAAATTAACAATTTTTTTTCTAATTTTTACCCGAATATGAGTGTATACTACAAAGTTTAAATGCACTGAGGAATGAACTGGCTTTTGATAACGCTCACTTGCAAACACAAGTCAGAGAAGTGAATGATATCTTGAAATCTAAAGAGAAACTAAGGCTCCTCTGCCATTCTTGTATGCGCATTATAGAGAGGTACTTTCTCTTTAAAGTTCTGGCGGGACCTTTGCCGTCCAATGCCTTGGTTTCTCTTTCCTTTGCATATAATTTTACTCTCATATTATAAATCCAGAAATCTTATAAGTCTATTGAGCACGTCTTTCAATTATGTTGTCACCTTTGAATCTCATATCTGGCGTTTGTATTATTGGTGATGTTTTATTTTATATTCATGAATAAAATAAAATCGTGAAGACTAAATATAGTAATTCTTTGCAATAGTAATTTTTACAATTTTGCGTGAAACTGCTACTGCTAAAAGTTTGAGACTAATCATGTTCTGCATTATGTGAAAAATGTATCTTGACTGGAAACTCAAGGGTCTTATAAAGAAATTAAGCTTTATTAATATGGTTTTTGTATGTTCTGCAGCAAAGCAGTAGCATGATCAGTCATTTCTAAGGGACTGTGAAATCATTGTCCTTCGCTGGGGTAGATATTTCGGAACTTATAACCCAACCCTAGAAAAACTCATGTTTGGATGTTAGACAAGTGTTTGATTTAGTTAAAGGGATTGAGAGTCACCGCTGTGTTGCACTGTAGGGGAGCAGTAGTTTCTTGAGTACACAGTATTCGTCACACCCCAGTATAACCAAGGAGGATCTTAGAAATATTTACCAAAATGCTCCCCTACCTGCTACACTGCCATCATAACAGCTGATTCCACTGTAATTCATCATATCACTGATTGTTAATTTGTTTCACCGTGTATTTATTCCTATTCTTAACTTGATAAACACCTTACTATCGATTTGCTCCAGTTGAAATTGTCTATTTTAATCTGAAGATTGAATGTAATTTTGTTTATTTTAACCATTACTCATACTTCAATAATTTTTAATTTATGATCTTGATCTATCTTTAACTCTTGATGTATTTTAAGATATGCAGGGAAAAGCGAGGCAGTAGAAAAAACAAACTGCGAAACTAACGAATTCATTGATAGAAAAAAATGAAACGTCAATTAAATCTGATTAAAAATACATAGTAAATATAATATAGGTTGTCCATTCTTGAAGTAATGAGGTAATGTTGAGGATGACTGCAATCGACTCAAGAGAATCTCTTGCGTCGGCACTTTATGCATGAATCCAACAAAGGATTTTGGTTTATCTATGGATAAATGAAAAAATGATTATTACTACTTTATTATGATATTGGGATTGCAGGAGAGAGTATAATGTAGAAGAGTTTTAAATATCGAGTGGTGAGGAGTCAGCAAAACTGTACAGGCGGTGAAAATGGGGTCGAGTAACAGTGCTAGGCCACGGCGGCCATGGCTGCCAACCAAACAACATGCCTTTATTTGGTCACTCCTCTGTAGCGACGCGAGCGCGCACATCCTGCAAGCAGCCCTCCAAAACACCTACAATTTACTTTGTTATATGTAAAAATCAATTATATTCCTAATAATTAAAGGAAACCAAGAGAAACAAAAGGAAACCTCATTGTCACCAAGACTTTGGTTTTTAACACATATTTATAAAACAGAGGTTTAAGGAACTGGAATCTGCCAAGTTTGCGTAATTAAGTTGAGATGGGTTATTTTAGAAACTACACATCTATATAGATATATAAACTTTTATTTGTTTCTAATCCACGCTTGTTACATTTCTCAGTATTATTGAAATATTGAAAAATGAGTCCTCTGTTACGTTTTTTTTCTGTCACAGTTTACTTTAAGTGTTATCAATTCTTTTGGATCGCATTTCGTTTATCACATGTATATATCATTGGCTCTTTGATGGCCAAATTATTACTTGCTTTCGTGTGGAGTAAGAGGTCCTTGAAGTTCTATTCCTCTCCGGCTGTAATGAGACTCGGTACATCTCGTCTGTGGACTTACTTCTATCAACATGACAAATATTTGGAGGGCTCACACTCCCTTAGGAAATCAAAGTGTTGTACTGTGACATCAGCTACTCCGCGTTGTAAACCCGGGGCGACTGTATATATATATATATATATCCCGGTTGAGAGCGACGGTTGGAGACCCAACCCAGCGACGGCTCTCTAACCGTCGCTTTGCAAGTGCGCTTGGTGTCCCTTTCTCAACTCTCCTGATGACGGCTCAACCGAAAATTAGAGACAGTAAGTGTATTTGTTTCTTTGTTGTGTGTCTGTGACTTACCGTGAAACATTTGTTGTCCTTTTGGATCGGTTTCTTGTTTACTATATATATATATATATTTCAGAATAAACACGTAAAATAAAGGCAGCGTCTAAACCACAGTAAGTAATTAGAAAAAAATATTAAGATCTTTCAACTAAAAAAGCGATTAATACAATAATTTGATAAACTATCCAAAAGCATTCACTGTTTGCATTACTCGTTATGTTTCGGTCTAAAGAGGAATATCAACAGGATATTTTCACTAAACATTAAACTTGTTCTCTAAAATATAGACCGACGTTGGTTGACATTTGTATGCACCATTTCACTACACTGTACTAAGCTTTCCTCTTGGCTGGCAGAGTCTGGTTGTTGGTGGGGCCGTTCACGTAACAGTTCGTTGTACCTCGCTCCTCACACTGCTTCAGTATTATTACTAATATTTCCAGACACTCTTAGAACTGTGTGAAATTGGTGCTTTGAAAGTTTATCTGAGGTAACTTTTCTAAGCTGTCCAAAGTTTCTAGCTTCTACACTCGCTTTTCATATTTGTTTGGTCCATTATATCAGTATTATACCTGTGTTTTTCTGCCTATTATGTTGTATATTTCGCTAATGTGTTCTTTTGGTGTTTCAAAAAAAGTTGAATGGTTAGGCGTTGATAAAGTGTTGTTCTCGTTGAAACAATAAATGGTCAGTTTTAGAATTTGCAACTTCCTGATGTACGTATGAAATTGTACACTATGTTGCTTTCTTTCAGAGGTTCCTAGCTTTTGGAACTGAATCGTGGAATCAAACAAAACTATCGAGAGAGTATTGACAACTATGATAGGAAACAAAATATCCAATGCAACAAAAAAGCTGAGATATTATGTCAATATGGGATATGTATGACAAATTGACACTGGTCACATATTGCAGAAGTAGAGGCAAGGGCGTTAGTGACCGGGATGAGGTGGCTAGCAGCATTAAGAAAAGCCCCGTGTGAAGAGCTCTAGGGATCCTTTGTTTTCGCCAGAGCCACATGTGCTGTCCTCCCAATGTAGCCCACTTGATTACGACCACTAATTCACTATTGAAATAGACCTCCAACCATTTCTTAATCTTTCCTTTGCGAATTCACCAAAAATCCTACTGTAACACAATTAACATGCACCTGATTTGCTATAATTTAATTTATTGGCACTAACAGGTAACCATTTATCAAATAATAGGTGATTAATCTATTATTAATTAATTAATTAATCAATCTACGGTATTTAATTTTGCTTGTAGAAGGAAATGGAGACAAATGAAGTAGAATCATATTTTATACTAAAAAAATATTATATAACTTTTTAGTAAGAAGTACTGCATTATTCACAGGTGCATTTGAAAATGTAAACTCATGAAAAGCGTCAATTTTAAACTTATACACTTGTTTCAGATTTTGTAGTCTTGTTTGGTGTCACAATCAAAATTTTATTTACTTGGGTTATGTAGAATACAATTTGTAATGATAGTGTGTTTTCATATATTCTCTAAGTAATTCGTTTTTGAAACGCTTTAATCTTAATATTTTGCTATTAATCAGATATATCTATTGTTTGGTCTACAGCTTTTAGTGATTTCAATCAAGACACAATCTAAAATTGTAATATTGGCCCTGATTTGGTTTATTTGCTCTACACCTATTGGGGGTACGATTCGTTAATGCAGTCTGAAATAGTGATGAAATGCCAATAGTTTGGCACCCTAAGAACTCCCCAACCATATCCATCATAGACGCTGTTGTTGAAATAGAAAGCCAAACCCTAGTCTGTCAAAATTTCACGTCTCAAGAAGACCAGACGACCACGAAATAATGTAAAATGAATACCAAACAAAGACTACAGACAGTTACTTACTGACTCCATAAACACAGCAGTACAAAAATTCAGCAGTAGTAGGTCCGTGACCTGGAACTGCTAATTACAACGCGCACTGCAGTGCGCGGAAAGAATCGTTGGTCGTTGGTCGTTGGTGCCAATGGTTTGCGTCTGACATTATTACGCCATCTTGCTTGTACAAACCATGAATGAAACAAAGCTTTCTAACCATGCTGGAGGTAGAGGTTTCAGGTGATATGTGGTTATGGAGACCTGTCTATGAAAACAGCAGCAGTTAATAACAAACAAATAACAAACAAACAGCACCGTTCTTCTTCAGGTTGTATAAAATGTGATGCAATAGCTCTTTCGCGTGTTGAAAGGGAATACTCTTCATATAAACATGTAAACTGACAAAGAATTCTACAAGTTGTTCAACCAGCTAAAAAACTAGAAGCTTTGCATATACAACATTTGTGTGTAGAGGACTTGTGTGTATTCCTTAGATTGAAGGTAAGAGAACACAATGAAATAGAGGAACACCTCCCAGTAACTTAGGACTCAACACTTGGATCGTTGATCTTTCTTGCAAAAATACTACCATTTCTGAAATAAACAATAATAATAATTTATTTTACAGAATTTACTGAAAATAGTCAATGCTACAAAATAGTCAATATTGAGTTGTTCAAAGTCTTATGTATTGTGTATAAACAAACTTTATTATATGGGATATATAATACATATTTACTATGTGTGTATGAAATGTCGAATAATATAAAAATAAGGTTTATAACTTATTTTTGACATGAAGAAGAATGAGCTGTCTAGTTGGTATAATCCCCTGTGCGTGTGTTAAAGAGATGAAGTAAGAAATTGAAGAAGTGGCGAGGTAAGGAGAAGTGACTGAGAGACATTTCATTTGTCACCGGCTACATGCACTTCCTTCTCCAAAACCCGACACCCCTACTGCTTTTTATTAGCAAAAATATATAGCTGCTTTTATAATAATTATAAATATAGGTCTGCACAAATGTGCATTAATATATAATATTGTTGAGTTTATGAAGTTTTCTTGAGCAATCTTCACGTACAGACACACATTTGCAGTCTGTACTGCATACAGTCTTAGTCGTGTTTATGTTCAGCTAATCAGCTGCTTGTGTAGGGCTCTTGACGTCGTTTGTAGATCCTTAACGTGTGTGCGTTTAGAGTTTTGGCAAAAGGGTCATTCACCAAGTTGAATGCCTGCTATAAATGAAAGATTGTCAAACTTGTCTTAACAGATGCTGCTTATATTTAGTATTGTTTTCTTTTTTTTTTATTTTCAAAAAATTGAACTAGCTGGTTGAGTTATTTCAGCATGATGAGTAATGTCTTATAGAAATCTTTATTGTCTGCAATTTATTATATCTTTTATTATATGCTTTGGCACTAAGATTGATGCCTACGGCATAAAACATTATTAAATAATAGGCTGATGAAAATTATCATGAATAATAAACTACAGATACAGCACAATATAAATTATTTAATTTTATAAGGTTTTGGAGAGAGGAGAGAGAGAGAGTGAGAGAAAGAGAGAGTGAGAGAGAGAGTGAGTGAGAGAGAGAGAGAGTGAGTGAGTGAGAGAGAGAGAGAGAGAGAGAGAGAGAGAGAGAGAGAGAGAGAGAATTTGTAGTTTCTACGGATGACAGTATCCTGTGACCATTGCCCAGGTTGTCTCTCCTTCTCCATCTATTTCTTGAACATACGTCTTATATGATAAATGAAGGCATCAACTTGTATCGGTAGACATTCATTTAGACTTATATCTATGTGGATGTATTGCATTACCCAAAATGAACCAGTGCTACCGGTGGACAAGGTGAAATGACGGCGACAGACGGTGGGGAGCGGAAAATCACTAATGGTGGCGATAGGCGTCTTGGGATAATAGACGTCGAGTCCCGTAGTACCTGCTTCCTGCTTCAGCTCCTATTGTATAATGTATCCCTTGTCTTCTTCTTCTATATTATATCATTTATTTTTCAAAGACTTCCTTGAGTGGCCTCTGAAAATTACAAACACTTATTCTAACTACAGTATTAAACAAATATAAATTATTAACAAAATGTTGGCGGAGGTATAGTCTAAAGGACAGCATGTTTGCCTTTAGTATTGAAAGTTCACGTTTGAATCTTGGTCATTAACATACATTTTCATGTCAGAGGTGAACATCTTTTGCACTGCAACCCTTGAAGAGGACTGGACTAAGTCTGAAACATACATACAGATCACTTTTCTAATAAACATGAACGAGATACATTCAGAACTCCCGATAGAGAATCAATCCCCTAATGAGACTCACTAATAACTATAACTGATGCCAAATAATAAAAGAGTCAAACTTCCATCCTCTAGAACAGCACTAAAGATGACAGCCTAAGAGTGTTTACGTTTGAAACATCAAGAATAATAAATATAAGTGAATAAGTTTATCTTGTAAAACTTACATTTCAATAAGAATTAAAACTAGACTCTTGTCTTCAGTCCTGTTCCTAAGGGCTGAAAGTGCCCCTTCCTGCTTGATTTGTCAAATTGTTACCCCATAAATACCAGGACGAGTCACATTACCAGGTTGATTAATTATCAAAAGTCCTTCATTTTAGTTATTTATAAACATATATCTAACATTATATATTGTTTATGTTTTGTATTTGTGCATTTTATTTATTCTTAAGCAATGAAACTTTAATAGTAGTTAGTTTGTGATGTTGAAAAACTATATGCAAATAAAATAGGTATTGAGATGAAATCCGGGTTTTAGGTATATCTGAAGTGGTTAGAATTAGTAATAATAATTATCGATTGGTAGTGATACGTTTCATGCATGCATATTGTTAGTACTTAGAGTGGTAGAAATCACATTGGTGAATGATACCCTTATACTTCTCTGCAGGAGTAAGAGTGGCTCGACCGGTTTCAGACGTTACCCATCTTCAAGTATAAATGACCAGTGTCATTGGGACTTGGCTTTATATAACTTCAAAACTAGCGCTATCTATGTCGAAGGAGCCTACATTTTATTTCAAAGTATTAGTAGATACACATTCATTTTTCATTTCTTTATTATTTTTTATGTTACACAAAATAATTATATCAGTAATTATTTAAATCAGTGTTACCTGATATGTATTATAATTTTGAATTTATTGAATAAAAATAAAACTAAACTGTTATATTTAACTTTATATTACTAAAGTGGTTAAATAGAATATATTAACTGCGTTACTGTACAAAGCAATCATGTTTTTAAAGAGGTCTAACTAATATTGATCAAATTTTGTGCCACTTTACTGTCTTTGCTTGGTTAATAGTATTTACTTTAAAATATTCAAACTAAATTCAATTGTTTCCTCGGGGTTTTAACTCTCTTTAAGAAGATAATTAAGTACTTCATTTAATTTTCTGACAAAGTTCAATTATTTATGTTTAATCTGTTTGGCTGGGCGCTTTACCTTAATTGCTGGAAATGTAAATTCAGTAAGAGCTTTTTAGTTTCAATATCATATTCTTGGTTGTTGGCTGAACGTTTTGTAATGGATGGAAGAGGTTCTATTATTGTTTTAGTGGGCTATGAGATACTTGAGACGTCCAAACTCTCAAGGCTTCGTATATGAGCTGAAAGCACTCACTGAAAGATGAGTAAGTTGAGTGGGTAAGCAAACGATGGAGTGAAAAAGCTGTTTTTGCTTACAAATATTTCATGCAACCAATGCATTTTCAACACTTAGTTTCTTCTACCTATTTGGTCAAAACTAAGTTCTAAACAGTTTTTTTAAGTTTTTTTTCTCAACAGGAATAAAGAACACATAATGGCTGATTGCACAACTTCTAACTTATTAACTGTGCTCCACAAATGGCCCCACACAGAGATGTATATCTCGATACTTGACAGCTAGGTAATCATTTGAAAAGCGAAGTGCTTCAGAACAGCAAACCTCAACATTCATGTTCACACAACACACCTAACCTTGGGTGTGAAATCGCTACCACAAAGCGATTGAACACCACTTGAACCATCACCAGTTCTACAGCCCTTTCGTGGATTCAGGTCATGCATCCTATCCTAACGGTCAATTTATTATGCTCTGAATCGAGCTATAGAAGTTATTTGATCAGTACACTTTTGGCATGCCTTCTGCATTAGCTGCATACATCCGAGGGAAGTAATTCTCATTTCCTGTAGATATAGAGTTATAAATAGGTTATAAAATAAACATGCAAAATAAGTATCGCATGAACAAGGGTGTGAAGTTCTAAACTAAGACTGAGATCTTCTACCAACTTTCCTTGTCAAGAGTCATTGAAATTGCGCTATGAAATCAACTAGAATTGCAATTTGTTACTTACTTATTACTAGGACTCAGTTTTCAGCTTACTGAAGAGAGCAGTTCTTATATAGAGAATTTTTGAGAACAATTGATGAAATATTAGAAGAAAAAGTATCTTTTCTTAATGCTGAACGTAATAATTATATATGGTTTTTTTTTAACTATATTCTCTATATCCGAAGTGAAAGAGACAAAGTGTTTCTTGTAAAAAGAGAAGGAGACTGCTGGCGTCGAAAACTGCTTTCCCTTTCAGCGTCACTTGTGAAAGTAGAGTTATTGAAGATAAAAGTTTTTGTCGGAGTGGTGTGCGACAAGGGCTGGCCGTATTAGCATAAATACTGTGTTGCGCCCAAAGCAGGTCGGTGGGCTGTAAAGTTTTTCGTTTGCAGGTCGGTGGCATGGGCCAGTGAGCACTTGCCAATATGTGACGGCTGGGCTGCCCGCATGCCGCTGACACTGTCTCATCCTCTCAGCTTACTTTGTCCTGACTTATTTGAAAGAGGATGCAAATGGATGCCCTGCATCGTGTTCTTGGCACTTTGGCTTCTTGACGTTGCTTTTATTCACCCTTGTATTTATAACCCCAATGTCGATGACAGACTTCACTCAAATCCAAATAATAACAAGTCAGCTTTTAACAGTTTGATTGATTACTGTTATTCCCCAAAACTACTATTAAACAGATAATTTATATAAATCATAACGTTTAGTTGTGTGATAAGTTTACATAAGGTCCAAAACGAGATATAACATAACATATCTTCGCACTCGCTCTCTCTTTTTGTCAGTCTCTCTGAACTTTTTATTTATCTACTTCAGTACTATCTTCCCTCTTCTTTCCCCTTTACCGCATCCTCCTCCTATATTTATTTCCCTTTTCCTCTTCTGTATGTACTATATACCCTATCACTCTCTCTCCTCTATTTGTATCTATCTTTTTACCATCTGCATATGTTCCAAGAAGCATAGATGATATCCTCAGTGGGCGTGAATATCGGCACAGCAATAAAACTACCTTTTTGTTAATCTAATACAATTCAATTTGCATTTATATTTTTACATAATAATCGATTTTCTGTATTTTATTTGTATTTTTATTTGCTATTGTTTATTATAATCTAAACAAAGACTCACTTTTTAATAATCCGACCAAATTGTCTTTGTTATGTTTCTTTCTAGGTGTCACAGTTTATTTTTAGTGTAATCTGTCCTGCCGGATCGCATTTCGTTTATTAGGTTATATATATATATATATATACGTTCAAACCACAACGAGAAATAAGAAAAAAGACCACGACCTTTGTGATGTTTTGCTTTCAATTAAGCTGAGCTTTCTTACGGATTATAGGACTCCCACCAATCAGTTGGGATTTGGCGAGAACCGCTGGTTGCGGTTGAAGGGTTTTAGTCTTTTTTCTCATTTCTTGTTGTGGTTTGATCGTTGATTGTTATTTCACGTGTTTATTGTGAAATCTTGTTTATATATATATATATATATATTAATCGTGTACTTAGTACGATACTTTTTGTTTTAGCTTCAATTATACTGATCCTACTTATGTATTATAGTAGGACTTCAATCAGTACTGCAACCTATTTGATAGAGAAAAATATTCCGTGTTTAAAAAAAAATGTTACTTTAAAAGATTCAAAAAACACAATTAACCTCCTTTGGACAAACTTTATTTTGGAACTCAATCATTATTGTTTAAGTTTTCTTAACAATTCAGTATTTATTTAGTTTTATTCACAACTTTTTATTTTCATAAATTAATTCTTTTAAAATATTTATTGTATGTATAGTATTAATCTCGTTACAATTGTAATATTTTTCTCATCAGTCACTATGGGTTTTCTATTGCATATTTTCTTTTTAAGATGAAGTGAAATTCTTAATAATAGTAAAAACGTTTTCCTGAATTCCTTACGATAATTCCTTACGTGCATTCATGTATAAGCGATTAAATCAAATGATTCCACTAACTAAATAAACTAAATTCATAGAAAGAACAGCTATTATCAATTTATTTTTCATGTACACTTTTATACTAGCTTTTAATATTTTTCTTTGTTTTTTTTTAAAAAAAATTGTTATTTATTACTTTACTATAAGTGAAGTATAGTGATCGTGACAAAATTCGATCTCGAGATTTTGATGGAATTACTTGTTTTGCAGTTCCAAAAGTCGTTTTATGTTGTTTTTTCGATGATCTCTGTGTGTGTGTGGGTGGGTGGGTTGGTGAGTGTGTTAAAATTGCTTGTTACCACGCTACGGTCCAGAATCTTTGATGTATCAAGTTGATAGTTTACACAAAAATTGGTCCCATAGTGTAGGCGATCTCTATTGTTTGGGAGGAATTGTGAATGACGGGAAAGTCACTTTTTTTTGCCAAAAAACCTGTTTTTAAAACTTTTTTCTCTTAAACTGCTAATTCAAGAGTTTTGAAATGTGGGCATTATCTTTGAGGTTACAAATGCAATAAAGGAAAAATATATTCAGATTTTTAAAACAACGGAAATATTTTTTTCAATAAAATGTAAAAATTTTGACTTATAATTCAATTTCTTATCTTGTAAGAGTGATACAAGCCATACTGTTTGACGGATCAAAATGAAGCTATACCTAAAAGTAGAACATTATGTGGAGAATGATGTGAAATAATTTTTTTCAAAATTACATTTGTCAAAGGGACGTTACAGTACAGTTTCTATTTTCAGAAAATATTTTTTTCGATGCTAAACAGATCATTAGAAAGCCATGAAAATTTGACGGAACAAGAAATTAGCAATTTAAAAAAAATCATAAAATTGCAATCACTTTAAAGAGCAATAAAGCTATAAAAACTATTTCTTTATCGTAGACTAAGGGATCACCTGCTATAATTATCGAGTATTTGATATTTTTTCACATTGTTTACATTGATTTAGAATTTTTTTGAGTGAATTTACCGTAATAATATGTTTAGAGGTATAATGAACATTTTGAAATGATTTAGCGACTTATATGTGATGTAAGAAGAATAAAATTCTTATATGTATTAAATCAACGACAATAGAGCATATCAAACAGATAATTCCTGATTCTTTTCATGGTATGATCGGTTCGTCTAACTAAATGTTCTAATTGATCTATATGTTGCAACATTCTACAAAGCATAATATCAGATGCTGATATTTTAATTTTTAGGAATTTATGTTTTCAAAGAAAATTATCACTAATAATACTCAAACGCGTTCTCACTTAACATCGTTTTAAACTGATTATTACAAGGACGTTTTCGAAATCATTTAATGAAATTAACCTTTCAAAATAACATTTCATAAGATAACATTATTTAACGTATAACTAGGATTAAAAACATTCAAGGGATTTTCATCATGGAGTAATGGATCACCACCTATAGTTGCCAGAATCTTTTTTCATTTATTTACATTGATTTAGAAAATAGGAATATTATTATGATTTAAATGGGAAACTTTGTCTTAAGTTTTCAATTTAGAAAAAGATCAGATAAACTGCGGAAGTCAACCAATGGCTATTGGAACAGAAGCCATGTTCTCCTGTAAGAGATTATTTGTAACACGAAATCTTCACTTTCGCTTTTCAGAAATGTTATTACTCCTGCAGTTGTTGTGATATACAAAAATAAGCGTGTATATTGATAAGTGAAGCACTATCAATACTACCTGCAGGAATGAAAAACTAATAAACCTTTTCCATTTAGACATTTATATTATGCCTAAATGGGGCATTATATATTGTATACCCAAGAAATTTGATAGTAAGTTTGCTTATAGTAAAGTTGAGTGTAGGCCTGATTTTATATTTATATAATTTTATTTGCCCTGTCTCCTTTCCCTCCATGAGATGACTGCTTGATTGATTGCCTTTTCAATAGGATTTCACTTCAGTCGTTGCATGTCTTCGGAGCGACTAACATCTTTCTACCTGATGGCAAGGCAAACGAATTGTAGTAATGAGTTTTTGTAATCTTTTTTATGTGTGTTCTTTCTGTAAATTTGGTTTATAATGTATATATTTGTACACTTAGAGAGCCATTCTTCTTTGATACATGTTTCGTTAAATAACCTGTCTATTACCATGTTTGAATATTTTTCTAAGTTTCTATTCAAGAGTTTCATCTTCCAAGTGGTTACAAATACATACCACCTCTCTGCCACAATATTTTGACTGGAAACTGGACATAGTGGTGACACAGTGACTTATTTCAGTCCACATAGACTTTCTTTCATGTTATTTAAATAAATTAAGGCTAACTACTACATAAGAAGTTAGTTTTAGTACATTCAAATACTGTAATGATGGTCTGAATAAACTTAAACAAATCGCAGTGTTAACAATGATTCTAATTTAGTGTTTAAACTTAGCGATCGAGTGTTTTAATACATCTTTTAGAGAGTTAGTGCATATTGCACCTGATAGGTGGAAACCTATGATACGAAAATTAGAAAGGTTATCTAAAAAAATATGCAAATGATGTTAAACAGGTCATTCAACCAAACACACTCACAATATACATAGATATGAGTGAGACCACTTGTTTTGAAAAAAAAAAAAAAACAGATTTTAGTCACATTTCTGATGTTTTTATTGTGGTTTAGATGTTGATCTATATAAATATAGGATCCTTGGGGACAGTACATGAATCTACAAAGAACGAACAACATAGAAAGAGCTGACACAACTCACTTCCATGTTTCGACTATATATACTAACTAAGAGAAAACAGACAGAAAAAAAAAACAAAAACCAATATATATTGTCACCCATTGTTATCAGGAGGACAAATGAACCATGACTGTTTTGTGGAAGTGGTATAAAAATAGGTTTTTGCATTTTTTCTGTATTTATTTATTTTATATAATATATATGGTGTATTATATCAACAGTAATAATTTGGTGATTTGCTGGCACTGAAATGCGTTGCGTTGATCCGAGGTCGTTCATCTGACAGCAGGAGAGAGTTTCTGTTTGGGCCCTCCAAGCATTGCCTAGATAATAGCAGGCTGCCATCTCAGAAAAAAAACCTCGATCGATTTCTAATTCGGAATATTTGCTTTCTTATTGTGATTCATTCATCCTTTGTTATATTAGATACAAGAGTCTTTCAATCTCGACCATCGCTATATACTTTTGTTCATTTTTAGACCGATATATTTATTTAAATGATATTATTATTAGTGTTCAAGAGATTGCTTGTGTTATAATTATAAAAGTGTACAGTCCTTAGAGGATATGTTTTCAGAGAAGATGGAATGATAACATACGAGATAAGATAATACATTTTATAACAATAATATTGGTTGTTATTCCAATAATATACTAGTAAATGGAATAAAGCAAAGAAATTCTTTATTGTCAGTTCTGTTTACAGTGAACACTCAGATGTTCGTAATTGCGTAGACAAAGGGAAGAATTGACCCTTTTCACAGATTGAAATTAAAAAGTAGTATAATCCTCCTAAATAAAGTATCTGAAGAGACCAAATGGATCTTAACTCAAACTATAGAGGATACATTAAATTTATTAATTGATATATTTGTTCCTTGCGATGCTGATAACACAACAGTCAACATATGATATATCCAAATTGATTATTTTTACTGAAAATAACCTACCCTTCAGTAAATGAAGTAAAACAAGTTATTAAATCCTTTGACAATAAAAACAACCAGGGTTTGACAATAAGAACTGAGTTGGGTTTTTGACACTGAGGAAGACCGCTTCTTACGGTTAAAAGGTCTTTTCCCATTTCATATTGTTGTCTGATCATTGATTGTTATTTCACGTGTATATGTAAAAAAACATATATATATATTTCATTAAATGCCTTGCTTAGTTTTAATCTAGTACGTTTTCCGCATAGTTTTTCTAACTTTCTTATACAATTTTTCCATCTTTTTGGTAAAACATATACCAATTCACCGAATGATTTATTTTTGAGAGTAATTACACTGTTTCCGACGTTTCAATCAACACTGATGATTTTAAAGGATAAATAATACTTAAATACTATTTCTTAACTTTATTTAAAGTTCGATAACAATTACTAAAGATTAAAAACTAAGAATATACATTAAACTCATCATTGAACCTTCACTATGTTCGCTATCAACATAACCTTCACCTTATCAGGTTTACTTTACACTGCTTTTAATTACACTATCGCCATTTAAATTTCCTAATACCTCTTATAAATTTCTGTTTATGTTATAGTGTAATATTTATAGTATTGTATATTATAGTATATGTAATATGTTATAGTATTTCTGGTTACAGTTATGTGTGTAATTTTAAAATTCTTGCAAAGGAAGTGACTTGATCGTTGAGGTTCTGCTTCTTCTCCTTTATGCCTAAAAGTTCTATTATGTTCAGCTTCCTACGGTCAATTTCTTGATATAACTCTTCTGTATTTGCTGTTAATGTTTTGCAGTTTAATTTGATATTATGGATGTTTGATGTGTGGATTTTAGGTGCTCCAGCAGCTAGGTTCATTGTTAAGTATGCGTGAATGTGTCGTGGTCGTAGAACCAATGTAGCTGGATTTGAGGAACTCACAGTCTCCTGTGGTGCACTTGCATCTGTAAACTGCATTGATTTTATTAGTATAATTTGAGCCTATGCATTGTAGGCCTATGAAAAAGGTTTTAAATAAAAACCGAAGCGTTGGCAATGAGAGTTTAATTTGAAACTGAAGAACTGACCGAGTCACGATAAACTTTAGTTTTGTATATATACAATATATATTCTCAAATTGTTCTTGTCCTCTAATTCACGTCATTTAATTAGTTGTGCGGTATAAAAATATCGTGTAAAAAGAAGTAATCAAAAATATCATTTAAAAAAATCTTAATATAAATTATATTACTTTTAAATTTACACTCGTTACAATAAATCTATCTGAAATGACGAGAGTGAGGGTTTACTTAGATTTATCATCTGTGAGCATAAAGGAGTAGCCCAAACAGTAGTGTGTCATCTGTGAGCATAAAGGAGTAGCCCAAACAGTAGTGTGTCAGGAAGATATGTAGAGAAAGGGCGTGAAAAGTCGCCTAGTACACTATCTATGATCAACAAACACTGCTCGTAAGATGGCTTCTGAAAATAAGTGGACAAGTGTGAAGAAAGGTAGAATGAGGCAAAGGGGAATGAAGATAAATGCTATTTTAGATTACAATTTGTATGATATTTTTCTGGCGTTGTTTATGTAATGAAGACTAATTTAGCATTACTTTTGCTTTCTCTGTCCATTAGTATTCAGTTATTGGTTTTGTTGGTGATTAATGGAAGGTCTTAGATGCTGTGAAGCATCTGCTCTTTCATTGAAAAGACCACGATTGATGGCCAGCATCTGTGTCGGTGAATTTGAAATCAGCAGACGGCCGCATATCACCAAATCAATATTATTTCCGTCTCGGCATCAATCTCGACTTCTATTAAATTTCCAATGAATTGTGTTATGGAGAGGCTCATCTACATAAAGACTGACGGAGCGTAAACCTTGGACTCACAGAAATTAAATTAAAGATGACACTTATTGTATAGTATCAAATATATAATATCATTTTAAATGAATAAAACTAAACTTTTATCTCTCTCACTCTCTCTCTTATGGATGTGTGTGTGCATATATCTATCTTTGTTTTACAAATGATCCTACATTTCCTTCACGAGCGAAAGTCAAATTTGGCACATGCATTGAAGATTTTCGCAAAAAAAAAACAAAAGAATTTTTGTTTGGGTTTATCAACTCCTAAATTAGTTATTTCTCAACTGGTTTTGTCTCAACCAAATTCAAAGCAATTTGGGGTTTGGTAAAACTTTATAGAATCTAATAAAATTTTGTGAAAATTTATGATCTTCTGTAGAAGATTCTAGAGCTTTTCAGTTAAAGAAATAATATATATTTTTATAAAAAATCTCAGAATTTTGGGGGAAGGTTTTAAACTTTTGTAGAACATTCTAGAATCTTGTGAAATCTTTAGAATTTCATAGACGTTTCTAGATTTTTGTGGAACCATCTGAAAATTTCAGGAATGTTATTGAAGATTTTAGAAACTTCTAGAATTTATTAGATTACTTTGGAACTTTCTGAATCGTTTTGAGACATTCTAGAATATTGAGAAAGTTTATTAACTGGGAATAATAAATAGTGGTTTTTGAGTGAATAGGAGCCCGAATTTTATTGTATGATAATATGTTTGGAGGTTAAACTATTATTTAAAGAAAATGTTTTAGTTTGTGCTTTTCCATATTTTAAGTTATTCAAAACTCTTTCGTTTATGATTATAGTTCAAAAGTGTGCTTCGATAAGAATATTTTTATTTTTATCGTTTAATGTACATTAAATTTCAAAGTTATAAAAATTACGTTGTTTAAACATAACGGAATTGTAGAAGTGAAAAAAAAAGTTTAATCAGAGAGAACGTAAAGCTACATGGAGCAACAACAAGAAATTGCTAAGCAAATAGAAAGATGTATATTTTTTTATAGTTTCAGAAACACCTGAACATCAATTTGATTCCAGGATAATTGGGAAAAAGCCTAAAAGTTTAGGATATCTGATAGTCCAAATGAACGAAAAGTCCAACTCCAGAATAAACGAGAAAGAATCTGAACGTGAATTTTTCGCAAACATATATGAATTATTTACACTTTCATAAAGGCAGCAGAACGTTTGGTAATGAACAAAAACTAGAAGCAGAAAAAAAGTTGAGAGACGATTTATGTGGTGAAGGATGGAAGCGTATATGATGTGATGTGTGATTGTTTTAGCAGGTGCACTAACAGAAAACTTGTTTGATTATTGTAATGTACTTCCACATGTTGTGATTCTTTCCAGTGAAGACTTGGGAGACCATTAATGATATCGTTCTTTGAGCTTTAATGGTAATGAGCTTTAATGGTAATAATGACCTTTCTTTACTGAGAGATGAATGTCGTGGGCAGAATCAATTCAGTAAGTGAATTGATGATAGCACCCCAAATATATAACTCTGTAAGACTTAGCGCTGACTCCCCTATTTGTTTTGGAAATTTCAAATTTCTAACTGCCACTTGGTACCTCACGTACGCTCTTTCGGCAGCGTCTTTTAATGTTGGTTGAGGAATTTCTTTGGGAGTATACCCAGGAATTTCACGTCTGCAGAAATTCCTAGTGTGTCCCTATGCAAGTGGACTTTCATATCAAGGGCTTGCGTTTTTATGTTCCACCTTATCGTATTAGTTCCATTTTTCAATGATTATGAAGGTTCTTTGGATTCTCCTCGATATCACTTCTGCTGATGGGGTTGATTGTTATGACTAAGACGTACACGAGGCAATGATGGAGACACCACCTGTTCAAAAAAATAATCTAACTACATTACAGCTAAGAACAAAAAAAAATAAAAAGAGAGAAATAAAAAAATGTATACAGAAAGAAAAATAAAAGGAAAGCCGTCTTTTTCTATATTCAATATTAAACCCCGATATCAATGCAGACTCCCTTTCACGAAAATCAAATGAAGAACGACGAATCTCAACCAGATATTCTCTAACTCAACAAAACCATAACAGAAAAAAATTAATCAAGCATAAAACGGATAGAAATAAAACGAAGCAAATCTTGAAAATAAACAAAAAGAAATACAAATTAAAATGAATGATATGTTTTCTTCATAAGAAATAGTTTGAGCAATAGACTAAAAAAACCTCCTGCAAGGATATAATTAGAATTAGAAGACCAAAAACATATTGCTCCTATGCAATAAAGAATAAACAGAATAGCGTGATGAAAATAATGAACATTAATTAAAGTAGGGAAAATTAATCAAACAGGCAAAGGAAAGTATACTTTATAGGAGAAAATAATAATTAAAAACAAGTTGATATGAAAGTATAAGATTGCTCTTTCAAAAGTCATATCAAATCATCATTAAAAAAGCTGCAGTAAACCTAAAATAACAAGTTCCTATGGGCTTTATGCCTGAAAATCGTATTCTTAAGCAAAGCAACAAAAGAAACCTACAGTAGAATTATAATAAAAAAAGAGCAAAAATGTACTGTTTGTGAAATTATTTACATAAGCATAATCAAGAATAATTGCTATAATTTGTCAAAGTAGCTAATTTAAAAAAAAATAGCAAATGATCTTTCATACTGAAATATTCAAAAATAAGGATGGAAACCAACTTGGCTCAAGTCGTCCAAATCATGTCAGAAATTAAAGGTTGTGTTAATTAAGACCTTAATCTAGACTTAACTTAACATCGTGGTCCAAAGTTTAATTCATAAATATGAGCTCTCCGAATGAATAAAGCTGTTATCTCTTAAGTAACTTTAACTCACAATTTATACAAAAAACAGGATAAAAACAAAGTATTGAAAATACAAATAAAAAAATGCATGTTATCCCTAAGAAATTTAAATTTAAACTAAAAAAAGACAATAAAATACAATTGTAAAAGAAATAAGTTCAAAGGGTTATCTTGTTCAATGAAAACATTTTTGCTTTTCGTCTAAAATTTGACTAAGAAAGTATGAATCTCCTCCAGCCATTCATATTTGCCTTCAATTAATAGAGAAATTGTGATGATATCTTTGTACAAGCAATGTACTGCGCCCTTTTATATAATCATTGGGAAAACCAAATTTTAAACTATAATCCATAAACAGTTTTTGTTAGACAGGTAGAAATGACGTGAGGCTCATAGCTAGCACTTGAAAGATGAAAGACCGTAACACAGGGCATAAGGCAGCCGTGCGGGCACCGACGCTGTGCAATACTGCGGGCCTTGGTGTGGCATAATTACACTTGAGGCACTTGATGACAGTGATGTGAGATCTCTAGGTCCTTTCACGCAATGTCAATACATCTCTTCTCCAGGGCTTCGGGACTCCTGAAAAATTTAAAGGAGTGCCTTTCCAATTCTCGGAAGAGAATTATTGGGAGCAACCCGCCAGGGAGTGCTTTAAAATGTTTCTGTCGTTGGAGTGCTATTTCTATGCCGTTAGGGTCTCGTGCCACTTGCCACTGTTTGCCAGTAACGATGCGCACATCCTCTCATGGGAGAGCGATTTGCAGTCACTCAGCAGGATTTCACCTTGGGTTGTAGTGCTGCTGAGAGGGTTCAGTCCGACTTGATTTCTGAATAGACGGGAAGCTCCGGGCATATTCATAACTGTGTTAAAGATGCAATGCCATATATGCTACCTTAACGAAATCTAAGCTTCTTTCAACGTTTACATTTATTCTAAATTGGGTAGAAATAAAGCAGTAGCGTTGAAACCTTTTTTCTAAGTAACAAGTGATGTTCATGAAGTAACAGCAGAGCTTTGAGGCTGAAAAAATATTTCATTTGTGTTATCACTAAAAGAGTTTATTTGTGTTCAAGAATTTATTTATCACTAAGACGAGACATATATGTTCATTTGTATGCACTAGTTTGATTGGTCACATTAATTTTATTAAAATGTTAGCCATAAAAAAAATTAAATCAAATCAAATAGAATGATGTTCATAATACTTCTTGTTAATTTATGAAGAATCGTCTATACTTGTTTGTAGATAGGTTACAGTTAAAATTAAACTTAGATTTCTTTTTTATGTTCTGTTGAATCATAATGCTTACCGTCCATTTCATTAAAACAAATGCATGTAAGGAAATACGTGATCTCTCAGTTATCACGGTTAATAGTGACCAGAACTGGCCGCGATAAGTGAAAAACCCCGAACTCTTTTAAGACACGTACATTTTTGTGTATGTACAATATCAATAAGTGTATAAGTGCATATCATATCATTAGAACATTAAAGAATAGTTTAAAACTTTTAAGTATAATATTAATAGTATATGTAACGTACCTAATGTATGAATAATACATTAAAGATTTCACATAAACACGTGAAACAACAATCAATGATCAAACCACAATAAGAAATGGGAAAACAAGTCTAAGATCTTTCAACCGTAACAAGCGGTCTTCGTGGTCTTGTTTTCCCATTTCTTATTGTGGTTTGATAATTGATGAATAATATAAATATGGTACCTGTGTATGTACAACATACCTAGATGTAACTAAAGTATACATACTCTAAATATGTTTTCAGAACTCTTTTATTCTGATAAATTTTATTTTATAAAAATGTGTGTAACTCGATCAGCTCTGACAGTAGCTTAATCTTCATAAATGTTGATGGAACACCTGTGCAGTACGATAGTGGTGAAGATGATTCGCTGCACAGGTTTATGAGAGCTTCAGTGCTCTTCAGGTTACGCCTCGTCGACAAGTGCTAGGGGCGCTGGATCGTCGTGGGCAGCTGCATGAGGAAGGAGGAGCTTCTGCAGAACATTTTCAGTGCACAAGGAACATCATGTGACCGTTGTTTTTTCTTCTGAGCAAATATGTCCTTCTGCAATATGTCTTGACATTTTACCATCAACACGGTATATTTCTTAGGTCCTTTGTTGCTGAGTCCGTGCTCTTTCTAGAGCTCTTGCGGTTTTCCAAGGTAAAACCACGTTTTTCAGCTTCGTTGTCGTCACCGTCGTCAGTTATTTTCTATCCTTGTTCACTCATTTCGACGAATTCGCCGTCCGTTGGGAGGTTCGAGTGACACTCGATCAGTGTATTTACTCCTTCCGTCTTCATGTCGGAATACTCTTTAGTAGCAACCAAGCTTGTCAACGAAGTAGTGACCTTCGTCAGACATAAATCCCTCGATGTTATGGGTTCGTTTTTTGGCCACAATGTCCTTCAACGTGCAATCAGTGTGTGCCCTTCATCTCATTAAGAGCATTTTGAATGCTGTGCCCGAGGGAAATCAAAGGGCGGGATGCTAACCTGCCTTCTGTCAGCGTACGGGTGACTTTTGCATCATCATTTCTCAATTTTGAATTGTTGATGAATTTTTTGAACCATCCTCAATGTACTGAAGCTGCGATAAGTGAACTACAAAGTAGTGAGGGATGACTGTATTCCACGTATATTTGATACGATTCATTTTAATGATTATTTCGTGTTTTATATATTGTTGAATCATTTGGCAAGGTCTGTATTATGCTAATTCAGTGGCTAATTAGTACTGATTAAATTTCATTGATTATCACTTTCATTTCCTTTAGATATTTAATTAATAATTAATTTTAGTGTGTTTATGAGTCAGATTTAATAATATGATAAGCTTTACTTATGGCTATTTGTTTGGCTTTAAGTTTAGCTATTTTAAATTACTGAATCCTTAATGGTTTTCATAAAATTAGTATGTGCCAGTCACTTAATGTGTATTAAATGCAATAAAATAGTCACCAGCATGCAAAGTCACTAATGTTTGCTGTGATGAAATGCAATGAAGTAACCACCGATAATTTATTTCGCTTTTGTGAATAATTAACAAATATCCTATCAATACTCCGGGCACAAATTTTTTCCTCTGTTACACATTATTCATTTTACAAAAAGTGTTGTTTTTACAAGGTTTCTTGTATATCAAAATCAATTTTTGTTGAACTGTTTCCGTTTTCATTGACTTAAACAGCTATTTTTTTTTTAAAAAATGTTTATTTATCAACATGAATATAAAATAAAACATGAAACTGTTATTACTCTAGGTATTATTAATCAGAATAGAAGACAGTAAAAAGAAATATTGCTGAATGCCAATGACAAAGTAAAGCCATTCCTTCTAAATTGTCTTAATATTTTCTTTAGGTTGATTTGTGCTGGCGCGAATCATAACTGAGGCATTATATTTAGCAAGGTTGCCTGCACAGTTCAGTGGCTTTCTCTTTTCCACTCAACTGCTCCATTGTTTTTGAAATTAAATTCATAATTTAGCATTCCAGTTATACTGTCAGAGTAAAGAATAAATAAACTGCAAAGTTAAACATCAAGGAATCCAAAATATTGCTAATAAGAGAGAGAGAGAGAGAGTGAGAGAGAGAAAGGAGATAGTTAAGTATGTGACCCTGGAGAATGCTTTCATTATGTATGCGACACTGTGGCGGTGCAGCCGCACAGTGCATGTCAGTAAAGATACCTCATTCCTCTCGACTTACCGTCTTCCCATATTTTGACCACTTTAGTTTTGGATTATTTTCAGTCAATCTGACTGAAGACAGTAAAAATAAGAATTCACCGTCAAGTCACCATACTTATCGGTGAAAATGATATTGAAAGGGATACAGCCCCAAATTATTTCTTCTATTCATTATTTCTTTGGACATACAATTAATTTTTCATTTAATGAACTTTTCACCATACAATTAAAATTAACTTTTAGTTTAGTTTTTCATTTGTTCTTTTTTTACAGTTTTTCCCTTAAATATATTTTTTAATAGCAATTACTCCGTTGTTATTAAATAAGAAATATTTAAAAAAAAGTAAAGTTTTTTAAAGGCAGTTTTTTTTTCATCGGCAGTATAAAAAAGTGAACTAATTTTGTCTTTAATTGGTCGAATGAAGTACTTACTTCAAGGGGATGAGAGCTTTAGCTAATATTTTGTTATGCAAAGTATTTCAATTGCATTAAATAACAACAACAAAGTATTAATTAGCCAGATCCTTAAGGTAGAGAATAATTTCGTCACCCTCTGTATGGGGGCTGTGTGATAAAAGTAATGTCTTCTCTTAATATTTCTTACTTTTGTGTAGTTAATATTTACTTTAAACTGGCTCAGAAATATAGTTCCCAACTTAATTGTTTTTTATATCTCAAGTATGTTGAAGTGACATACATTTTTAACTCAAGTTTTATAAAGTTGATCATTGTTGAAGTGAAGTCCTTACTCGGAATCGGATTTTTTCTTCTAATTGAATATTAGTAATTACTTTGTATAGAATTAGATATTAGTATTTTCAAAAGAAAATTTAGTTTTTTTAGCCTCTGTGTTGGGGTAGGTTGCATTGGCAGTCCTACAATGGATCACATATAGGCCGACTTTGGCTCTTTATGATACCATACAAAGAAGATTGATTCTACATTGGGGGTCCTAAATTTTGCCTAAATAGGAATCTTTAAAGACTGTCTGATATCGTACAGGCTCGGGAGCGATGGCTCAATGTCCTTTCTGAAGGATGATGTGTTCAGATTTTTCACCTACCGCGTGAATAAATCGAGAGTCAGAGTGGGTATTGAACTCCGGACCTACCAGTCCAGAGGCGAGCACGTTGCCAATGGGGCTAACGTGGACTCCCTTCTTTGGGTTATTAATTTCGTAAAAAGAAGCAATGTTAACAGACATGTTGAATATATCTACTTCCTACTCGATCAGCGATGTAAGCAGCATGGATGATACCGCGTGCTGTTGACACACTCGTTAATATGGATCGCTTCTGATTGCTGAATCAAGAATGAGCCAAATCTTCCGCTTTGGCAGCAGTATGGTAACAGGTGAATAGGAATTCACCTTGAGTAAATAAATATTGAGGAAAAAAGTTAAAGGAAATAAAGAGTTGATTTAATTGAGCATTGTACTTTTAAAATGGTTGCAAGGGCTTATGTTAATCCTACCGAAACTAACTTGCTGGGACACATCAGACAAACTTTCAAGAAATACTGCAAAGCATATTTTCATATGTCACTGTCAGCAAAACAGATGTTGTGCTATTTTATAAATGTACTTAAAGAACTAGATTTTAGTTAGAACTATAGTTGGTGATTAGTCGGTAAGGTTCCTTGCATCGTCTTCAGTAATTTAAGGTCCATAAAGAGAATTGGTGGTTTTTTTCACCAAACCTTCCTCCACCCATCTACTGAAAAAAAAATCAGTTTTCTAAACACTGGGTTGTCTTATATTGGTGATTACAACTGCCCCATTGACAGGATTTACATGATGCAAATTCAGACATTTCTTTGTGAGCTATTCCTTTGTGGATACTGTAATGTTCAAAAGGAATCAGGCATTCACGTTCATTTATTCCTGTTCTATTACACAGTCAATACTTCCTACATTCGTTTATGAAGTTTGGTAGCATTCCTTCATTAATACATGCATACTAATGTACTGTATAGAATATTACTCTTAGTCGATTTGTTTCGACTGTGAAACCCGACGCCACTTGTGTAAAGTTATACTAACACTTCTCTGACAAGAAGGCTCAAGTTGTACCCAAAACGCATATACAGGAAGTTGACAACATGCAATAAGTCTGAGATATGATGGCGATAAATACTGAAATAATTATAATAGAAAGAAAACACCGCAAATAAACAATGTTAGTAGCTCTACTAACAGAGAAAGGAAAACCATACTTAAATATTCAGTTGGAGATATTCACAAATTATCAAAGCTTTTTCAATTCTACCAGCGTTTACTTTGCTTATCTAAACGAAAAATCAGATCTAATTTGCAATGTCTAGATGATGAATGAGGGATGCCATTGGGAGCATATCAACTTTAGGAAAAATGTTATACTAAGTCGGAGTAAAGAGAGTGTTATTCAAGAAAAACAAACATTTTTGTTAGAACAGAAGCAAGACATAGTTAGACTTACTAAATTTAATAGTACAAGTAATATGAACATTAGTCCCAGTTGTTCAAACTTGACTCAGTCCTGATGAGGGCTATAGCCTCTTCTAAGAGGGTTGACAACCAGCAGATGGTTTTTTGGTTTTTACTTCCTGTACTCCTTTGTCTACCTTAACATTTATCCCTGAACTATTGTCCTTTCCTACACTTTACACACTTTAAAATATCTCTCTTCCTTCCCATTCCTCTTAATCCGTTACCAGATGTTTCTACGTTTTTGGTTTCAGTTGGGGTTTGACTCTGACGAAGACCGCTTGTTACTGTTTAAAGATCTTAGCCTTTTTTCTCATTTCTTATACTGAAATATGAAATGGGAAAAAAAGACTACTTTTAACCGTAACAGGCGGTCTTCGTCAGAGTCAAAAACCCTACTGAAACACCAGATGCAGAAACATCTGGTGAGGGGTTGAGAAGAGTGGTATTTTAAAAGGGTGAAGGTGCAGGAAAGGACAAATGTCCAGAAAGGGATGCTTGGGGAAACAAAGAGTACAATAAGAAAGAGTAAAAAAAAAACTATCCGCTGTCAACCCTCTTAGAAGAGGCAATAGCCCTCGACAAGAAAGTATCAAGCTTGAAGAGCCCTTTGCTAATGTTTATAATATTGGATCTATTAAATTTAATTAGAGAGGATTTAATAATTTTTTTTAACAACATCAAGTTTTGATAGGTAATGCATTTAGGTTCTGTCCAATTAATATGATGATTTTCATTTTTTATGTGCAAGAATAAGGCGCTACTTTCTTCCTGACTACTTACGTTTTATTGGTGTTGTTTTACATATGTCATAAAAAATTTACCAGTTTGACCAATGTAGATTTTATGGCAATTTTTGCTCGGAATTTTGTAAATACCACCGAACTTCAGTTCCCTGAGAGAGTTTTTCATCAACATAAATTAATGTTTATATTAATATATAGGGAACTAGCATATATATATATACTTTTTTGATGAAAATACGATCCGAAACGGACAAATACAGTTCAATGTACATAAAGAAACGTAGAGAAATTAAAAACACACACTTACAGTCTCTAATTTTTGGTTGAACCGTCTTCAGGAGAGATAAGAAAGGGAAACTAAGCGCGGTCTCCAACCGTCTCTGTACAAGTGCGCTTAGTTTCCCTTTCTTATCTCTCCTGAAGACGGTTCAACCAAAAATTAGAGACTGTAAGTGTGTGTTTTTAATTTCTCTACGTTTCTTTATGTACATTGAACTATATATATATATAAATTTCACATAAACACGTGAAATAACAATCAATGATCAAAACACAATATGAAATGGAAAACAAGACTAAGATCTTTCAACCGTAACAGGCGGTCTTCGTTAGAGTCAAAAACCCAACTGCTTTTTGCAGTTGGCGTTTTCCATTTTGCAAAAAAACTCAGTTGGGTTTTTGACTCTGACGAAAACCGCTTGTTACGGTTGAAAGATCTTAGTCTTGTTTTCCCATATTGTGTTTTGATCAATGATGTGTATATATATTAATGTATTTAAAGTCAATCCAAAGGAATAACAATAGTGAATAGTAAAATAAGAAATTACTCACAGGAACAATAAGTTATGCCACTTATAATATCAGATTTTTGGTTACGAAATAATTAGGAATAAACGAGAGAAGACCCAGAAGGTCGGCAGAACGACTGCTGGTAATCCATCGTGTTCTACTGGTGCACTCAGTATTCAACCTGAAAAATTCAGGCTGTTTGGATTCTGATCTAGGTTATTACTTCTGAGTCCATTTCTGAAATATATATATCTATAACTAGGTATCGAAGTAAGTTATCTAATCAATCTTCTTGTGCATTTTGAAAGTAGAAATATTGCAGGTAATAGCGTGGTTGGTTTTAATTATGGTTGAGTTCGTGGGATTATTTTAGGCTTAGTGAGTGGCCTTGAATAGAAATGCAAAGGAGTGACTTTTATTTGGTCTAAAAGTGGCAGTAGTTTGCGAGTGGTGAAAGGTGAGGACTTATTAATAGCGCTGCCCTCTCACTGAGCCGATACGGCAGACGGGCTGGTGAAGGGAGCCCAAGACACTGGCCAGCAGACGGTTGTGCTGCGCTCTTCTAATTGACCTAACTCAGAGCAATTTGCCTTCTCCCTCAAACACGTCCCTCATTAAGGAGCGGGTTTTCGCCGGGGGTCTCTAACCTGAGTTCACCTCACTTTGGTACCCACTTTACTATTAATACTGTCTACGTCACACAAACTTAGTTTGTTTTCAACATTAAGTCATTGTTTCAACATTTAAATGGTTGCTTTTATTTAAAAAAAATCAACAAAATGAATTAAGCTATTTGATATTATATTTAAGATAAAAAGTGGTACAGCTTGCTGATTCTTTTGTTTCATCTTGAATATCACGATGAAGGTCAATTTCATTAAATTACTTCAAAAGGTTTTAAGAACATATCATACAAATTTTTAGATTAGTTCTATTTTATTTTTGCTTTTGTGTTTTAGAAAATATTCCTATTGATAAATAGATCTAACATTTTAATGGGGTAATCCATCCTGTAATTTATGGGCTAACTATTCATTATTTGAGACTTGGTTTCGATATGCCAGACTGCATACATCTCTCATCATACCTTTACTGTACTTTTTCTGGTGATGAACAGTTGTTTAAAATATAGATCCTATTTTAATGCTCTGTTTTGTGCAATTTATTTTTTTTACAATTGGGTAAAAATTGTAAAAACTACTATCGTATGTATTGAGAGTTGACCCCTGAACTCTACCTCTTATCGTTCAGCTTGGGATTTATTTTTCTTTCTGTAAACAAATAATAGTATAATTATTATTGATTTTCATTGGTTGATTGGTTAATTAAATAATTGATTGTTTTTGTAATTAAATCATTTTTTTCTTTTTTTTATTCTAGCAAAATTAGCTTTTATCTTTGATTTTTTTCATTTGTTAATTATTTCATAATTTCTTACTGGTTTCTTAACCCCTCCCTCCCTTCACACTTGGGTATCTCTCAAGAGTGGTGGAGGTATCTCTCAGAGTGTAACGGTCGCGCTGCTGGCATTCAGTCACCGCCTTACCTCCCTGTGGGACTTTTAATCTCCTGATGACGACAATTGTCGAAATGTGTATAGAGAGTGTTTGACAGCTGGTTGTGCTTAAGCACGATTAATGAGTAATTGTATGAGTAAATGCTATGAAAAGTTTTAAATGGTAATGACTGGAATAAAAGTAGGCTGAATAATTGTTATCAAAGTAGAATACTAATTTATTCTAATCACAAAATCGCTGAAGCCATGTCCCTCGAATTCTTTATGTAAATTTTATTTACATTCTGGTCCAATTTTTTTTTTTCATGGAAATACACTTCAGAAAATAAAGCTTAACTCCTTCGGCCGTTATTTCCATTCTTATTCCAAATAAATGAAATTATAAAACAAATTTATTACTGGCATTTTGAACCAATTCCAAGAGCGTTTAATGAACTCAGTGCGCATGCGAGATCATTGTTCTGCCTTTATGTTGCTTTAATTTTATTTGTGCTCTCCTCGAGGCAAATGCTTGATTTATTATTCCAACTGTATCCAACACCCTTAGATCTCTTTAAGGGTACACTGTTTGTCTTTCAACTACACTAGAAGCTTTTAATATTTAATAATTTTTTGTTCTAAACTGTCTTGAGTCAGTTATTTAAACTTAATTTAAAAACTATATTCTGCGTTTATGATTCAATATTACGAAAGGAAAGTTAACAAATCTGTTTTATTGAAAATACCGTCAGGTGGTTGTTAAAAACTATATGCTGTTGAACTTTACGATATATTATGGGGACAGTTTTAAACTACCTGACATTTTACAGAAGATTTACTAAACCAAGATATATGTTATTACCTACCATTCAGACCAATCGGAATTTCAAGACTCGTATCTGCCCAAATTGACAAGATAAATAGTTCCCAAAATTATTTTCTGCTAAACAAAGAATGGGTATTGTCGTCATTAAGGAATTCGAGTTTAACACATTGTATAAAGAAGTCTGCTCCCTTTAATATATACAATATATATATATAATATATATAATATATATATATAAATACTCATAAATAAATCTTGCAACAATAAGTTTAGTATGTTTCCTACATAACTTTTCAAGGTTTCGAATGCTACTTTTCCATCTTTGTGGTATATAAAATTTAACTCAACGATTATTTTATCTTTAAATGTATTTTTCATATTAAACATGTCCGACGTTTCGGTCTACATTGACCAGTTCTTCAAGGATTCTATATATCAAGGTTTTTTTAACAATATCTAATAAATACTTATTTACAATAACAATTACATCACTAATAATTCATCATAACTAATAATAATTAAATACTTAAAAAACACTACTATAATAAAACAGTAACAGTTACTATGTTTATAAGGTAAGTGTTTTTTAAAAGTAATTTTATTATTAGTTATGTCTTGATTTAGATAAGTTGATTAATTGTTATTTGTAAATAATATTTATTAGAATATGTAAAAAACCTTGTATATCAAATCTTTTGGAATTGTCAACGTAGACGAAACTGTTGGTACAATTGTTAATATGAAAAATACATTTAAAGATAAAAAAATCGGTGAGTAAATTTATATGATACTTCACATGATTGGAAAAGATAGTTCATTCGAAACTTGAAAAGGTATGTAAAACATACCTACTTATTGTGGCAAGATACTTAAGAGGTATTTTAAAGACACTGCCCCAAAGTAAACCAATATATAATAATATATATATATATATAAATATATATTAATAAATATATATTCTATATATTCTACATTATTTTCATTTATATATATACTATATACACATACTTGTATTGTTTAATAAATTTTAAATATATTATATATAAAAAATAACAAATAAACACTTTTTCGTTTGAAATACAATCGAAAGGGAAGTTATAGTTCATTTTTAGATAAAAGAATCAGAGATATAAAAGCACAACTTACAGTCTCTACTTTTCGGTTTGAACCGTTTCTAAGATTAGATTTAAGTGTAGGAAACCAAGCGCATCTGGTTCATAGAGATACGCTGTAGACCTCGGTCATTTTGCTATATATTATTTAGGTTTATATATATATAATATAACACACTAATTTACGCATAATATATCTGTAAAGATTCAAGATTGAAGAGCGTATAGTTTTTAACAACTGCCTGATTTTTCAATAGAACAGAAAACTTAACTATATCATATATTATATATATATATATACATATATTATCAAATTCCTTACAAATACATAGTAGTTGGGGTTTTGACTTTGATGAAGCCCGCTTTGGTTGCGGTTGAAAGATCTCAATCTTTTTTTTCCATTTTCGTATTGTGATATTGATCAAATATATATATATATTTTATATATAATATATTATATTATATTTTAACCTCTCTTAAAAACTTGCCTATTCTCAATTTGACGCATTTTTGAATTAATTTTTCAAATTTCCTTACCTCTGGCTTCCATAAGGGCCTTATCCCTTTAAATTTTTAATTCTGGAAATTTCGAAATGTTTTGGTTTTGACCATTTTCAAGAAAGTTATAGTAATTTAAATTTTTAAAAAATTATAATTTTAATGAACATTTAACAATTGAAATAAGTAAACATACAACAAGGTTCACATATACAAAGGTGTTTCAAATTTTTTTAACCTCTATGATGGATAAGGCAAGTGCGATGGAGAGTAGAATGGAATAAGAAGTGGCGAAGAAACACAAGGCATGGCGAGTTGATGGAGTAAGAGGGAGAGACGCTTCCAAACAGGTAAAGATGGCGACAACAACTGGTCGAGATGGCGAAAACAGCTGGTTCTTACTAACAGCTGGTTCTTAAGAACAGCTGGTTCTAAAGAACAGCTGGTTCTTAAGAACAGCTGGTTCTTACAGACTTGCGTTAGTGTTGCCGCTACATCACACCTCCCCCAGCGGAGAAGTTAACCTTCGAAGCGTCAAAACGAACGATCCGTCCGGAGCGAGTAACTCGAGGTGGTGGATCGTTCGTTGGCTTCATCGAGGCGTTGGTTGAATTAGCAGGTGTTCGATGGGCCTGGAGGCGAGTTACCAGGTGTTGAGTTGACCTGGAGGCGAGTTACCAGGCGTTGAGTTGACCTGGAGGCGAGTTACCAGGCGTTGAGTTGACCTGGAGGCGAGTTACCAGGCGTTGAGTTGACCTGGAGGCGAGTTACCAGGCGTTGAGTTGACCTGGAGGCGAGTTACCAGGCGTTGATTTGACCTGGAGGCGAGTTACCAGGCGTTGATTGGCCTCAGCCTGCAGGAACCAAAACTGGGGGCGACTTTTCCAGAACTGCGGCAGTTTGACGCCCAACCTACCGACTGAAGTGATCGTAATTAGTTGCCCAGTTCGATTTGTCGGGCGGAAACACCAATTTAATGGGATATTTTCGGGCAGATCCTCCGTACTGCTGAGCAGGTGGCAAGGCGTACGATGAAGTGTAGAATGGAATAAGAAGTGGCGAAGAAACACAAGGCATGGCGAGTTGATGGAGTAAGAGGGAGAGACGCTTCCAAACAGGTAAAGATGGCGACAACAACTGGTCGAGATGGCGAAAACAGCTGGTTCTTACAGACTTGCGTTAGTGTTGCCGCTACAGAGTAAATGTCTATGAAAAGTTTTAAATGGTAATGACTGGAATAAAAGTAGGCTGAATAATTGTTATCAAAGTAGAATACTAATTTATTCTAAATCACAAAATCGCTGAAGCCATGTCCCTCGAATTCTTTATGTAAATTTTATTTACATTCTGGTCCAATTTTTTTTTTCATGGAAATACACTTCAGAAAATAAAGCTTAACTCCTTCGGCCGTTATTTCCATTCTTATTCCAAATAAATGAAATTATAAAACAAATTTATTACTGGCATTTTGAACCAATTCCAAGAGCGTTTAATGAACTCAGTGCGCATGCGAGATCATTGTTCTGCCTTTATGTTGCTTTAATTTTATTTGTGCTCTCCTCGAGGCAAATGTTTGATTTATTATTCCAACTGTATCCAACACCCTTAGATCTCTTTAAGGCTACACTGTTTGTCTTTCAACTACACTAGAAGCTTTTAATATTTAATAATTTTTTGTTCTAAACTGTCTTGAGTCAGTTATTTAAACTTAATTTAAAAACTATATTCTGCGTTTATGATTTAATATTATGAAAGAAAAGTTAACAAATCTGTTTTCTTGAAAATACAGTCAGGTGGTTGTTAAAAACTATATGCTGTTGAAACTTTACGGATATATTATGGGGACATAGTTTTTAACAACTACCTGACGGTTTTTTCAATAAAACAGAAAAATTTACTTTAATATATATATATGTTCTATTAAAACCTATACCTATTTCAATTTTGACACATTTTCGAATT
This sequence comes from Hermatobates lingyangjiaoensis, assembly GCA_026182355.1. Lineage (NCBI taxonomy): Eukaryota > Metazoa > Arthropoda > Insecta > Hemiptera > Hermatobatidae > Hermatobates > Hermatobates lingyangjiaoensis. The sequence goes on along the minus strand of JAPFBL010000328.1, from coordinate 2,678,198 downwards.
AATTTTTCAAACTTCCTTACCTCTGGCTTCCATAAGTTTGGGACAAGATAAATCAGTTCTCCAAAATTTTTATTTCTGTATATCATCGACATGTTTCGGTCTTCGTCGACCATTATCAAGAAGGTCGATGTATAACATGTATCAATGAAGGCCTGCTCCCCAAATATACGAATATATATATATATATATATATATATATATAATATATAAGATTTCACATAAACACGTGAAATAAAAATCAATGATCAAACCACATAAAGTAACGGTTTTCAGAGGCTCTACAACCCTTGTTGCATGTTGAAAGAACATCGTTCAAATGCTTGTTTATATCATACAAATTTTATATGTGATTTGTCATTCATATAGATTGTTGTAAACTACAATTGTTGTAAATTAGTCATGGAGATTGACTCTTTTACAATTTAATTTTCGTAGTATTCAAATATATAGATTGATATATAAAGCTCTTATTAGAGAGCTACCCTTAGAAATTGCACTAAGATAGTATCACTACGTGTTCGAAAGTCCGAATGTTAACATTAGGTTTATTGTGGTGACCTTGTCATTCGACTTGTTTACCTACAATTAACTAATAGATTGCATGATTATTTAATTATCGTTAAATAGTCTGGCATATATAAAATCGCAGTATAAGAGGATAAACGGACAAGCTGTTCACAGTTTGAAAGTCTCTGAATAGAAAGGCATTCGGTTTGTGGAAGTTAACCATCAAAGATCGCTTGTTTAAATTATTAGAAACATAAGCTATTTACTTATTCTGCAGTAATAATCGTATAATATACGCTTATCATTTTATTGTATTGTAAAAAAATAATAGATGTGTAATATCAGTAAATTAGATAACATCTCAGTTAACGTAATCGCTTCTTTATGACTTGAAATATAATATAGTAGATATTGTTTGTAAATCCTTTTAACATTGTTGTATATGTTGCTTCTGATGAATGCCATTTACAGTGGTGAAGAACTTATACAACTTGCAAAATAAAGGGTAGTATTTACAGTAAATACCTTTATCATTTCTCTTTAAAATATTTTAGAATAGTAAAACTGCAGTAAAAGTTTGGGTTCTTCTTCTGGACACATCAAAATAGCAATACAATGAGAAGTGTTAGTTTAATTCTTAGAGTAAACAAGTACACTATATTTTACTTCATACTTGAACAAGAGCACAAACACGTTGTTTTTTCATAAAATTTTTTTTGGAGGCAAACTCCTTTGATTTCTTACTGGAAATTCTACCGTAGTTAAAATGATTTGGAATTTAACTATAAATTATTAAAGGTTGGATTCTAATTAATTTATAACAATTATTGAATAATGCTGATTTTTCTTCTGTTTAATAAAGTTCTAAAGATACAGAGTGTAAGTAAACAATACCTGGCATTACTTGAGTTGAATGTTTAAAGTAAGAAAGGAGAATTGGATGGAACTGTCTGTTCCAGTGTATACACTAAAAACACACACACACACACCTGGCACATATAGATATAATTTAAAGCTCTCCACTTATTGATTTCATTTAACATGACTGAATTTGTTTCAGGTATGTGTTGTTCCTCACCACATCTCCGAGTTATTTCGTTTTATGTGAGTACTAGGAAATAGTTTCGTTCTCATACTATTTGTTTTCTTCCTTTCCTTGTATCTTTTATTAGTTATTCTGTGAGTGCCTTGGAGAGTATAGTCTCTACTATATTCACATAGAGTAAAACAATAAATTACTCTGAATTTTGTCTTATGGATTGAAAAATAGGTATCAACCTGCCTAGTAAATCATTTACCAATAACTACTGTTAAGTGGCACTTCAAATTGTGTTTTTCACATGCCTAATCTATATCATCATCCTGCATTGTATGCAGTACTCAATGAGTTCTATATCCTAAAGTGATGAGCGTGTTTTTCTTCTTAGTTTACCGGAGTTCTTAAGAGTTTTTACAGTGAGGGTGACATTGGTTTCAGTAGTATATATATATATATATATATATAATAAATTCAAAACGAAGGAAACACACAGAAAGACACAGACATAACTCACATCGATATTTCGACCATCCTCGTCATCAGGAGGTGTGAAGAGCGAAGAGCGAAGAGTCCCGCAGGAAGGCAGGGCGGCGACTCTGTCTGTGTGTTTCCTTCGTTTTGAATTTATTTTATTTAGAAAAGTCCGCTGGACCATTTCTTTTATTTGTGTATATATATATGTATACTATATAAACACAAAGAACACTCAGAAATGAAACAGAAACTCACTACTATCTTCCTGATGATGAGGACATCCAAATATAGTAGTGAGTTTCTGTTTCATTTCTGAGTGTTCTTTGTGTTAATATAAATTGGATGGAATGTCATAAAATTATACTGGTACACCACATTGGTCCGCTGAAGTAATGGTTTCATTTGGGAATTATTTCTGATGATTTAATTGGCAGTATTAAAACCTCTATAATATATATTGATTTTCAATCTGTCTCTGGGGTTCACCATACCCATTTTCATGGAATTTACAAGGAAATCTTTTGGTGATTTATTACACTTAGTACCAAATGAATGGAAGTGTGAGATCAGAAAACTCGAGAAGCTAAATCGAAAAATCATCCATAGAGAAATTGGCAAAAAATTTAGTTGTATATATATATATATATATAAAGATTTCACATAAACACGTGAAATAACAATCAACTCTTCTCTTCCCTCCCACTCTTCTCAACTCCTCACCAGATGTTTTCTGCATCTAGTGTTCAGTTGGGTTTTTGACTCTGACGAAGACCGCTTGTTACGGTTGAAAGATCTTAGTCTTGTTTTCCCATTTCTTATTGTGGTTTGATCATTTATATATATATATATCTGATTGGTTGATGCAGGACCAAATAAGCTTGACTCATTTTTTTGCGTGCTGTTTTCAAAGTTGAAGGCTTCTAGCTCTGATCGAAGTCACGTACAGTGGTTTTTCTCTTCCATGAAGTCATCTCCGCCGACACAGCAAATAGTATAAGGGCTCGCACTTCCTCAGACTAAGCTTATTTGGTCCTGCATCAACCAATCAGATATTAGAACCAGACCCCTCATGTAGATTTCAATATATATATATACTCTTTAGGTGGAAATACGATCCGAAACGGACAAATATAGTTCAAGGTAGAAAAATAAGCATAGAGAAATCAAAAGAACACACTTACAGTCTCTTTTTCGTTTGGACCGTCTTCAGGAGAGATAAGAGAGGGAAACCAAGTGCACTGGTTCAGAGACGGTTGTACTTATGTATACGTTTACCGATGTATAGTTTGACCATCCGTTGAAATATATGGATTAAAAGTGTGACTCATTTTTATATGAAGCCATTCAGGTTTGTTAGAGCAACATTTGCGGTTATAACCTACATCAGAAGACTCAAATTTTGACTTAACAAATTTTATTAGCATATAGTTGTTTTACTAGTTTTTGAGACTATATGCTGAGGAACGGCAGCTTTATATTCTTTCGAGATACATTGAAGTTAAAGTATTTTATGTATATTGGACATATAATAGCTTATTTGTGGCCAAAAATAATAATGATTTTTACCCTACTATTTATTAATATGAAAATTAAAGTGTATTGTTTTAAATAGAAAGAAATACTTTTGTTCTCAGTTTCAACTAAAAACAATGTGTTTTGAAAAGATGTCTTATCTCTTTAAAATTATGAGGTGTCCCTTAATAAATTTTCTTCTTTACAATTTCTGTTTAGAATTATATAAGATTTATGTTTCCTTCTCTGAATTGGATGTTTGCATTGGGAGCGTGTTCTTTTCTATTGGCCTGAGGTTTGGTACTCGGGCCAATAGAGGAATAACTCGTCAGGGGTAAAGTGTTTTTTATGGGCGTCATGGGGACTAAATGTGATAGAAGTCAAACTCTATTTCATGTTCACCCAAGGACAGTTTATGTGAAATCAATATCACCCTCTAGGTGCCTTCAGAATTCCTTTGCAAATCACTCCTTCATATCAAAGATATACCTTACAATTTCATTTCTCTTTCTAACTTAAGACTATTGATTCAGTTGACATTTACTTTTGTCTTCCATTTCTAATATTACCCAAATGCGTCAATCACAAAATACGTAATGGTTCATTAAACCCCATAATGGTCTTTATCTTGCCTTGATTATATCAACTCAACATCAGAAAAGACGAACTAAACAAAGCAAATATAAATTCTCTAAAGGATAGAAGAAATCATTAATTCTGTATTAGATAATTGGACTTCTGTCATAATCGGGTGAAGAAGCAAGGCACAAGAAAGCTAGTCAATATTTGAAATAAAAATCGCCTCTTTTTTTACAGAAATGTGACTAACAATTATAGCATATATGATCAAGCACAAGAAAATTATTGAGAGACTTCAAGAAATGATCTTGGTCGGTTTGTTTCGTTCTTTAATAATCGTCCCTAGTATGTTTATTGTTGCGCTTATTATATATATATATATATATATATATATATAAGGTATTGTTTTCTTGACCACAATTTACTAATAAACATTTTTTCTTCTTGGAGTTTCGTCAGGGTTAATACATGGAATCACCTTTTTTGCCAACGTTTCGACTTTATTTTAAGACATCCTCAGGGCTATAAACAAACATATGTCAAATAACAAAAATGTCAAACTAACTAATAGATATGACAAATATCCATTGTTTTTTTGTTAGTTTATAGCCCTGAGGATGTCTTAAAATAAAGACGAAACGTTGGCAAAAAGGTAATTCCGTGTATTAACCCTCACCAAACTCCAAGAACAAGAAAAAGTGTATATATATGTCTTGTTAAATTGTATGCCCATTTTTAATTACACAACTTTTCTACTGAATCTCTCGATTTCTCTAATATACTTTCTCCATTTTTGTGGTACAAGATAGATTAGTTGACTGAAGCTTTTATTTACATAGTCCGACATGTTTCGGTGCCTCACTGACCTTCAATACAAAATAAATTATGTAGTTTAATATATATATATATATATATATATATATATATTAGTGTAACTAGGTAGTAGACCTTCGTCAATACATGCACAGTTAAATTTCTTACCAATTTCTCTATGAATGATTTTCTGATATAGTTTCTCGAGTGGTTTGATCAGAAATGGAAGTGTCAGATCAGAAAACTTCAGAAGCTATATCGAAAAATCATTCATAGAGAAATTGGCAAGAAATTTATCTGTGCATATATATATATATATATATATCAATGATCAAACCACAATAAGAAATGGGCAAACAAGACTAAGATCTTTCAACCGTAACAAGCGGTCTTCGTCAGATTCAAAAACCCAACTGGGTAACAGGAAAGGAGAGAGATGCAATAAGGGTATTGTGAAGAGCGTAAAGACTAAGGAATACTATGTATTAACAGAAACCTGTTTAATGTCAACTGCTATAGTTTTTGATATCCAGAACTAAAAATAGATCATCCACTTATTGTTTCAAAGTTTTAGCAAAATATTAGCAACAACCAGTGATATTGTAAATCCAAATTTTTTGATTTTACAACTTTTTTGTTATATAATGTTATAAGTTAGTGTATTGGGAGGAAAGCCCTTTTTTGACACGTTCTTTAAACATAATGATGTCATTAAGATCCATTATTTACTGTTACAAGTTACATTCTGAATCAAATAAATCAATAATTTATAAAACTGATTGGCAGTTTTCCTGAGTATTTATATAAGAAGGTAGGAAAATAATAACAATAATGGACTTGGACAACATTATTAATGTTAAAAAAAGACAATTTTAAAAAAATAATATATGAATAATGGAATTTGATATGTTGTCTTAAAAACAGTTCAATATTTTGATATTACACTATGTTGGATGTACATGGTGAGTACAATTATATAATAGTAATCATAAGCTTTTTCAAACTAAGCATGACCTGGGGGAATTATGTAGGAATGTGGTTCTTGAGCCCTCTGAGCTTTCGTTAGAAACTCATGTATCCTTGGTATACATGGTCCAGAACCTTGCTGACGGAGTTATCTGAAAATTAACAAACGGTGGTGGGTCAGTTTCAGTAGATACGTAAGATAAATCACAATCATAAAATGTGACTTCAGGTCTGTACATGAGAAACGGACCTTTTTAGTCACAATGTGATTGACTCATTTGAGCCGCTTATTTTGAAAGTGGCCTAATTCCATTTATGTTAAAATCGAGATATTTAAGGTTTGCGTTTTACAAAATTTAAAAACATGGTCATTTTATTTATCAACTAATTTTTGTAAGAATTCTTAGTAATTTTAAATAAATTTTGTACAATTTGCTGCAAAAGGTAAAGATAACGTAAAAATGTAATTATTTAAATAGCTAGCTAAATTTTTTTGGAAAATGGAATTAGGCCACTTTCAAAATAAACGGCTCATTTATACTTTTGACCCTCATCTTGAGCATGCTCATTAATACATTGTAGTCTGACCAGTAAAGATGAGACTGTGCGTATAGTTGGTTGTCATGTTGAGATTGGGGTCAAAACTGGGCAGGCCTTGAAGTGTTGAGCCTCTATTAACTCGTGATGGAAAGGAGAACACTCTAGGGGTGGGTAGAACAACACTTCGTTGCAGATGTTTCCCGAGGTAGTTGTGACTAAATTCATACGGAAGGTGCCCATACTTACGTCTCTTGTCAGGTTTGGTAGATGGGTCCTTGGGATATTGCATTGCAGTTACCAATAATACTTCAACATTTTCTTTACTAGAAGATATATTAGCTAGGAGGAAAACCAACTTAACTGCCTCTGAAATAATGACGCTACAGAAAAATGAGAAGTTTATTAACTGTATAATTACATTGCATGAGTAAATAATACAGTATTCCTTTTCCCTAAATATGGTCTATTTAATACTAATAAGCAGTATAGTTGTATACTTCTAAGCAAAGTATTTGTCAGGATACTGATAAGATTCCTATTCATTAAGGCAAATAAGGATATTCATTCAGTTCAATGTAGAAGCAATTCAACAACCAAGAAAATATAATATTTTCTATGTCTCAGTCTCCCCTGAGGTCATTTCTGAAAAAAAAAAAGAAAAAAAAGAAGGGAAATTCTTGTCAGATAGTGGAAATTGTTTTCCTGCCAGCTGAGCCTGTGGAAAGAGTGAAAGCAGTTTTTCAGTATTCCACACCTGTCTGGCATTAGATAATAAAGGATTGCCCATTTCATCTTGTTATTTTATGAAAGAAAATCATTTTTCTACCTTTCTAAGGACCAGTTGTTTTATGCTTAAATTGAAAGTAGTTATTCAAACAAATCACCCTCTTGAAAGCCTATAATAAATAAAGTCTTATGCAATATTAATCACCCAAATTCATTGAGTTTCTTTTTCATAAAATATTCATCTCTAAAATTTTTATCAAATCAAATTATTAAAAAAATAACATTTACAAGAAAAACTTAATTTGTTTAATTTAAATGATTTTATTTTCAATAATCTATGTAATTGTTTTTGAATATTTTTTTAAAATTAATTATTAAAATTGTGGCATTACATATTTTTTTTAAAAGACAACTGATCAATTTTAATTTATAAGATTTCGAGTGTTGTTTACTTTGTTCATCTGCTCCTTGATTATAAAGCTTGCTCTGTTGGAATCAGAACGTTTGCACTGATTAATTTGTGCTTCGTTAAAAGGTTGTACTTTAAAACATGTACTTTTTGGTATAACATGCCAATATGGCACTAGCAGACTGGAACACTGTTCTCATGCCATTCACATGAGTGCCGTAAATGGTGGAAGAGTCACCTCATTGGTTGCATACCAGTCAATAAACCCTACCAGCAAAGAGTTCTCTTTTCTGCTAAAAGTATCAATTTATAAATTCATTTATTTTAAACGTCTGTTGTATTAGATCACTGATTTTAGTTTGAAAATTTCATATATCTGCAAGTGTTTTCAGATTAAAGTGAATTGAAGAGCAAAAAGCTAATGAAATAGTGTCCACATATAGAAATTTAATCGTATAAACAACGCGTTTCGAATACGTAGTGTTCTTCTTTAGGCATTAACTAGGGGTTAGTGTCTGAGTTACAAACAAAGTGTGTACCCTACAATGAGTAAATACCACATAATAACTGATTGCACTACCTTAGAATTAAAGTTAATGCTAGTAGATGTTTGTTAATATATAATATTTTTATTTGTAACATTTTGTGTTTAGTAAATTTTCATCTGATCATATATTAATATCTGTTGATTGTTATATGATTTATTATATTTTATCTTTCACTGTAGACCTATGAAAATAGGTTTAAATAAAACCAAAACATTTTGAAAGATTTAATTTGTTCTTGGAAAACTGGTAGATTCCTGATAAATATGTTCAATGTATTCTATCCTCCAATGGATTGTTTTTTGAAGTTTTATAAATATATCTATTCAAAATTTGAAACTCAGAAACAGAAAAAGAAGACAAAGTTTAACCATTCTTAATAATTTAGTTTTCTGGACTGGACTTAGTAATATAGATGCCTTCTGAAGTAATGAAAAATATAGAAGAGCCATGGGTATTGCTACAGACAGCACTCAGTGTAGCCCATCAGGATTGTGAAGCATGTAATTGGTAATAACCAAAAATAAAGATTTTATGAGATAGGGAATGAAAAGAAGTAATCTGTTAAATAGTTGAAGAAGGGACATCAAAATAAAAGGAAAGGGTGAATAATTCTGATGAGACGAAGAGAAAACAAAAACTAAATGCTGAAAGTACTTAGAGATGGCTAATTAAAGTGAATAGTTAAGGTACTCGTAAGTGAGATGCAGTGCTGGTTAGAGTTAATAATAGAGCAGGTTAGGCAGTTGCAACGTCCATATTACATCGTGTTAACAAGAATAGACTGAAGAGTTTATATGAAATATTAGGAAGGTCTACTTAAGAGATAGGGACTGGTTTAGTGAAAATATGACATGTGAATGGGAGAATGAAAGGTTAGGAAATAGTTTTTAATGGCCGTACCTAATTTATTAATACCTGAGAAGAAAGTAGTTGTGAGAAAATAAGCCCCGTCAGAAACCTGATTAGTAGAAAGTGTATGGCGAACTTGGACCGGAATAATGCGTTTGTTTATCGAATTTTGAGAGAGCCATGATCTTGACATTTCTGTTTAAGGCCTATAATTTAAGATCCCTTGTCTTGGATTATGCTAATGATAAGACAAATACGATGGGAAGGAGAACACGGGATAAATTAGTTTGTATCAGGTGGGTGGCAGCTATTTAAGCGAAGATATCGTTGATGATTGGTTGAGATAGAGGTTCTTAAATGGCCGTTGCCTATTTTAAAGCCTAGGAAAGTTTTACGTAGGAAACTTACGAGGTAAAAACAGTTGGAGTGAGTAAAAACTTGAATGAATAAATCACAATGTCAGACACATTAATTGTTGTTTTGGATACTTTTTTGGTAATTTTATAGGTAATTAGATTAAGAATGATTGGCATGTTTCTTTCATAGTTAAGTTACAAATGATGAGATGAATAGTTTGAATAGAGCTCACTGGCCACTTGATCACAAAAAAAGTTCAGCAAATTGTTGGCTAATTCAACTAAAGTAGTACATTAGCATCAGCATGACAAAGAGTTAAAACCCACTAAGAAATGACATGCTCCCTTTAAAAAACTTTCTTAAAAGATTAAGGAAACATCTGATTTGTAACTTTAGTACTGAAATAACTCTACTGCCATTTGTAAATTCACAGAAAAGCCAGCTAAAGTAACTAGTATTGTGATTGGTATGATAGGCTGCTTTTAATTATTGAACACCATACATCAAAGATTATGCATTATAAAAAAAAAAGATCGACGAGACAGCACATGACATTACACTTTACACTCAAGGGAATACATAGAATAAACTCACACAATTCACCGAGTAAAAAATAGAGATCCTGTAATACAATTGAGTATAAAAAATAAAAAATATAAAGAATTATAATAAGAACAAAATGGATAGTAAGTCTCAATTTTATCTTACTTTATTAAATCAGAAATAAACATTTATGTTTTATGTTTGCCTTACCTCAAATATTTATTTATTACTTTACCATATTTTAAGTATTTACACTTGACTTTCTTAAACTCAATTGTATTATTGAATTCACTTTGTTTGCTTCTACTTTTTTTCGTCTTCTGCTTATGAATAAGGTTTAAGTCTGTGTTTTTATTTAACAATCGAGTCTTATTTTACCTTTTTTTGTTTTTGATTTTCTTCTTATGATTTTTTGCTATTTTTATTTGCTGTTATCTCTTACCTGCTATCATTTTCATCCTTAGTTGTACTTTTTACATCTATTTACCTCCTTTCTGATCGGACACGTTTGTGGCCACTGTAGTTTGTCCATCGTTGCTCTATCGAAGCGCTGTGTTTGTGTTTAACTGTGACGGCTAAACCAAAATTTGGAGACTGTAACTGTGTGACTCTATTGGGTGTGTTTATTTAGTTCTATTTCAGAAGTCATATGTGTGGTCCTTATGTAAAAGGATAATTTATGCGATACAGGAAAGTATGTACATTTGTAATATAACATCTGTTTGTGTATACAATATAACATCTGTTTGTGTATACAATATAACTGTGTAGAACAGGACTTTAATGACTACAGTCACTGTGCTGATAATGCAGAATTGTAACTATTTAGGCTTGAAACTTGGAATTCAGTCAGTGAATTTAATTCGTAACTTCAAAATGCAAAAAGAAAAAAACAAATGGACTTTTGAAAATTCAGTCTCTTAGATTGCGAGTTAGTGGATAAAGGCGGTGTCTAAAAACATGAGAACAGATTATTGAAAACATCTAAAAAACGGATGACTAGAGAAAATAGAGGAAATATTCTCTACCAATTTTATAGGGATTATTATTTAAAGTCAGCTTTATCTTAGAATATGAAAAAAAAACCCAAAGAGTAAAATTGATGTCTGCCATTAGTTATATTTTGACATTGAAAGGAAAGTTATGCAGATATTCTTAGGGAACAGTTTTATCTTAATTTTTTAAGATCTTTAAAATCTGATATTTTTAGTTTCCTTGCACTTTTAACGAGTGTTAAAATTAAGAAATGGAAGTAGTTAACAGTATTTGTTAGAAATTAGTCTTCTATAAAATCTAAATTTTTATTCAGAATAATAATTAACGTTTTTTCATTTATCATGGTTTGAATTATGTTCATTTTAATATTTATTCCAAAGAAACGCTAGACTAACTCATTATAAATATTAGAAGTATAATACACTGTCTTACCTCGTACAATGCTGCTGTAGCTCTGACTGGTTTCGTGCGTCACCCATCTTCAACGAAGTGCATGAATTTAACTCATTATAGTTTAACACTTCAATTTCTCGTTGATGTTTGTTTTAAAATCTTTATTAGCATTCCTTGGAGATAAGCATACTAATATATTGAGGTTGAACTTGAGGCAGAGGGCTTCTCCCGGCTTTTCCAGATCAGGGAAAACTGACAAAGTAGTTTGTCAGGTATGTAAAAAGTATGGACTAAGGAGTGAATATGGATACATTAGAATACTGATTGAATCCAGAAAGGTATGTGACCTAACAAAAATTCCTTATGAAGCATTGTATTTCAACTATTAATAATGTGAATAATAATGACCTACAGGAATATATTATAATTTCTCAGAGTGTTTTATTAACTTTGAGTAACCAGTTTAGATAAAGTGGTCTTAGTACTTTAAACTTTAATAAATGTATGACTCTATTGAACTTGAAAGCACCAATAATCTAATTGTAATAGGTTGAATGAAAACATAAACGCTTTGATTTGTTGATACGGCCGTTAAACTACTAACATTAAGAGTGTCCTGAGAAGAGGCGACTGGGGCGTGACCTGAGGCTCCTTAGCCACCGTCCTTTTATCACTGGGGTGTACGCCTCGAAAACACACCAAACGTGACCCGACTTGCTCACCCTGCCCCTGTCATGGCACTAATATCACAGTCTCTAACAACACTTGCCAACCTCTCAACTTCTTGTATTTTGCTATTAGTTCCTACTTAAATGTAGAGCGAATTCCATTTAAACTTCAAGCAGCTACATAGCATTGTATTTTCAAGAAGTCTATTCAACCAAGCAATAAAAAACTTGTAATAAGAAATAATTAACGGAAAACAAACTTTGTAAGTCACCTAATTCCTCGTAAGAAAATATATTTCTATATTTATTTTTCGTTTATTTCGTTGGTTCTCTCTGTAAGTATGCCTGCTTTTAATTAGTTTTATTTTATATTTCTAAATAATTTGTTTTTGTTCTAATTCGTAAATGGATTCAAAATGCATTGCTTATCAGTACACAGAGATCTTGTGGTCCACATTACACTTTGAAAAGTCGACATAGAATACCATGGTCTATATGACACGTTTGTTGATACACATAGTACTTGGGGGTCAATCCAGCGCTTTCAAAAGTCTACACAGATACCGTGGTCCATGAGAATACTCATAGGCCTTGTTCTTCCATAGACCCCTGCCGGTATATATGTATGTTAGAGATTCCTAGAGACTCTTGTGGTTCACGGGAATGCCTAGTGGCAATGGTTCCAGAGGTTCAATGATTATTAAATACATATCGTTATTTAAATTTTTAATAAAGTATATATTGAAATAAATAAATGATTTAAATATGATTTATAATAATACATTTGCTAATAGTTATGTTCAATATAGGTCACTGCAGGTTTTCCCAGCGATGAAGGTCGGTAACGTTTAAATTCGATAGGGATTATTTTTAAAGAAAATGCTCGCAGGGTTTTCTCTTAAAAGCCTCTCTGTCTTAGCGATTATCTCTAAGTAATGCATTAATGGGTGGGCGTAAACGATTTTATCTGGCTTATCGCCTCCCTATCATCTGAATGAAACTGCCGAGCACAGCTTTCATCTGATGAAGACCTTCCACTGTACCTTGCTCTTTCCACTTGGTAAATATTGTGACTTGGAGGGATTTAACTGAGAGCAGCGTTTCTAGCCAGTGAACGTTTTGAATTTTCTCGTCCCTGATTTGACAAAGAGAGTTACTTTCTCTCGAAGGTCTCTCCTCTTCGAAAGTATGTCAACCCTCTCGTTCTGTCAAATTATCCCGACTGCCATCTCGTCTCTTTCGCCTACATCTAGCCGGTCTGTTTGCTTATTAAATTTCACATTTTATCTATAATGTATGTTTAAAATCATTTAAAGAAAGCTAATTATGTAAAATTCATTAATTTAAAAAAAGTAGTTATTTAAATTAAAAAAAATGTATGATAAAGAAACTTCAGTTTAATTATACTTACTCATTAAAAATAAAGGACTTATTTTAAACTTAGATAAAATTCAATGAGTTATCATATTCATAATAATTCATTATCGTTATAACTTCCAGTAATATAAAATGAATTAATTCATAAGTTATTTATTTATATGATTAGTACATTATTCGTAGGGATTATGTACATTTGATGAGTGAGGCGTGGTCGCTGGCGTACTTGCCTTTAAAATTGGAGATCAATACTTTCCATCTTGGATATTAGTAGGACTTTTTAAGTGGAAGATGAGAGACCTTAAGCACGCTCTTCTTTGGAGAGGAAGTAGAATTGTTGATTCCTAGCGCCTACGATGTCAGACACTAGTAAAGTTCTTGACTAAGCCAAATCTTAGGCCCCTGGGGTATTAAGCAGGTCATGTGGTTGTCCCATAAACAGCAGAGGTACTAAATAACAAACAACCTACGCCTAGAACACTTGAAATGAAGGCCTACCATTGTGGGAGTAGCAAAGTTTTTAGAAACAAATAGTGAAACCACAACTTGTTACCAAAAATTGATCACATCAGCGAATTTAAGATATAAGTTGAATTGTATTAAATTAGAAAAGGCTAGTCAAATTTGTTCATACTTCGTCACGTTTGCTTCTCTCCGCTCTCGGAGCGTCTTCGAAGATTGCATTACTGACTAAGACTTATTGATGGGTATTTAAATAAGGTAAAAACATATGCAATGTGGTCTACAGGTAGGTATACAGAGAGTTGTTTCCTTTGAAAGAGAGATCTTTCCTTGAAAGATTTTAATCTTTTTTTCCCATTTCATACTGTGGTTTGATTATTGATTGTTATTTGACGTGTGTATATGAAATCTTTCACACATATATATCATTACAAACTAAGCATGTAAAATAATAATAAACGTCTAAAATTCAATTGGGAAATCAGAAATGAAACTAAGATCTTTCAACAAAACACCTGGTCTTCGTTAGAGTCACACCCGAACTTGAAGAGCTTGAGAAGGCCACTCAAGTGCTGGTAAACAACAGATATTTCATAAGTGGCATTGAAATTACGATGGCAATAACACTTCAACTAACAAACGATCTATTAAAACATACAAACAGGTTTACATGAAAATTCAGGATGAATAGGTTTTACGCAAAACTATACTGACTTCAAGAAAATGTTGATGAACGCTTGAGTTAAGCTATTTATTGTAAGAGGTTGAAGTGTGTCCCACTACATAATAATGGGAAACTGTCCAGAAAAGAAACTCGACCTTCAATGTAGTCACCTTGTTTACTAGTATGTACAGCTGTAAAAGAGGGGAGTGTGCCTCCCTGCCCCCAAATGTATATAGGGATGACAACTAGCTACAAAGCACTCCAGAAGACACCTAACATCTTACCCCAGAGGCCCAAACAGCATGTACAGGGTAAGCATAAGATACGGCTCACCAGAGAGATGTTTGTTAATAATACAGTCATATTACAGATTTTAGAAACCATTAACATCAGAGAAAAGGGCCCCAAAATTAATTGCTAAGTTAACGATATGTTGATCATACCCACCACTAGAAACATTGAACCAGCCATGACGTTCAATAGAGGCACCAATTAGAGCCCTCCTCTCTAATTGGCGCGTATAATTTACCCTCAACCCCTTATTACGTACTGCTTCATGCTTCAACCCTTCAGTTTCATCTGATGATGACCAACGTTTTGGCCAAAAGCTCGTTTCACTATTATTCGTCCCTTCGACAACTATTATAGCCTTTAGTACCGGAAAAGAGGATGATAGCCCGACGGTTAGAAGGCATCATCAAGAAAATAGCCAGTAGAAAGATACCACTCTTACTTTGAATAATGGATGTCTTAGAGAAGATCAGCTACCACAATATAATAATATCTAATGCAAATAACAACTGTGAACATTCATTCTTGACTGCATATGGTAAAAACTTTAATTATAAGCTCATGATTAATATTCTTGTTTTTATTTTCCAAATTTTTTAAAGTTTTTTTTTTAATATTTTCTGAAAGCAGGTTCAACTTGAAAACCTCTAAAAGTTACTAACCTCTACAAGAAACACTCAGTGTTTGAGTTCACATAAACAACAGGAAGATTTGAATTCAAAATCATTCCTTTATTGGTTCAATAAAGACAACACTTTACTAACTTTTAAAAATTCAACTTTCTTCTGGTATTCTCAAAGAACACATTAGAGAAATATAGACAAAAATAGACACAATATAGACAACGTAATAGAAAAAAAAATGATGCTAGAAAAGTTAACTCAGATAAACTGTCAAAGCTCAAATTCGCTCACACAGTCCTAAGACCGTCGGGAAGTATTAGTGCGAGGAGCGAGGGACAACAAACTGTTACCTGAGCGCCACCACCAACAACCAGACTCCGCCAGCCAAGGGGAAAGCTTAGTACAGTGTAGTGAAATGTGCATACAAATGTCAACCAACATCAGTCTACACTATACAACTTTTTTGGTGAGCAAGTTTAATGTTTAGTAAAAATTTCTGAAGATATTCATTCCACTCTAGACCAAAACAGTGCAAAGAATACAAAAGTTCAAGTTTGTGTATAGTTTAATATGTTAGTCCAAACTGTTAAATGGGTAAAAATCATTATATCAATAGCAATTTTGGACGAATACTTCACCTACTTGTATATATTCGTAAATGCTGGAGTAATTTTCCGTGAAATTGTGCATTTAAAAAAACTTGATGCTTACTTTATCTTTGATTACCTTTTCTGAAAATGTTCCAAGTTTTTAAGTTGTGTGATTTACAAGTTTACTACCACAGATCTCAGAAAAACTGGCTGATAAGCTAGTTGCTGACAAAATGAAATGATTGTTTTATTGAATGGTATGGTCCAGGTAAAGTTGGACGGAGTCAGTGGTCCTTTGTGTTTAGCTGTAGATTTAGACAGTGTGTCGTGTCACTTCGTTAACATGTCAAACTAATTGCAGAGTTTACACTCCGTCAGATGGTCAAAGAGTCGGCATGTAAACTAGAGTACTCCTTTCGTCTGTTCTTGGTTATTGTCATGATCCTCTTTCTGTAATTTCGTAGAGGCGGTTTCTAAGCGACAAAGCCTCTGAAGTTAGGGCCCTTTCTCCCTCATTATAAACAAATGTTGCCAAAGTCTTTATCCGAGTACTGTTGCATCGTCTTGTTTTTAAAGCTTTTTTTGGAGTTCAGTCTGCTATGATTGATTGGTAGTTGTTTCATCAAATGTTGGTGATGTAGTCTGTCATGTTTTGGGTCTTGATTGCCTGTTTCTTTTCGGGTTTAAATGTCAACGTCTAAACTATTGTAAACAATTCAAAAAGGAGACTATACAAAGCAAGTAGTTGTTGTGAGACTCACATGAGTGATTGTGTGACTCATTAATCGTGTGACCCTCTCGAGGACCAGTTACTTTAGTCACAAGAATTTAGTACAGTTTTAATTTCAAACTGCGATTTAGACGTTATTTTTTATTTCACATGTTCATTGTCAAATCTTGTTATGTATATGTTGTTGAAAACCAAACAATTCTAACACACCGTTTACAGTCCCTAATTTTGGATTCAACTGTTTTCAAAAGAAAAGAAAGAGAGATACCAAACACACCGCGTTTGTTGTAATGAACGCGATATATATATATATAAAGATTTCACATAAACAAGTGAAATAACAATCAATGATCAAACCACAATAAGAAAATGGGAAAACAAGACTAAGATCTTTCAACCGTAACAAGCGGTCTTCGTCAGAGTCAGAGTTCCAGTTGGGTTTTTTACTCTGACGAAGACCGCTTGTTACGGTTGAAAGATCTTAGTCTTGTTTTCCCATTTTCTTTTTGTAGTTTGATCATTGATATATATATATATATATATAAATATTTGTAAAAGGTGGGAACAGTCCTTCTTCAATGCATGCTTTAAAAAACTGGATGTTTGTTTCCACTTGGTTCAATTTTGTCTTATATTTTTCCAAATTAATTAAATATTTTTCCTATTTTTAATATTTTTTCTTTGAATTAAAGAAAAAATTTCGTAATTTGGAAAAATATAAAAAGAAATTGAACCAAGTGGAAACAGACATCCAGTTTTTAAAAGCATATATAAATTAATAATCAACTATAACTCTTGATATAATAGTAACCAACACAATAAACAATTATATATTAATTAAAATGCTCTAAGGCCTTTCATTACACATCATCAGAGAGCTAAATGAAACAAACAAAAAATATGATAACAAGTTAACCTGGTTGATTGAAGACTTCAGCATTCTGAAGACTAATCTTTCAACCATAACAAGCGGTCTTCGTCAAAGTCATTGAGTTGGGTTTTGACTCTGACGAAGACCGCTTGTCACGGTTGAAAGATCCTATGTCACGGTCTTTTTTACCCATTTCATATTGTGGTTTCATCATGTACGTATACGTATACATATACAATATATATATAAGTCAGGTACAAAATAATAACTCAGCTTTATATATATTTTATATTTTCATTTTCATTTATTTATATTTTACTCTGAAACGTACATATATATATATATAAATAGCAATTCTTTTCTGAGATATGTTTCATTAAAGCGAATATTTCTTAGACACTGTAGTGCAGATTGCAATCTCCTTTATATTTCTTTTATCTGTTATAAACTGTTTTGCTATTTCTACCTATTTTCTTTCTCCTAATATATTTTAAAGACTATTCCTTTTTTTCTTTTTATTCTTTGCAGATATCTATTTTTTTTTTGTTGACTTCCACACTTCAACGGGTTTTGTTAACCTGTTCACTCCAACATCTCTTACTGCTCTGTAGCCTTTGTTTAACCTTTGTGTATTATATTTAGAAGATGACTTTAATTCTCATGTACTTTTCCTTAATTAACTTTTACCATTTCTACGTTTATTGATTTCTATTTCTTATACGCTTCACATTTCACATTTTCATTATAACTTTATATAACCCTTCTTCTTTTAATCTAAGTCACCATGTCTCTAGGCCTACCATTTTTTTCTATTGCCTTCTGATTATATCTGATTTGTATGATCGAGTCGATCAGTCCGAAGATCACGAGTGCTGAAAGTGCTGTTAATTTTAGTGAATATACATGGTTATGAATGTAGAAGTAGATTGAAGTAAGGGTTAGAGTTGGAGTCAGTGATGAGTCGGGGTGACATGGCCAAGTGAGAACTGGCATCAGTGCTGGTGTTTAAGCAGAGTGAGGCCGACAGAGACCTTGTGTCAACATGTGTGCTTAGACAAGTCAATAGCCTCGCCTGTCATACCGTCCCAGATCCAAACCTGCTTCTCTAACCAAGTGCCACAAACATCCTAGAGCCAACATTAAACCCCTAATGCAGAATACAACGTTATACATATCTACTTCATTAAATACTTTTGGAATACATGTATTCCAAACTCCAATAAACAATATATATTAATTAAAATGCTCTAAGGCCTTTCGTTACATCATCAGAGAGCTAAATGAAACAACCAAAAAATATAATTCAAAATTCAAAAAAACGAGTTCAAAATTCAAAAAGAGTTACACACAGAGTAAAGATACACACAAACTCGAAGACTCAACGCAAACTCAGGAGAAAAGAGAAAGGGAGACCAAGCACGTTGTAGACGCTACGGCAGGTAACCGACCGGGCAACCGCCAGTGCTGCCGCCCGTACCCGGTCTTGAAGTAATAGAATTTAGTGGATTGGAGACGGTCTCCAAGCGCCGTTTTCCAATTGCGCGTGGTGTCCTTATCTCTACTTTCCTGTTGACAGTTGAACCGAAAATTAGAAACTGTATGTGTGTTTGTCCCTTTACTCTGTATCTATAGTTTTCTGTGAAACGTTTACTGTTCTTTGTGGATCGTTTTCCTGTTGATAGTATATATAAGATCAAACCACAAATGAAAAGAGAAAAAAAAAGCTAAGATTTTTTACACCTTTTTGATATTCTGGGTTGATCATTGATTATTATTTCACGTGTTTATCTGAGATCCTGAATATATATATAAACAAACTATATTCACAAAAGAACACAGAAAAATAAAATCACCACGAAGTCAATGAGATAGTGAAGATTGTTTACTGTGTATCGAGTGAGCTCGATGTCAAAGTACTGATCAATGTGAACTCTTTGTAAGGGTATTAATGATGTTATAGTTGCAGGATAAATCGCAGTGTGGTATTTAGAATGTATGGGGACAGTATGCATGGCTTGTCTATCAACAATCTGAGCAAGCCGAGTCCATATATTACATTATCAAGCCTTGCGATTTGATTAAGACTCATTCCGTGTACCCCAAAACTAAAGTTACAGGTCACTTGAAAGCCTGTTCCTTTCTAAAAGTAATTGACTGGACGGTTTGCTCTGGGTTTACAGTGATTACAGTGATATTTCTTCATTTTCCCAAACGTGACCAGTATGGTGCAGACATTTTCTCCTGACTGCATTGCAACAAAAGAACAACCCTTATTCATTTCAGTTGGCTTCATATAGTAATTCTGACGTATTTTCTGGCTCGTAACACGTCTCATTTTGAACTAGTTTTTGACGAAGATGTCAACACGGCATTCATCAAATCCCTCCCATATATTTATTTTTTTTTATAAAGTAAGATATCTTTGTAAATCAACTTGATGTAATCGCACTTTGGTTTAAAGAGAGTTATGGCAATTTGAGTTGACACCCCTTATTGGTTATTAAGAGGCTACCCTGATGGCGAGCAGGTGATGCAAGGCTATCCTCCGCCTGCTGAGCGGCCTGATAGCCGCCCAAGCCTCAAGGGGGCAGTATTTAATCATTAAAAATGTATATTCAGGCTAAATTTAAAGTTTAATTGGGCCACAAAACTCTCTGAAATCATAGCTATCCAATTATTTAGAGCATTAGTATAAGATATATTATTTATCCTCACCTTCTCATTAATTAAGGTATGAAGTATATTCTTGAGAATTTATTCAAAGTGAAATCAAACAGTTTACTTCTACAGTTTACTGATAGAGAACACGAGAACAATATAAAATCATAATATTGTAATAACGTTGCCCCAATAATGAAGATATTTCTAAAAAAAAAGTTTTAAGAATAAAAACTTTTCTAGAGACTTTGTAATTCATTGTAACACAACTTTCTCAAACTTCAGTGCTTATAGAGTTCTTGTAGTCTGTATTAAAAAATGATACGTTATACAATTTGGAGATTGTACAATTGAAAAAAGTGATATTATATAAGCTCCTTTTATAAACTTTTTGCATAATCTTCAATTTCAATGTAATATTATCACAGTATTACATTATATATTTCTCTCTGTTTAATTTTAGTGAACTGTGGAAGTAAATTTTTTTTTTTATTTTTGAATGATTGTAAGGTGACAAAAATTTGCTTTGAAGATGATGAATATTTTTGATGAAACGTCGGTTTGGATGTATCTGTTCCTTGTAAATTGATTAAACCTTCATGAATTAATTTTATTACATTCTTAAAATATTTTTTTTTAAAGTTTACTGTAAGTAAAGTATGGGATCATGAAAAAGAAAACCTCTATCATGAGATTTTGTATAGTAGCCGGGTAGCTTGGAAGATCAGCTCCTAGACTGACAGCTCCCGAGTTTGGGGTACTCTGGGTCTTGAGTCCTTCACGCGAGAAGTAAAAAAATGAACTCGTCGTCCCTCGGAGAGGACGTTAAACCGTCGATCCCGACGATGTCAGGTCTAGTCAAGGATTTCTACTCTAAATACGCATGAGTTCAGCAAATTTAAGAACTCACAATGTATTATCATAAACCCGGTAATGCCAATGTCCCATTCTTAAAATAGGTGTAAAAATAGTAAGTGATCCACACAATCAACCTCTAAAACAGAACTCAAAGGTGAAATCCTGTATTTGTGAGCATCGGAAAATAAAGAAAACAAACATTTTGATTGCTTTACTTGGTTTGAGGTCTCTGCATCTATTTTTGAAATGATCACTGTGGATGCTTGTTCCTGGCTATAACTCTGAAATACACAACGTTTGAGATATCTAAATTAATTTCTTATATACGAGTTCCTTGGTAGGGACATGAACTCATTTATTTTTAACATTATTCCGTCATGAAAATGCAGTTTTTCATTCTTCATTCTTACTAATTTATTTACAACACTTTTGGTTATTTTAAAGCTATAATTTCTTCTTTTTAGTAGTTTCTACGTGTTCCAAAAAATATCGATTTTTGGAAATTCCAAGATTCAATATAGAACTAAATATAAAAAAGAATAAATATTAAGTGTGACCTTTGCCCCTTTAATTTATTTATAAATTCTGAGGTTAGGATAAGTAATTTATTAGAACTAAATTACTTTCGAAATGAATTAAATTATTAATTAATTTAAAAATTAAAGTTTAAATTACCATTATTCAAGAAATTTATTTTTAATTATTTTCAACAATTAGTTAATATAGTTGATCATGAATCATTGATTAATCACCTTCAGTTCAATAAGAATGTTCATTCAAATCCATTCGAACAAATTGCTTCTTCAACGATTTGAGATTTTAAGAAAATAGGTAAATCCTGTAGATGACTACATGTGAATTATAATTGTACTTTTTGGTATATAACATAACACCTAAAAATAATTCAAAATGTATGAAATTTTTATGCTGGAACAAATAAATAAAACTAATGCTGAATATGAAATTTGGAGATTCCAAATAAAATGAAATCTACAGGAATGAAAAAAAAATTGGCATTTGTTTTGCTTTTGAAGTTCGATAAAATAGCTTTCTCAACATATAATTTTGCTCAAAAACAAAAAGATTAAAATGTTATTAATTATTAAAATCCGTCGAATGCTAAAACTTGTAACTGATTACAAAATGACAGTCCCCCGAAATGGCACACCATCCAGTTATCATCTTGAAAATATTAAAAATGTATTGCTAAATCTTTGAAAAGCGTAAATTTGTGAAAATTCCTGAACCTTTTTGTTTTAATATATAATTTGATTATAAGTTAATCCTTTTTAAGTTATGATAATACAATTGTATTTCCATTTTGATTATGAATTTTTTTAATCAATGTTTTTATTTTCCAACGGTATTATTTCTACAGCCCTTAAATTTCTATGGTTCTTCTGGTGACTATGATGATGGTAATATTTAATGAAATGCCTTGTTGATCATTGGATCTTCTGCGTAAAACCAATATTTATTTCAATTCAATATTTACTAAAATCCAGTGTTTGAAAACTTATCATTCATTGTTGTAAAAGTCTACAGAGAAAGCATTTATTGAGAAGACAACGCTTTAACTGAAGTGTTTTTTTTTTAGTTAAATGTGATCTGATTGATAGGAGAAAGGCCTTTTTTAAACAAGCACTTGGATGAGTTCTTGTAATGTTTCCACTAGAGCAGGAAGAAGGCCATGATTTCGAATTACATTGTTTTCTCAATAAAACTATTTCTCTGGGGAATTGCTTTGTAATTCATAAGAATGAGTGAATGCCATATAGTAACTGACTGCACAACTAATGAATAATGCATATGTGAAATATGAGGAACAAATTGAAACTGAATGAAATATATCTTCGTAAAAGACTCTAAGGTTGGCATTAATCCGGCTTTTTTTGACAAGGGTCATCCCACAGGCGATCACAAGTAATCCTCTAGCTGCTGGGGGTGAACGAAAACTTTCCATTTTCTCTACAGTAGAAGTTGTTGAAAAAAAAAAAATTTCATGGTTTATTCTGTATAAAAAAACTGACCTCGTAGTTAATGGTTATTGTGAGTAAAACAATGCAAAAGGCGAATGGAATTTATTTTTGGTATGTGGAATGACTGTTTTATTGTGATAGACAAGAAAAATGAAAACGATGGAACATAATAAGTTGGATAATAGTTTATTGGTGAGAAAACAAGTTTTAGGATGGGATAAAAATAAATGGATAGCTGGATTTCATCAATCATTTAACCATGAGAGAATTTAGGGGGATAATTGTGAAGGGTTGGGGGAAGTCGTAAACTGTAGGAGTGCCATTGTAAATAAAATATAAAGCTTCGCTTCCTCGCTCCAGCAATCCACATTGAGCCCAATTAGACCTTACCTCCCTCTACAATGGATTTGATTCCTTCACCTTTTCTCAACTCCATGCTCTGCCTCACTTCATATTCTGGATAAGCTCAAGTAAATATCCTATCTGACATAAACAACATTTGCATTTTTGATAGTTTTTGAATTTGATAATCTGGCATAGATAAGGAAATATATGGAAATTGTATGTTTTGGAGGTATTGTCTCTTTGATAGTTTGGTGTATGAAGGTATTGCATTGTGAGTGAAGTTTCACATCGACTAAAAAATATGAACCAACTTTGAAAACCTTATCAAATTACGACTTGTTCTTTCAGAAAGAACGAAAATTAATCCAATGATAGCATAATTTCTAATAATCTTTAACAATGCTCTAAAAAAAAGTTATAAAGAAACAGAATAAACTAATTAGACAATTATAACGTTGATGCACATTTGTAAGACAGTTATAATGATAAAAATAAAGCAAAAAAAAGTAGGAATGAGGCTCTATCATACTTAATCCTTAGCGCTTTGCTTGATGTACCCCAGTGAACCTTTACAGAACGGCTCAATTAACTTTTTCAACTTCTTCACCAAGTACACACTTCTTCCAGTTACAAGCTACCATCTTGAATCCAATATCACTACCGAATACTTCAACACATCGCCTATGTTCAGGGTTTTACAATTTAAGAAAATGGGTATACACTGACACATATGTCTTTTGTCAGTGTATGTGTGTGTGTCCATCTCTGAATTTCTCACTATGCTATGTTAGTAAATTTCTTATTGAACTATTTATTTTGAAATCTTGTTTTATCCATGCGTAATTATAATTATTTAGTATGGTAGTAAAGTTAAACATAATAAAAACTAGTCTTTTACAAGAGCGACTGCATATTGAAAACGTTATACTTCAGCGAATGATTATCAGTGCTGAAAGAGGCGTTTTTGTAAGTAATTGGCTAAAATGCTTCCAGTCAGCAAAAAATTTGAGAGTTTAGATTCAGAAATATCCACAAATTTGTTCATTTGAAGGTCGAGAAATATTTCTTTGATGTTCTTATCTTTCAAAGATGTAATTTGAGTTTCAGTGCCAATACTATAGCATAGCAGGTTTGATATATATTTCTAATTGAAATTAACTTGTATAGGTCAAAATTAAAAGCCTTAATGTAGTAGTTATCCAGTTGTGTGGGAGTAATGGGTCCATTAGTCAACTGTCGACTGGTCATTGACCCCCGCCCTATTGTTACCACAGAAATGAAAGCAAATCCTCCACTCATACTAATTCGCTTGACATTGTTACAAACACTTCATCCTTTTTATTCATTCTTAGGGTTCATTATTAGGTCAATTTCTATATTATTTCTGAAGATAATTATTTGGACTAATTTTCAAGGACCTTAGCAATCGAGGTTTTGAAAAAAAAAAAAGAACAAAATATTTAAGAAAATGTAGGAACGCGCACTGATTGTTTTGGCGTGAAATGGCACAACTTAGTATGTTTTCCTGACTTACACATTTAGACTTAAAATCTGCTTTAAGTGTGGCATATGTGCTATTCGGCGATTTTAGTTTTACGCGCATTGTAGGCGATCCACATTACCAGCTTGATTCTACATCAGCAGTTTCACGTTTTGCCATACTCGAGTTACACATAGATATTTTTAATCTGTTTCTGAAATACTACAGGAACGAGTTATAAGACTATATCCTTTCTTTGGGTATTCGACGTTCTAAAATTTTCCTGATTCAACATTCTTTGAAGTGGGGACTTTAAGAAGTAGCTGATATCCTAACATATCCTAACAGTCCTAACATAGACTGCTTTACATTTTTTCCAAGAAATGATTTTCGTGACAGTGTTTCCCAGTCATTGTGACGTCGCCATTAATGCATGGGTGTGTGGCTGATGAAACTATAATGTTTTGACAGAGTAATAATTGTTTGTTTTTTCAAAGCGAGAGTTGAAATTAATCAATACTTTGAAGATATTATTTGGACCTGAGCTTGAGGAAATATATTGATGGATTTCATACTCTGTGGAGGAGTATGGTACAAAAGTGCTATAAATTTTTATTCGGAGCAGGAACATCGAGAACAAGAGCAATACATTTTCACCATGGAAAGGAGCATGGAGCAAGCAGAAGTAAAATTTTCTCTCAGTAGGAGCATCTCTGAGTAGAAGTAGTAGCAACAAAGATTTAGTCGAAGCAGAAGTGGTGCTGGTAGACGTAAATGAATAGAGCTCCACTGCCTCGATATATATGTGCATGTTTTCAATATTTAAGTCTTGTAAGAATTGAATGGGTAGAAGGCATGAGGTTTAAATATTGTGTTAAGAAGCTGTCGCAAATTTTCTACCTCTGTTCCGTTTTGTTCAGAATGAGTTTGTCATTAGTCATTAGCACAGAGGAGCAATAGCAACATCAATTTTTAAAATTTGCTTTTTCAATAACAATTACGACAAGCCATTAAACATTAAATCAAATACTCCACTAAGTTTGTTTTGATATTTTGTCGAGACCAGTATTAATTAATCCCTGGCAAGTTCTGTCAAGCGAGACATCATGTGAACCTGTCAGAAATGTCATCCTTCTGCTTGACAAGCTACCCTTGGACAAACATGGACATGTTCAAAAAAGTCATTTTATTATGCAAGCCAACTAACAACAAATTGTATTTTTTAGTAAATTATTTAAAATATAAATGTTATTCCTTTTTTTACTTCAAATAATTTAGTTATATGTTTATTTTTTTAACAATAAATAAATTAGTTGTGACTAAATTTGTTTCTTTTTAAATTTGCTTATGACGAAAAAAAAATAGTACAAGTCTTTGGAATAGTGGAAGTCTGTTAAACCGGAGCATAGAGTGGAGCATGGGATTATCTGCACCAAATGCTTGGTCCAAACAACTTGAAAAAGTGTTCGCTGCAGAGCGCTGTATTCATTTTAATTTTCTGTATTCACGCAGATTTTTCATGCGTGAGATGTGAAATTTTGCTCTTGTGGAAAACAGAGAGCTGTTTTATTTGGACTGTATGATGGAGGGTACTCTGAAAGATCTCCCTACTTTAAAAAACTTGAGTGAGGTAAAATTTATGTTTCGGAAGCAGAATCAACTCGGTAATGTTCTTTGCTTTTAACAATATTGGGTACTAAATTATAAATGAAGAGCACTTTCCGCTTCTTAAACTGCATTAACGAGGTTATAAGTGTGAGAGTTTTAAATAACATGAACTAAATGATAATTGGCAATAAATACCAGTGACCATGTGGCGAGCATGCTTCCACTATGGCACGTGTCCTGCAGTGAAGCCACACCCAGCCTGCGTAGCCGCAACGCGGCTGCACCGCACTTGGCTGTTACGTTGATTTCGCCTTTGAAGCAGCCAGACGTGCTGATCAGACCTTTGGCAGACTGTGAACGGCCCGTGCACAGGGGCAGTTCTGCAAGACTTGCATCGCCTCCATGCATAGATAATCGGTTAGTACGCTTTAAGAAGCGCCTGCTCACTAACCGAAACGGTCGACCCACTTGCTCCGTCTTCAGCCATTTCACTGCACCTCTACGCTCCCTATAGTTGTTCTCTTCGCATTTCACAGGGAAATTAACAAAAAAAATTAAAATATAAATTATTCTACATGCTTTTCAAGGTATTGGATCATGAAAAATTAATACATCAGCTCCTTGTGTACTCCAGTTATAATAATTCAAAGAGAAACAGTTACTTTCATTCCCAGAAATTTTACCTAGAAATAAACTGGTGTAACTAAAACTTTCAAGGTAACGAAAACATGACATTTCATTCAATGGACACGAACTTACATCATCAGGTTAAGCATATCTTGGGGCGTATTTATAACAACCATTACAGTAGCTATTTAGTGCTTTAAAAGTGAAAACTTGAAGAATAATCACAACAGCAACATAACATATCAGCTCTATTTCACTAAACATCATGCTTTAATAATAAATGTCAAAAATATTTCACAAGGAAATTTAAAAAAAAATAAAATCATTGTACATACTTTTAAGGTATTAGATCATAAAGAATGTATGAAGTTCGTACTGTTCGCAAACTTCAGTTATAATAATCCAAAGAGGCTTTGTGGTATGTTGTACACCAGAAGAAACTAAAGAGAAAGTAAACACATTTAAGAGATAGCCTTAACGGCATAGCATAAGTTACTATCTTTTTAGGAAATTTTCACTTGAAACCTTTAATCCAGAGCTAAAATCTAAAATTGGCTCCTAATTTTCTTTCTTTCGTTATATACGATACACGGAAGGCACCGAGGTCTTCAGTAAGCCAGTAAATGTTCTCAGTTTTGAATTACAAATCAGTAATTTAAAACGAAATCTATTTAATTTTCATTAATACTATTTTTTTATCTCTATAATGTAATGAGTAACTAATTTGTTTAAATCGAATTGAAAAGATTAGAAATTACTCAAGAGTAAGTGTCATTTTGCCATAACCTTTTTTTCAATAAATAGACGACCTACTCTGTTAAAACAGTGAATATCAAGAAGCCTAAAGGAGATGCAACTTCATATAAACAAATGCTGAACACGCCTTTAACAATCCTTTTTGAGTGGTGACCGAGCAAAATACCTGGCTCACCAGTCCTTACCAACTGCAGCTTGCGTAGGTCATGTGCTTGCTTAAGTGGTAGAGGCTCACAGGAAAGAAGCAAATATCATACTACATGTAGAATTTAATATTTAAATTGGAAGATGTTCGAACAGCGAAGTAACTTTAGCTACGTAATTGAGTTTGCGTCTTAGATTTGTTTAGTTCTTCTTCAGTTTCAGCGGCATCATCATTGACAACTGCTTTGGCAAATCATTGTTGCACGACAGGGCGACAAGGAGTGGTCTTCTTGACATTATTGTTAATATTTTTAGAACTTTCAAAGCATCCAGTACCTTCTATAAATGTGACACATTACTCGTTTGTTCCCACCGATTATACTTTATTCTAGGTGCGAAATGTATAGCTTATCTTATTTGTCAATCATTTTAGTTGGGTGGTTGAACTGCATTTCTGGATAGACTCTATATTGACAGTCTTAACTTGCACCTTATCCTTATTATATGAAATTAGAGGATCGGTATATAACAATAAAGGAAGCAATAACATTCAGTATGCTCTTGTTAATGGACGAGTTTCAAAACTGGTTTAGATGCAAGAAAAAAAATATGGAGTGGCCTGCACTCAACTTTACTATAAGTAAATGTAATAAACTCATTAACAAGTAACTGAGTTTGTTGTTATCATAATGGCACTATAGTGCACATGTAATATTAAAAACTATGGTAGAGGTTATAAAACTTGAAATAATTTATTATGTCTGCTCATTAAAGTAACACTGGTTATTTAGAGCACCCAGTCGGTCATCCTAATGCATTAACTTCAGTTGTCAAAGTTTTAGCAGTGGTAAGTCCAAAATTTATATTAACTATTCTTCCATTTGATTCTTGATATCCGCTATATAGTTCCTGTATAAAAACATCAATGTATTGGTGGAAATTTAGTGGAGTCGAGAGCATATTACAAAAAGCCTCTTCATATCCATCAATGTAGCAATCTAGAGTGACTCATTTAATAAATAAAGAGTCTTCTATCATGTTAACGAAAAATTATTCCAAAATGTTTCGTTTTATAATTGTGAGAGGAGTGAAAAATTGTTTTAACATATTGCGTTAAAGAGTACCGCTATCATTATTGGTTTTGCCCAAATGCTTTATAGTGTTATCATAACCATGACTATTTGTTTGTCAAATTCTCAATTTTATGTGGTACTTGACACATAGCGTGGTCACAAACTTTTTAAATCATTTCCGCCCGCATACACTCAGACAAAAAAAGAATGCAATCAGGGGACTACAAAGTGTAAATACTTAGAATTTTTCTAATCAAATATTCAAAGTTCTTTCTTGCATTAACCTTCTTACTTTAGTGCACTGAGCTTGAATTATTGCAAGGAAGAAAACCTCAGAAATATCATTTACTTAAACAGTAGCAGATTGTTTTATACGATTTCTACTTGAAATACTATGAGACATATATTTGCTCATAATAAATTAAGACGCAATTGCAAAGGTATAGTGGGGGTAGTTTTCCCAGTAGAATAAATGTAAGTGAACTTTTGAACCCTATAGTTGGATACAGGTCTTAACACGTCAGTCACATTCGAGCTTTGCCAGACAGAACACAACAAGATTACCTCTCCATCATGCTAAGGTATACCTTTTATTTTATAATTTATAGATCAGATTATATTATATAATTTTTCATCATTTTCTTTATGTGTTTTTTCACATGCATTGTATATATATTTTATCCACAATACCTGTATTTAAAGTTAAATGGAAGTTGTTTTACTTATTTTTGATCCACCAATATCAAAAAAAGTCAGAGTTTATCTAAATTGTTGGTGTCATTTCTTATGGAGATTTACTTTTATCAATTATTTACCGCATTCTGCAAATGACGTCTGAAATTTATTAATTTCGAATAAATTAGGTTGTTTTCAACGCGTTACTGTTAGGGTGATCAACAAATTTTTGAAATAGATATAAAAAATGTAAAATAATTATCTATAACTAAAATAACTATGCTTTTAAAAAAAATCATAGTTATAATTTTCTAGTTGAAAGCTTGATTTAAGCTTACGTTCTTTGAGCTTTGAATGTTAAACTTGTAAACTAGCCACCATCTTTGATTCCCACCTCCTCTCTTCTTCTCACTCCCTCTTCATCACTGTCATACACTTCTCCCGCTCTACACTATGTCGCTCTCTTTCTTTCTCCTTCTTCTCCATCTCACACCCCTTTATCACGCTGTTCTCTTACAGTTCATCCCTGATCTATGTAACAATATGCCAATTGTATTAGTTTTTATCCTTTGTTTTCCTAATTTTCTCTTATGCAGAGAATGAATTATTCACCTGTTCCCTTATACAGATTAAGTCAAATCTGGAGTGACCTGCATTCAAGTTTACTACAAGTAAACATAATATAATTCTTGGGTATAAAATATATAATTTTCTATTTAAATATAATATAAATGTCTAAATGGGAGATGTTTATTTATTTGTCTTCATTCCTGGAGGCAATAGAGATAGTTATTGATCCACTTATCAATGTATACGCTTATTTTTGTATATCACACCACTGATGCATACAATATCATTAGTATAACTACAACAGTAATAAAATTTTTGAAAATAGAAATTGTAGATATCGTGTTACAAAATAATTTCTTACATAGAATATGGCTTTTGTTCCAATAGCCATTGGGTATCTTACATAGTTTCCCTACCTCCTTCTACATTCAAAATTTAAGACAAAGTTTCCCATTTAAAACTTAAAAATATCCTTATTTTACTTGAAAAATATCAGAAATATCAAAGAATATCGTTTTAAGTTAATTTTTAATTTAAGATGTAGAATAATTATATCTTATTAAAAGAATGTATTCAATTTTGAATTATGTTTTAAATTTTTGTTCCTTTATATAATTATCATACTGGAAATTTTACGGTTTCCTAGTATTCCATTGAAATCACTTTTCTTTCCATTTGTCAAAAGTCATGTACACCAATTCACTCTGAGTGACTGTTATCTTTTTCCTCCGTGCTGTGCTTTGTTATAAGGTTACTCTGTAAAAAATATATTAGTAATTATCCAGTTTTACACACCCAAATCAAAGTCAAAGCCGGCTATACATTATACCTTAAAACTTTTCCAGCTGGTAGCTTGAAATTTTTAAAAACTAGAAGAGTGAAAAAACCGGACATTCCTTAAAAAAACATAACTCCTCTTTCTTGAGGAAAGAGTCCATTCGTCACATTCCAATATCATAGAAAGATACTACAATCTACAAAGATAAAGTAATTATAACTGATATTAAGTTTTGCTCAAGAATACGATATATATTTATTAAAGCATTTTATAAGACAAATCCATCATACCATGAAGACAAAGGAAATTTATTTATGTTTATTGGCAGTGATTATTTTACATGTAAAAATATTATTCCACTTATACCTCATAAAGTCAATAAATTATTTAAATGTTTTCATTATAAACATCAACTTTATCTCA
Organism: Hermatobates lingyangjiaoensis; assembly: GCA_026182355.1. NCBI lineage: Eukaryota > Metazoa > Arthropoda > Insecta > Hemiptera > Hermatobatidae > Hermatobates > Hermatobates lingyangjiaoensis. The sequence continues at coordinate 2,646,697 of JAPFBL010000328.1, read as the reverse complement.
GTGGGTTCACTGAAAAAATTTCGTCAATATAAACAATGTAAAAAAATCTGAAGTGGCCTACACTCAACTTTACTATAAGTAACTTAATATCAAATTTCTTGAGTATATAACACATACGTTTCATTTAAGCATAACGTAAACATCTAAATGGGATATGATTATTAGTCTTTCATACCTGAGGTAGTACAGATAGTGATTGAACGACATATCAGTATATAAGCTTTTATTTTTGTGTATCACACAGCTGATGCAAATAATTTCATTAGTATAACTACGGCAGTAATAACATGTTTGAAAAACCAAAGTGAACATTTCTTGAAACGAAATATTCTCCTACAAGAGAACATGGCTTTTATTCAAATAGCCAGTGGATTTCTTACATTGTTTACTTGACATCTTTCTACATTGAATATTAAAGTAAAATTTTCAAATTTAAAACAGGAAAATACCCTTTTTTTTCTCTGAAAAACATCATAAACAGCGAAGAAAAAATGTTGTTTTAAGATGATTTATAATTAAAGATGTACGATAATTACATTTATTAATCTCTAAACGAAAGATTTCAATTTTGAATTATCTTTTACATTTTTGGTTTTTTATAGAATTATTATACTGGGAATTTTATGGCTTCTTACTATTTAATAAGATCATTTTCCTTCCCCTTTGTCAAATAACATATATATGAATTTTTTCTGAGTGAGTGTTATCCTTTTCCTGCCTCCTGTACTCTGTTATAAGTTTGCTATGAATGTATATTGAGAAAAAATATATTAGTAATTAACCAGTTTACATACTCATATCAAAGTCAAAGCTAGCTATTCAATATAATTTGAATCTTTTATAGTTGGTAGATTCTAATTTTTGAAAATAATAAATATGAACTATTAGATTAGAATTGTAAAAAAAAAAACTGGATATTTCTCAACAAACATAAGTCCTTTTTCTTGAGGAAAGAGTCCATTCATTACATTTCAATATCATGGAAAAGTACTGCATTCACAATTATAATGTAATTGTAACTGATATTAAGTTTTGCTCAAGAGTGCGATATATAGATTTATTAAAGCTTTTTATGAGACAAATCCATCATGCCATGGAAGATAAAGGTAATTTAGTTATGTATATTGCCGGTGATTTTTTTACATGTAACAATATTATTCCTCTTACATTTCGTATAAGTCAATAAACTATTTAAATTGTTGTGTTGATATTAATATCAATTTTATCTCAGTAGATTTACTCAAAAAATTTCTAAGTCAATGTAAACATTGTAAGAAAAATATCAAAAATTCGATAAGTATAGCGCTGGTGACCTCTTAGTCTAGGATAAACAAACAGTTTTTATAGCGTTATTGCTCTTTCCCCTAAATGAAACTTCATGAATTTTTTTTTATGAATTGCTAATTTTTTGTTCCATTTTTGGTCAAATTTTTATTATTTTGTAATGAGCCGTTTAGTGTCAAAAAACATTTTCTAAAAACAGAAATCTTAACATTACGCCCCTTTGGTGAATGTAATTTTGAAAAAAATTATCTGAAATCATTTTGCATACAATGTTCTATTTTTAAGCATAGTTTGATTTTGATCTGTCAAACGGTATGGTTTGTATCACTCTCACAAGCTTTGAGATTGAATTATAAGTCAAAATTTTTACATTTTATTGAAAAAAAATATTTCCTGTTGCTTTAAAATTCTGAATATATTTTTCGTTTGTTGCATTTGTAACCTCAAAGATAATGTCAAAATTTCAAAACTCTAGGGTTATCAGTTTAGGAGACATAAATGTTTTCTAAAAAACGGTTTTTGGCAAAAAAAGTGACTTTCCCATCATGGATAATTCTTCCCAAACAATAGGGGTCTTCTTCCCTATGAGGCCCATTTTTTTTTGTAAAATATCAACTTGATCCATCAAAGATTCTGGACCGTAGCGTGGTAACAAGCAATGCTAACACACTCACCCACCCACACACACACAGACATCATCAAAAAAACGTCATAAAACGACTTCTGGGACCTCAAAACATGTAATTCCGTCAAAATCTCGAGATCGAATTTTTTCACGATCACTATACTTTACTTATAGTAAAGTAATATGTAGATTAAAGAGCGTAAGCAGTGGTGATAGACTGGTTGTTTATATGCTATTAAATGTGGATATAGTGTCTTATTTCTAACCTTTTGAATACCTTCCAACCAATTGCAGCATAAAAACTAAGATAGTTTATTAACTTCCTCATACAAATGACAGAACACTATATAATCAAATATGACTGATGCATGCGCAAAACTAAATTTAGATTAATAGGATAGTATCAACTGGAACAAATTGATTAGTAAGGCATTTATCAAATTACGAATAGGCCTAAATACACAGTGGAAAAATTAACAATCAGTGTACTCTTGACAGTTGCCAATCGTAGGCCTTACATGAGTATGAACATGAGTATGAAAAGGCCATACGAAATATTGTTCATACTCATGTAGGACTTACGAATGACAACAGCCGAATAAGACTCGTAATATACTGCAAGAACAGAAAATTACATAACTTGCTGCTAAGAAACAGTCCAAAGAAGGATTCCCAGGAGCTTCAAAGTAGTCACTTGGTGTACGAGTATACTTGTACTACAGGTGAATGTAAGAATCTGTCCTCAAAGTACGTCGGGTTGACTACAACAAAACTCTCCAGGAGATTAAACCTTCATTTGACTGCTGGTGCCCCAAAGACACATGCTCGGGAAAAGCAGAATGTACAGTTAACTAGAGAGATGCTTGTGCAAGGTACTAGTATTATTCAACGAGGGGGAAATGTTGATAAATAATGCATATTTTAGAGGCTTTATACATTAAAGAAAGAAACCTCTCAAGTAATCTTCAGGTGAAAGAAATATTCATCATTGCAACAAACAGGAACATAGAGCCTAACATGAAGTGGGATAAGAGCAAAATCTGAAACCTGTATTCTGACTGACAAGACAAGTCCATTGGACCAATCGGAAATCACTCCCACTAAAGAAGTCTATATATGCATCTTTCCAGAAGAAAATTTTACCTGATGTTGACCAACGTAATTATGGTCGAAAGCTCGAATGAATTGATGTCCCTTGGACAATTGATGTGGAAGCTCCAACCACAAGTTCGAAGAATCGCCCGCAAGATCGAGGCCACCAGCTCAAAAAACGTGAGAGCAAAAGCTGCTGCTACTTTTAACAATATATATATCACATATCAAATAATATTTGATTGAAATACTAATCATGAATTTTAAAGTAGTTTACCGAATGTATAAGTGTTTTATCATTGTTGGTTTTATGAATATGAACTAGTTGATTGTTCAAACAACTTTCAGCTGAATCAATAACAGAAATCTTTTCTCATTAAATAAAGATCTATTGAATGTGTCTCTCAGTATGGCATTTAGATTAAAGCGCATACAAGTAGAGGAGATAAAGTAGTTGTTTTTTATACTCGATATTGATTTAGTGTCCTTTTTCTAACATTTATAAAAGTTAGTTTTATCTTGAATAAATTTTTATATAGGGATTTCATAAAGAATTGGTTATTACATTTTAATGTTAAAAGTAAATTAGGTTTGTTTAATGCGCTTAATAATACAAGGAAAGAATGTATGCTTAATAAATTTTTGTGATATAACACAATCTATTCAATTTAGTTCTAATGCCTTGTATTTTTTTATTGATATTTATTGTTATATGGATGTTGAACGAGTTTTATACAAGCTAATGACATAATTATAAACTTTCCTCCTTATTGCTGTTGTTGAAGCAGACCGTGTGTTCTATATTAATAATTAACAGCTGATGAAGGCATTGGGCATTGTATTACGAATGAGATGAAATGTAGGTTGATCCTACACCGGGAGTGGCTGGCGAAAAGGTTTTGTTCGCGGTGTTGACGAGGTGCAGGTCTGGCACTGCAGCGCTAGCCTGTGGTGCCCTGTGCATAACTTGATCGGAACCTTATCCTTTGTCTCACAGCAAATACACTACTTAGAGATGTAACCAAAGGGGATGCAGTAATCTACTTGTTGAGGCACTGGCCACTAGTTACTTCATTCTAGGCTCAGTATGAAATAACATTTACAACACTTTGCATTTATGCCACAATATAATGTAGAATAGTATTCCTTGAGAACTGGCATGTGTGTTTTAAGTTCCAATAATCTGATTATTTTAATCGCAATAGGCTAGTATGTGGGATTACTATACTTTTTTGGTGCATCCACAAGACGTTTAGGCTTTCATGTATTAGTACATCAAATATATTGCATAGGAATTAAAAAATTGAATTTTTTTTTACTGGATCGTAGCGCCAAATTATGCACCAGTTCCAAAAAAGAAATTTTTGTAGAAACTGATTCAGTACGCCGAAGCGGTATGCTGGACACATCTAGTTGTGGAATTGTATTAAACCCCAAATTTTTTGTGTAGGGAGGTTTGAACAAATCATTGGATCTCTCCGGACAGCAAAAAGTGTTACTGCGACACTACGGCCTCTGGATAGGCCTGAAAAAACCGTGATACCGCTGAAGAATTAGATTAAATTCAATCGGAAAGTTAACTTCAGAAATCTGAAATAGTATTATTTATTTGAGCAGTATGATTTCAGTTAATGTATGTGTGTATTGTGTAACATGATTTAATAATTTGATGATTAATAACCTGATTAATTAGAAATAAGTTATATAGAGTGGGTATCCAAAAGAGTTGTTTTGACCATTCTTAATTCAAGTTTAATTAATCACGTCTGAAACATTAAATGGTATAAGAAATATTAAATTTGTTATTGATTTTACAAATAAATTCTGTCAAAATGCAATTAACAATATAGAAGAATATTTAGGACATAGTGAATCACTCAGGGCATGCAAAATGTTTAAGGCGATCTGCTAGTGTTGAAAGATCTCACATGCACTTTCAAATACACATTTAAATTTCCCACCTCTCTCCCAAGGATCATAGAAGAATTGAGGACATCCCATTGACCTCTGAGGTCTCATAAAGATTCTGTCGTTCTATAGAGACAAGGGGATTGTGAAAACTCTATTGGTGTTTCCAGAAACTGCAAATTGATTTCATAGACCCCAGCAGTCTGTATGACATTAATGCAGCCTGAATAGACTCAGAAGGTTGGTTATTATTACTTCTCATATTGTACATCACGAATATTATTCCGACAAAACCCTCTGTGAATTTGAATCTTTTTACAGAGTAGTTGTAGCTTATATTCATGATAGCTTTTCAGTGCATATCTTACCTTTCTTTTAGATACAAGTTTTAAATGGAAAACAACTTATGTGGAGTTGATTAACTATGTTTGACAATTGCGTTCTGTTTAGTATAATCAAATTAAACAAATATAACTGAGGTATACTTTACTCGAAAAGTAATTAACTGATGACTCGTACAATAAATTGTAAGAGGGAAATGTTAAAAGGATTTGATGAGAGTAATAGAGTGTTACGGAGTTGGCGGCTGCGGGGTTAACACTCTTTCTAAACTTGTTGCTGCCGGAGATAAGAAATGTTTGTTAATGATACCGCTCTAAATGTCAAACATTCTCCAATGTCTCTATTTGATCATCTAAAACACAGATATTCCAACTGAAAACAAACATCAACAGCTTTTCTTCTCTTTGCAACGAATCAGATATAGTAAGACAGTTTCAAGTTTATTTAGGACGTGTAGACTCAATGTAAAACATGTTTGATTTAAGCTTCTAAACATTTAACCATTTACAAGAATGTAACAAAACAACTCACACGTTCTACTCATCAAACAACTTTATATTTATTTTTAATTTAGTTCATTTAGTTAATCCAACTAAATATTCATTATTTTTTAGTTCGTCGTTTTTATAGTTTATAAGTGGTGATATCAGAATAAGTACACGGGTCACAGTTATATCCCCACAAATTGATTAATCGAAAGACCATTTTGTCAAGACAGGCCGTTTGCTTGATTCATTACATGACCTTTGATTTTTCAAGAATTACATAGAAAATCTAGTGCAGAGGTAATGTAAATTGTTGCTTCTTTATTACAGTTACCATTTGATAATATTTCTCCTTTAAAAAAGTTAGTAAAATATAATTAACTACTCCTACTGCAGAATGTGCAAGGCAATGTGGTCTATTCTTGGCTCTCAATGAGTGTGAAACAACAAATTAGCCATCTTTCCGACCTTGGAACGCTGTCATGGCTAAGAAGCATTTTTTTTATTTTTTGTTTATTTTCACCCATTACACTAATGTATTGGTGGCATAATCATTAATAAGAAATAAATTACTGGTATCAGTTAATGTCAAAAATGGTAGCATCAGTACGTCATGAAATGTGTGACTTCACCTGGTATTTAGTCTTCGTATTCAGATTCTGTCCGACGTAGTCCATCATCAAGAGCAAACTGTCTAATTATTGTGGGCTACTATTTATTCTCATTAATCAACTTATTCTCTTCCTCTTTCTATATTGTCTACAAATATAGAAATAGTTATTTTTTACAAACAGTTATTTTCTACAAATAAGCAGTATTATTTACATAAAGTACAAATATTTATTCTATTTAATTTGCTTTTTATTTCTGAATATGAAGTTATTTTCATCAACACTTTGTTGTCTGAATCGTTGTTATTTTCTATATCAATGAATTAGTTTCCATTTATTTAGGATATCTTGCCATTTTACTGTAACATTCTGTGAACTATAACATGCTTACATTACTTAACTGTGTCAGCCAAACATAAATTCATTAACACATGACTGTAATTACATCATTAATTAATCATTAACACTACTTTTAATATCATTCTGTAAAAAAAAAATCAGTAGAGAACTGGCCTGTGTAGAGTTAATGAAAGTGAGTGGAAAGTTGCTTTAAGCTCAACGGTGAGACAGTTATTCATACTAAGAAATAAAAAGGAGCCCCCAGTGCAGCTCCAGTTTTTTAATTAGTCCTGTAGGCCTTTCTATTCAAGCCTCCCTCTGCTCCTAAACCTTGTTTCTTCACCCCAATGTGTGTTACGGCCTAACTATAATAATCTTTGCTTCTTCAATGGGGTTCATTAGATTAACACTTATTTTGCATCTAATAGTCAATTATTTAAATTATTTGTATTAAATATTTTGATTTAAATTTCATCAAATAATATGACATATAAAATGTAGGCATTCAATTTATTATTCAAATTTTATAAATAACAAACCCTATTATATATATATGTATATCAATGATCAAACCACAATAAGAAATGGGAAAACAACCACAATAAGATCTTTCAACCGTAACAAGCGGTCTTCGTCAGAGTCGACTCTGACGAAGTTGGGTTTCGACTCTGACGAAGACCGCTTGTTACGGTTGAAAGATCTCAATCTTGTTTTCCCATTTCTTATTGTGGTTTGGTCATTGATTGTTATTTCACGTGTTTATGTGAAATCTTTATATATATATTCACGTTATGAAGCAGCCTTGCCCTTTGTGATGGACCAGTTACTAGATTGATATTTAGAACAAATAAAAAAAACACGTCTAAACAAAGAATACATATATAATATATGTACATATGTGGAAATTTTGGTATATGGAAGAAAGAAGAGAAAGAAACTGTTACTGAGAGCAGTATTTCTAATAGACAGCTGGTCTAGTAAGATCAGAAGAATAGAAGTAGGATGGGTGAGGCAGAGAGGATGTAACTAATCTTTCTCTAACACCTCCTCACTGCCTTGTCTCTCTTACTTCTTCACTTTTATTATCTTCTCTCTGATGACAAACTGTCGGTTAGAAATATTTTTTTCATGTTTGTACATGTTTCGTACTGGTCTTTGTTGTAATATTTAGTTTTTCCTCTCTTGCTTTGTTTGGTTTTCATACTGTGTTTTCGCTTTTCATTCTCTCTCCAATTCTCCCTCTCTCTTTTGACTCAATGTCTCTCATTCGTATGGGTCTTAATATTTACTTTATGTTTCAGGTAATAAATGATCTTTGGACATGTTTCGTCTACAAATTGAAGCTTTACAAGGTACACTTTGGCAATATTTTTTATTTATTCTGACAAGTATATTTAACCTGACACTCATTAGATTATTTCTTCCTTTATATTTAATACTTACTTATAGCTTAATAACTAAGTCATATTAATAAATATCATGTTCATTCTGTGCGATGAAGTTTTCACGATTCAATGGACTTCTCCATTCGAAACAAGCCTCCACTAGGCTTTATTCAGTGCTTGATTTACTCTTGGACTTAATTTGGTCAAAGCATTCATATTAATACACTTTTTTGACTTCTTAATTATTTTTTTTTTTTTTTGATTATTTTTTTTAATATTATCTGTTCTTGAAGTTCTCAAAGAGTTTGTATTACTATTGATGTAATTACTATCATGCTCGTAGCGATAGTAGTAAATATCAAGTTACGTTGTAATTTATCTGCCATTATTGATAATAGTTTTTTCCTCCATGAAAAGTGATGATTAAGAAATGTAGGACATGGCATGTCATCTTGTGTGAAGATGAAATAGGACTGATTAGCAATGACTGGTCTATATGGAGATAACCAAGAGTGTTGGAGTTTACTACTGATGTAACCTGATTAAAAACACCTGGTGTTCGCAACTGATTGTCTTTGTGGAACCATTTTCTTTTTACACGGATACTTTCTACTTCCTTTTTTTGTCGTGATAACTCAATGAAGGAGCAACAATAGACTTCCGTGAATGTTCGGCAATCATTGCCTTGGACCGTTATCGTTGCCTTCCTGACTATATACAATACGCGGACAGCAGACTTGCTTCTTGTCTGTTTGAGCTATGCTAAACTTTTCATGGTTCACAGCAACAGGACAAGAAAAAATATATCAGTTTTTTTTTGAGCATATAACACATATCTAAAAATCACATAAGTTTTGGTTATATATAATTCGCGACTCATTTTGTTACTCGAATATTTTCCTTAACTATAAACAATACCTCAATTCACTGCAATAAACTGCAATTGTGATCTTGCTTTGCAAAAAATTCCTGCTGAGTTCAATAAGTACTCCAGGTTTAAATTTAATAAATAAACCATTTTTATTTATTTTTTATGTAAATCATCAATTTATTGCTTATTTTCTTGCTTTATTTTAAGCAAGGTATGTTGGACAAAAAATAAGAAACTGTTAGTGTGTATTTCTTGTTTACCTGTTAATTAATTATGAATGTTTGTTGTATATTTGTTTGTTATACATGAAAAAATATTTATTTAATAATATTTATACATATATATATTGATAAAAGTATCGACCGTGGAATCGAAACAAAATTATAGTTTATCGGGACTCGTTCAGTTCTTCAGGTTCAAATTAAACTCTCATTGCCAACGTTTCGGTTTTTATTTAAAACCTTTTTCATAGGCAGAAGTATAAATTTTGAAACAGAAAAACTAAGTATTACATTACAAATTATTTTACAAAGGAAAATAATTTGTAATGTAATACTGAGTTTTTCTGTTTTAAAATTTATACTTCTGCCTATGAAAAAGGTTTTAAATAAAAACCGAAACGTTGGCAATGAGAGTTTAATTTGGACCTGAAGAACTGACCGAGTCCCGATAAACTAGAATTTTGCATATATATATATATATATATAAATATATATTATAATATATAAACTTATATATATATATTATATAAACTATCTATATAAATCTATATATTATATAAACTATATAATATATTATATATATATAAACTCATCTAACATTGTACGAGCGTCATATTGAAAGTCCAAGAGCAACCTATCCACGATTTGGCCACCTGTGCTGGTGAGTTTGTTAATTTGTGGTTGCTTCAGAACTCAATACGCAACAATTTGTGTTCACAACTTAAAACTCTATTTGTGATCAACATAAAAGGAAAGAGTATTAACAATGAAGTATCTGTGTACAGTGTTGTGAATCGTTCTTCTCGTATACATATGTAACAAGGATGTTGCCAGTGCTTTAATACTGGAACATCTGTAACAGATAATACATAACCAAAGGAAAAACATGTTGAGGAAATGTTTGACAAAATGAACAAGGCTGACTGGACTCGGTTGGCCTTGGGGGACAAGAGGCTTGGAGAACTCTGCTTGGCACTGGCTGGTCCCAAGGACAGCAGCCATCCACGCGCTGCGACACCCTTCTCTTGTGCACGGCCAGTCATTCAGTCATTCCAACTAATCGCCCACTCCACGTCAATGCAAAATACAATATACCATTTTTATTTATTAAACAAAATAAATAACATTGCATTATGTTAGCCTTGTATTTTGAGTATGCTCTTGCAACATAATGGTTCATCTAAGTTAATAGTAATTTCATCATAAACCTCTTTAATATTTATTAGGATCCTTTTAATGAGATTTTATTTAAATTTATTATAAAGAAAATATTAGAATTATAAATAAATTTCAAGTATCATATCTAACTAAACATACATATATAAAGCTATTATACTCGTAGCTGGAGCTATAGCTATACATATATCATGTGGTAAAAAGGTTTCATATAAACACGTGAAATAACAATCAATGATCAAACCACAATAAGAAATGGGAAAACAAGACTAAGATCTTTCAACCGTAACAAGCGGTCTTCGTCAGAGTCAAAAACCCAACAAGAAATGGGAAAACAATACTAAGATCTTTCAACCGTAACAAGCGGTCTTCGTCAGAGTCAAAAACCCAACAGTTGGGTTTTTGACTCTGACGAAGACCGCTTGATACGGTTGAAAGATCTTAGTCTTGTTTTCCCATTTCTTATTGTGGTTTGATCATTGATATATCATGTGGAGAACTACTAATGTAAGTATATAGCTTTAACATATTGTTGAAGCTTGCAGTTTGATGAACATTCGTTCTAAACATTTTAGAACGAAGACCTAACATGAATCATCAAACTGCAAGCTTCAACAATATGTTAAAGCTATATAAGGGACAGGCACAGCAGAGACAGCAGTTTCAGTTGCAGAGCGATACCCTAGGAACATTACAATGAAAGCACAACATTGATAGGGTAAAACCCAGTGCAACCTGCAAATTTATTTTTTCTATGTAGTTTTATCTTTTGTATTGGTAATTTGAAGCTGTTTTATAGTAAGTAGGATATAATTTTTATTTTTGTTAGTAACATTTGTTCACTTATTTTATCTTTCGTTACACCCGGATGATGGTCAGCGATGACTGAAACGTAGGATTTAAATTTTCAAGTGTATGATAACTAAATATTACATGGAATTTACAAGGAAATCTTTTGATGATTTATTACACTTAGTACTAAATGAATGGAAGTGTGAAATCAGAAAACTCGAGAAGCTAAATCGAAAAATCAGCCATAGAGAAATTGGCAAGACATTTAATTGTATATATATATATATATTTAGAATATATAAAATGTACAAATAATTTTTTGAAACCACAGAGAAATACAATTATCATTAGTAAAGTTATATAAGACTTATATCGCCTCCAAGCCATAACACGCGAAGAGCTTCCCACATTTCCTTATGGTCACTTGGGTTTTCAGTAACAATGTCTTCTATTGTTGCGGTTGTAGTAATACACAAGTTACCACCTTTCTTGAAACAGCTCTGAGTTGTTTCTTCCAAAATATCCTTCCGAGTCATCTTCTCAGGCATTCGTAAACCACATTTTCAAAGCGAATTCGACTTCAGTGTTTTTTCTAGTCCCTCTTCTTTTGCAAAACAAATCTTGAATACCTTTAATGACCATGTCGTGTCTTGTGTGGCTTTTCAAAATTCTGCATAGAAGCGGCTGGGATATTTACAGCTACGCAGCAATCTCACGTTGCCCCATCTTAGGCAGCTTATCACAGCTCTCTAAAATTGCAGCATTTTTTTTAATTTTAAATCTCTGTGTTTCTTCATCTTGAAAGGGTAAGAAAATCAATGATAACACAAAAGTCTATGCGTCAGATAACTTGTCGCAACTGTTTCACATAACAGTAACTGAAACTGAGTGATTTTTGAGACAGCTATAAAAGCAGAAAACTGAAGACGAGTATTGAAATAAGGAAATCTTATCTCTTGCTTTGCCCGAGATAAAATCGGGATTCTTAGAACAACTTCTCACTGGGCATTTATTCTGGAGCTGAACTCAACGAAAAAAGCTTTCAGGTTTGAAGAAAAATTGATTACAATAACCGATGTTCTGATCAAAATAAGTGATATATTTGTAATGGATATTGCTTGTTGGGGTAGAGATAAAAAATTTCGATAATATTAACTGATGAAATCACTAGCAAATTTTAAAAAATGAAAAAGTTTAATGACTTGTAGAGGTAGCTAGTTTTCAAAGTGATTTCTTTGGTTATAGACACATTTATGTTTATTGTGGCGTTTCTGTATGCAATAAAGATTATAAATATATACATACAATTATTATGTATACTTTTATAAAGGTGGAAAATTATATATTTATACTCTTTTTATAGAATAAAAGGATATTTGTTTTGACCTTATTGCCTTAGTAAAAGGTATACTTGTTTGTATAAGGGCTGTTTGCATTGGTAACAGGTTTGAGGTCTTCATTGAGGTATACTGGTATGCAAGTCAATTGAAGGTGTTACGTAAAACATTATGAAGACTCTTTCTTGTATTAAGGCATGTAGCGTTTTGTCAGGAATAAATTGCCAGTCTTGAAAGTAGGTTACAAATGGTTACTGAATAATAATGTTGGCCTCCAGGCTGTGCTGGGATTTTCATGGCTGAATTGTATTATAGGGTAAGCATTCTTTTAGCCTCCGGCATACACTTAGTAAAACCGAGGGAGTCTTTTATTATAAAAAAAAGCAAATCCAAGTCAAGAAGAAAACCTTTTCAACTGAGTCAAGTACAGGGACACAATGTTAATGTCAAACACTCGTGATCCTGCTTCTCTTAATATTTCCAATATAAGCTGGGTGGCCTTTTCTCGATTTCTTTAAAATCCCTTTCGACTTAGAAAGAGTTTATATAATGTTGCGTAATCCAGTGGCTGCTTAATTAATCAATTAATAACCTTTTATTCATAAATAATAATATATTTTTATAAATCAAAAATAACATTTTTTTTGATAAAATAAGAATTCACTTATGTGGAAATACAAAAAGTTGTTCTATAAACTATATTATTTATGAAACTAGACTTAGTTTCGGGCATAGAGCCTCTTCCAACTCTGCCGTATGCTGTTGTCTTGGTCCACAGTGGTCCATCTACCATATTTGTTTAAATTCTTCTTCCCATCTTCTTCTCTGTTGTCCTACTCTTCTTCTAACTCCTTTAGCTTTTCCCATTCATAATCCTTCATCTTATTCATAAGCTGCTGTATATCCGTATATTATATCATATTATATCCGTATATTATGTCATATTATATCCGTATTCTTGTAAAATTAAAGAATTAATTTTATGAAGTTTAAACAATGATTCTCAAAAAAAAAAAAAGCTACTGGAAAACTCTCTTCTTAGCTGCTTGAGAAAAAAACCCAGTATTTCTGAAGATAGAGAAACGAGACTAGTTATGAATTAGATGAGCTTTAAGAAATCTTCATTGCAGTGCAGTCAGTTGAATGCACTGACGAGTCCAAAAGGAAAACATGCAGGCATTTTACTCAAAACTCATAACTGAAAGCATGGCGATTATTGTGAGTTATGCTAGTAGCATATATATCTATCCGGGTAAAGCTGGAGACAACAACTAGTCCTAAGTACTTTGTAAAATAAATCCACTGACAGTGCAGTGCACAATACTTAATCGTTAAGTGCCTAGTTGTGCTGTCAAATTTTGTGTACAAATCAACTCAAAGAGTTGAGTACAGATTGTTATTTGATTATCTGGATAATGCAACAGCTGTTGCATACTCTACCTCATACTACAAAGAATTCTATCAGCAAATTGGAAAATCTTTCCAAAAAATTGACAAGAGTGGAAATAGGCGAGAAATTCATGAAAAAATGTCTACAAGAAGGACTGCTCCCTACATATATATATATCTTCTTGAAAACGATCCAAGAAAGACAACAAACTTAAAAATTTAACTATTAGTTAACAAAAATAAATACATACTTACAATCTAATTTTGGTTGAATGGTCATCATTAGAAGACTCTCTGCTCTACTGATAAAGGGACCGAAATTTTATATGAGGAACTTTTTAACTTATATAAATATGTATTGAGTTATCATTCAGTTTATATCATTTATAGTTGATTTTTATTACTCCACTCAAAAGATGAACTTAAATTTTATATTTATAAAATATAGACCTCCCAGGTATCTGTTAATTCATTATGAATGAATGAATGAAAATTTCTTTATTAAGGACCTTATGTCCAAGGTATACAAGACTGGGGTAGCCGTACGGAGAGCACTGGGTGCTCTCCACCAGGCTTTTTCCCTTTGTACATAAAAGATACAATAATAATAATTATAATAATAATAATAGTAATAATTATATAACGATAATTATAAAGATATTAATAATAGTATAATATAGTATTAGTAACAACTACAATAATAAAATTAATTCATTAATTTACCCTTTTACTTATATCGTAAACTGTGGTCTAGTTTTCCATACGTGGTGTTCCATAGTTCCATAATCCGTTGCCTACATGTTTCTAGACGTTTAACGTCCTTGTCATTTTCGTTTACTCGCCTGTTATGTAACGACTATTTCTTTATTAAATTTTCTTTGTCAGTCAGGTTTTGTCCATTTACTTCCTCTTACTTTAAGGAAATCAAAGTATTGTATTTGGTTTCAACATTTTTAAATTGAGTTTTTAATCTAAATACTCGTTTGGAGGTCGTCTAAGTACAATAAAATAAGTTTCTATGATTACCTAACTTTATAATTAAGTGTTCACTATTATTGGAAAAGAAAAGCCAGATTAATATCGATATTTTCCTTTTCTATTGGTACTGAAATATCAAAAAAAATCAGTTTTTTTTCCATTTTGCTAAAAATCTGTCCATACAGTTTTGATTAAGATTCTACAGTTTTATTTGATAATTAATTTATATTAGTTGAAATCCAAGAGGAATTCATGCTTCAGAATGAAAAGTTAAAGATCATATGAACTTAAGTTCATTTATCACTCTTCTGTAATAGGGATAAATGAACTTTTAATCTATCTAGATGACATGATAGGGATATTAAACAAAATACAGTAAGCTATAGATAATTAATATTTAATTTGACTGGACTTGTGAAAGTTAGAGAGAACAATAAGAGAAATAACCTAAGATTTCTAAATAACAATGCAGGAACGTGAGATTTTTTAGCACGCTCCTGGTGACAACATGCTCAAGCTTTGGTTAGAGCAAGTTTAGTATACCTGCAAGTGGCTAAATCTTCTCTTGAATAATTTACATTTTCCCCTCAAGATGTGATGTGTTTCATTCTTTTAAACTTCATCCCATTGGTTTAATTAAGTTATAATTAATTAGAACTGAAATTAAATAAGAGGAATTGTTAGAAAGTATTTTTTAGTGATTTCAGGCGTATGACCATAAATTCGTAGAACACCTTTTAGTAGATACTATTTTAGATATCTTTTATCTTATATCTTTTAGTAGATTCGTAGATACTATATAGTGTCTATATAGACACTATAACCTTAATTACGAGTATATGGTTAATATATATATAGTTAGTCTGGTCCAAGTTTTTGACCAGTTAAGATGTTAGTTCACTAACTATCTATTGTTACTTCATTTTATATAATGTAAATTTCATCAATTTTTCTAATTCAAAAATTCGACTTTGCTATGAATAAGGTTATTACAATAAAACCGAAACTGTCGCATTGAGAGTATTGATTTTGATCCTGAAATTGCCAAATCCGGATTAACATTATATACCTATATATATAATATATATTATATATAGTTGATAGATTAATTTTGTTAAATTTGATTCACTTATAATTCAGCTTGGCACTCTACAACACAGAATAACAAAACAACTATAGCAGTATTTTAAACAAAAGGCCGGTTAAGTTAATTATTAGTATTGTAGTTTGTTGGCACACGCAAGTCGAGGGCTACTAGTTGATAAATATGTAAATCAAAGCCGTGTGGCTCTCACAACCTTATTCCTTTGAGAAACAAGTATATCAAGTTATTCGATTTTATTTATTAAAGACTTAATCCTTTCAAAGAATTAAACTTGTTATATCAGACTTTATGTCCATACTTATTTAATGAATTTCAAAGTTTGAAACAACTTAGGGCAAATTTGTCTTAACTCAGTATGTTGCTGATATGATATAGGAAACACTACTTCGTCGTTTGTTTGGTATCAAACAATGTTTTTTTTATCCTGTAAAAACGTTTTATTTTTCGTCGGTCTAATGACTTTTAAGGATAAAGTTACATTGCTACTGATATTCTTACTGTTAATTTATCATAATTAGTCAAAACCTTGTTGTATAGATTAAATTTTATGTGGTTTGAATCTTCTTTAAATCTGCTTTTGATTACTTTTTGAGTTTTCAATTTAAACACTATTTCAAACCTAAAATTTGATTTATCATCATAAAACCAAACTATGAGCTAACTGGATAATTTATATTAATAATTGGAATATATTATTTTTTTAAGGAACAAATATTTTTTACGATTGGGATAGAGTAATAAAAAGAATTCTGAAATTCCCGACACTAAACTTTACAAGTAAACAGAACTCAAAAATTGTTGACAATCAATTCAGTTTGGGTTTCATGTTATTGCTTTCTATTATCAAAACATAATATAAAGCTTTTTGGTTATTAACTATGTAAGTTATAGATAATGAAATTAATCATGTTATTTATTTCATTGTAAATATATATCCATTTTATCAGTTATGAATCTCTCATGATATTATAATTATTACAATTATTCAGCAGCAGTCTTTCAACAATGTATACAGCATGACGCTTAAGTTCAAAAGCAGCACCATGACGTACTCCTCTTCATGTCATGAGGAATATTTAGGTGTTGAGAAGGTCGTTCACAACCACTAACAACATTAAGGTCGATAGCACTCCTCCTAGGATAGTCTTTAGTAGTGGCAATTAAGCTGTGTACATCCTCTCGCTAATTATTCTTGTGTTATACTGTTGTAGTCTATTCCGTAGATTTCGGAGTAATATTCTATATATTAGAGGTGATTCCACAAATTCGAATGTGTGGTAACAAAGCTTTAATTAAAAAATAGACATAATTAAAAATACTAGTTTAATTAATACATAAAACTAGTCTTCTCAAATAGTAGACAATAAAACCTTGTAATTTCTTATATTTTATACAATTGTATTCTTTATGTACGTAGCCAGTAATTTCATATTTGTTTCTAATTTTTAAAGAAAAATTTAAAATATTTATGTTAATGGTATTTAAGAACAAAATTACTGATTATAAAAACTTATCAAAAAATATATAAGCTATTTCATAGACAATTTTAAACACTTTGAAAACGTTATAAATAATACATAATAGTTATGCTTAAAGGTTCAATGAAAAAAAAATGCATGTATTGCCTTATTCATAGTTGTAATGTGCAACTGATAGAAATGCGTTTATTTAAAATAAAAACACTCGTATCGCTATAATTAAGAAATACACGTGAAAATTAAAAAAAAAATAATTTAGACTGGAGAGGAATAATGAAAAAAATATATATTTGTTTAAAATACTGATAGGAGAGGAAAACTATTGTTGTTGCAAGGTGAACTGTAATAGGTAGAGGACATCCTGTGGTGTTCTGGCCGGGAGCTGCATGCCGTGTAAATGGTCAACAGCTCTTTCATATACAGCAGGATGCGTGTTGTTGAAATCAGATGGAAATGATAAAATGCCAGGAAAACGGAGTTAAAACTCTGAATGGGACATTGTTAAACAAGCCTACACTTGCAGGCTAGAAAGAAAAAAAAGATTCATCCAGTCCACTGGACGTCCAAGGACGGAACGCTTGTTCAGAAGAAAGTCCAAAGTCAGCTTTTATAGACTTAATGGATGCAATTGCAATTTGCACAAATGGCATTCAATAATCTACCTTGCTTTTGAAAGAAAGGTACATATATCAGGAAATCAATTTAATTTGACCGTGCATTTAATTACATTTAAATTAATTAAAATTTTGCAATTTAAAAATTAAAATAAATTTTTAAAATTAAAATTTAATTAATTTTGCGTTGGTATTTAAATTTAATACATATGCATATAATGAACTAGTATAATGGAACTTGTCTTGGTTGCTAAGCTTATAGCAGACTCTTAACCTCACCCTGAGAACAAAAATGTCGGGTTTCATAGATATAATGTGGCAGAAACAACAATCTTTGCTAGAATAACTTATAATACTGAAAGAGGGCCTCTTTGAAGTAGTCTGTGGTCTGGCTATCATGGATTAGATACATGCCTGACGATGATGGCCTACAACTGGTCAACTTACATGGCCTCACCATGATGTCTATAGTGACTATATGATGTCCATAGGATACGCTGCAGTTAGTGGTCTTGCCACTGTGGTAAGCTCATGGTTTACGGATGCCCAAATTACATGGCTTGACCATGATGTATATATTGCTTAGAATACGCTGCAATCAGTGGTCTTGCCACTGTGGTAGGCTCATGGTTTACGGATGATCAAGTTACATGGCCTGACCATGATGTCTATAGTGACTATATGATGTCTATAGGATACGTTGCAATCAGTGGTCTAGCCATTGTGGTAGGCTCATGGTTTACGGATGATCAAATTACATGGCTTGACCATGATGTCTATATTGCTTAGAATACGCTGCAATCAGTGGTCCAGCCACTGTGGTAGGCTCATGGTTTACGGATGATCAAGTTACATGGCTTGACCATGATGTCTATATTGCTTAGAATACGCTGCAATCAGTGATCTTGCCACTGTGGTAGGATCATGGTCTCAGCTAATCAAGTTACATGTCTTGATCATGATATCTGCACTCAGTAGGTAACGTGCCTTTGAGTGTGTGTTAGTTTTGACCTCTTACGAATAATACTTCCCATCATACCCTAGGACTTGAATAATGATAACGAATGTGATACACCGCCGGTTGGACTAACGTTTCATTCGAATAATATATACACTTCAATGCATTATCTCTATTCAGAATTGAGTCATGCCGAGGCCATCACTGGTAACTAAGGGCAGCTTTTCTAGAGACTTTAAATATGTAAAACTCTATAACAGTTATATTGATTTAATGATAAAATTAACCAGTTTTTATTATGTTCTTTGTTATACAGAATAATTTTTGAGGTAAATTTAATTAATAAGGTAGATACTTATGCTTTCAAAGCAAGAACGTTTATTTTCATAATTATGCTGGTTCAGTGGATTCATATACAATACATAAATTATTCACCACTATCAACAAGGTTATAAACGACTGACTTAGAAATGAGATAGAGCCAATCATTTCGGTATGTAACAGAATTGATGTTTTTAGCCAACTTTATTGAAACCATTTATTTTATTATGACACTGCACCATATTATCTTTAAAACTCTTTAACTAATTTATAAGTCCATAGCTTCTATAGTTTATATAGCCATTATTTTTATCTCCTAATAAATAAATCTCCTAAGACTTTAAAGCAATTATAGTTGATTTTATCATTTTTATTTAAAAAACAGTCGTTTAGGTTGTAAAGTAAAGGTGCTAGATTAATGAGACGAAATTGTCGCGTCATGACCAGCATATTTAAAACCCAATTTCATTTCCCTAGTAATTACCAGTAATTAGTAGATATAAATTACTCATACAGTTCCATTTGTATCAATTAAAATTGTCATCATAATTAAAGCCTGATTCAGTTGAGCAAGTAATTACTGATCATCATTAATATTGATTTGTCATGCAGCTTCCATTTGGATTAAATAATTAAAAAATAATTAGTAATTACTAATGATGATTTTCAAACAAATTTATTTACTTCATTTGGATTAAATAATTAAAAAATGATGAACTTCTTTGAAACCTATTTCAAAACGTTAAAGTAATCATTAAGTTATTGTTAATTAGCAATTTTTTGTTGCAAACACTGATGAAATATAATTAAAAACTAAAATGTGATTTGAAAATTAAGAAGTTTTAAAATTATATTGTTGATATTAATTCATTAAAACAAAAAAAATATATAAAAAAAAGATGAAAGTTAGTCATCTACTTTGATTTCGTTTTGATATTAACCTGTTAAGAATGCTGATATGTATTATTACAGGTCAGTTTTATAGTCGTTCTTGGTGTCTTTAAGAATTGTTACTATTTCACTCGTCCCGACCTTAGTTCATTGGTGTAATTAAGTTAATTAATAGTAATAATTTTAGACAACCTTTCAGGAGGTAGTAGTGTGATTTTTTCTTTGGTAGTTTTATTCTAAGAAATCTGTAGTATAGCAATAAAACAAAAACAAGACATGATTATCTTATATTTATAAGTAAAATAAAATAACATAATCTTTATGCTTATTATAAATGATAAATATTATTTTGATTTATTACGATTCATCAGTTTATTAAAACTTTAAATTAATTTGAAAGTATTACTAATAATATTAATTACTACACTACTCGTGACCCGTTATGTTACTTAAAAATTATAGCAAAAGTTATTGAAATAAATTTACTAAACATGATTGATGGGGATAATTTGAATTGTTGTTTCTTGTTATTAAGGCACGGAAACAGATTCTTATATGGTCCAAGCTTTTGATATGGTATTCTTATTATGATTCAAGTTATATACACAGGAAGTGTTTAACAAAATAAACATCATCTAAAAGTAAAACAATAATTTTTTTTATGTCATAAATAAATAAAACATCAATTAATCAATACACAATGAAATATACGAGTATTTAAAACAAACAAATCTTTTAAATTGAAATATTCAATTGATTTGCCCAACATGGAATAACATTAATGAAAGGAATGTGTCTTTATAATATTACATTATAGCATTCGTATTTTATCTGACAGTTGTGTTCAAGTTTCCTTCTAAAGTTATTTATTTTTAACCTCAAATGTAATAGTTTATTATATATTATAGGCTACCCTGACCCCCTAATGAGAAATATATTAAATAATATTGAAAAAAGTCGAGGCTAGTACGCAAGCCACTGGGCTACCCTGACCCCCTAATGAGAAATATTATTAAATAATATTGAAAAAAGTCGAGGCTAGTACGCAAGCCACTGGGCTACCCTGACCCCCTAATGAGAAATATTATTAAATAATATTGTAGTAAGTCGAGGCAAGTACGTAAACCACTGGGCTACCCTGACCCCCTAATACGATTTATTGTGTAATACAATTGCAACAAAAGTAAAGATTATAATAATTTCAGGTCTCTATCTCCACGGAAATGGGTGAACAAACAAACAAAACAAACTTACGAAATTTATATATATATATATAACATATGTATTTTGGTTATGTAATTATAAATTATGTGCCGTTTTAAAACCTTGTTCAATGTACAAGTTATTAGTAAGATTGGGTTGTAAATTAGTTTTATAATAATTAAATTATTATTGAATTGACAGGAATGTGATTTTGATTAATTGTTGTCAATCCTAGTTCGGTTCCTACTTGACCCCAGTTTACCGTCACGCATGCAACATATAGAACCTAGCAGCCTTGCTGGGGTGAGAAATAATAATAATTCTATTAATAGTTGTTATTTTTAAAATACTGGTACTCGTTTTTTGTAATTTTTTTATTGTTGAAAATATGATCTACATTTCCTAACTCCTCCGGTAATGTGGCTTGCCAATAACTAACATTGGTGCATAATATCAAATGAGTTGAATGTTTGGTCTTTATAACGGTATCGAAATTAAAAACTTATAAAATGGGATTTATAAACGGTAATTATTTTTCAGTTCTTAATTTTACCATTGGAATAAAATACAAACGAATGGAACATTGTTAAATCATAGGATGGAAAAAAAAGATATCATAAGACATGTTCTATAAAAACACATGAATCACTGACATCTGAATATCAACTTGTGAACGAATGGAAAAAGTAAGTTTAACAGTTTTTGAGATTTTTAGACCTTAAATGCCGTCTTATCATCACGTAGTTGAGAAACTACTCTGATTTAGTATAGCCCTTTAAAGTGATTGACTAAAGTTCTGAAAATGCGACCTTTTACTCAATAATATAGTTTTTGTTTACTTATATATGATCTAAGCTGTCAAGTTTTTTTTTTAAACAAAAACAGGAAAATGTGCAAGGCAGTGATGCCGCTCTCTTTGAAATGGATATCATTAGGCCATTTTTATAGTGTGTAGAGTGAGGCGAACAAGGAGTGAGACGTCATTATGCCTTCATTTACATGAACACTTATGTGGAACACAACCACAGCTTTAGATATGAACTCTTGGCTCTCTATTCCTCTTCAAGTGCACTTAAGTAAGAGTAGTACACTGAATATATTTTAGCTGCATTTTTTCTAATAGGATAGTTGGATATACTGTTGATATATTACATGGATAAATGGGCAGGAGTTTATATCTGCGGTGAAACAGTTGGTGTGTGTCAAAGGCAGAAGATCTATGTGGCAGAAAGAGGGTGGCGGGGGGGGGGGGAGAATGGTGAAGTGCATCGAGTTGACCTAGAAGGGAAAGAGGCAATTAATAGAGGTGGGGGTGGGTGGGGGGTGGAGTGAAAGCCTGGGAAACAACAAGATATAACTGTCATCGTCTGGTCTCCTCCGTGCGCCGCCGAATCTCATCTGCCACACGCCCATTCCCCTCTCTTGATCCATCTTTCTCAACCCTACGACCACTAGAAGACATTCCCAAGGCGCTAATAAATCCATTATTATATTGCTAATTTTTTAAAAATAAATCCTATATATTTGTAATTTACACCATATAAAGTCTGCCTTAGAAGCCCCTTCGAGTAATTCATAATTCACGTAGTTCAAAGAAACAAGCTCTCAGTCTTGCCACTAACCTTCCTCAACCTCACTCAACAATTACTTCATCCACTGACAATTTTTTTTCGACTCATAATTAAAAACATTGTAAACTGTGACCAACACGACCGCGCACACATGCCCGCGAATACAATACCATATTATACAGGCGAACTTAATATGGAACTGCTAGTTACGACGTACACTATAGTGCGCGGATATATTCGTTGGTCTTTGGTCGTTCGTCTGAAAGAATATAATCTAGGAATATAGTTAATATTTTCATTGAAAATATATGGATTACAAATATAAATTGAAATAGTAAATATACAATAAAATGTTTATGCCCTCAAAAATCATGTGCTTCTTTTAATTGGTAAGTTGTCAGTATTGTTGCTATGTATTTAATGAAGACATTGTATTGGAGGTTGTGTTGTTTTAAATTGGTCGTTATTTGGCTAATTTAACACCAATTCTAGGTGCTGGCTGGACATCAGATCCACTCCTGCCAACCTTGACAAATGGCTTTCATCATCATCCTGCTATTGACTAAAGTCGTAATTAAATAATATGTATTAAGTAGAAATATATTTGAGAAGAAAATGTTGATACGACTCTTATTCTCTTTGGGTAACTTACTAGGGAAGAAGTCATTGAATGCTGAGTCATCAGGTGGTGCGCAAGCAAGGTCTGCTTCTAAGTTGTGCAGACCATGTACACTCGCCTTATAGCCAAAGCACGTTTATTTGGTAGAAAGTGGATATTGAACATGATATTGAGATGAGAAGCTAGACAGCCACACTACAAGGTTCACAACCAACAAGCCCCTTCAACTCCTCTATGAACATAAAAACGACCTCGTTTCAGGACTATCTCACCTGACGCCTGATTCAAAGTAGAGCGGTTTCCTGCTAACTTTGAACCTGTTTTACCACACAAACGCGATTCACAGGACATATTACTTATGTTTTAACAAATATTACTAAATCTCCCACTTATGCTACTATACATAAGTATATATAAGTATACACCGATAAAAAGATTTCACATGAACACGTGAAATAACAATCAATGATCAAACCACAAAAAGAAATGGGAAAACAAGACTAAGATCTTTCAACCGTAACAAGCGGTCTTCGTCAAAGTGGAAAACCCCTGCTTAACACACGGAAATTTTCGTTGGTACCTCATCAAAATAAAGAAATTTTCATTGCGAATTGCGGAAGTGATCTTGTAGAGCTTGATTCAAAGAAAACATTGTATCTGATTGTTTCACAAACGCTCGAGGATATTTAGTAAAAGAAGCTTTTCAAGATATAGATGAGAAAAAAAATAAATAAGGCGAAAAATGAGAAAAGAAAATCTTTTATGAGAATCCTAATAAAATTGATTTTTATTTACCTATACAGATTTTGAGAGGTTAAATTAAATTCTTGAAAAAATGAAGGAGTCTTTCAGTGAAACCTTTATTGGTGTAATAACTAATAAATAACAACACGAACTAATTATTATTTTCAAAATTATAATTATCGATAAAAATATTATCTAATTATGCATTATCACTTAAGGAATTTAGAAACTGATAATGAATCAATTCTTTTTTCAATTATGATTTCACTCAAACTGAGTGAATATTGGAAGGTTTTAATATTTTTTCAACAGAAAGCACTACCAGAAGGATAAACTCCATAGCGATTTATATTAAAGTTACAGCGTTTTTAATCAAAATTTTGTCGACAGTCATTACTATCAATAATTTTGTTCAATGAAGTTCATCTTTAATGTTGATAATCATTGTTGAGTTGGAGATTATAACTGTTTTGTTTTTGTTATCTCCGCTTACTCACATACACACAGGCAGACTAGCGAAACTTGTTTGAGCAGCTTCTGAGGGCTTCCAAACGTCTACTTCAATTTAAAAGTCAGTGTCAAAATTGGAGCTGAATGTATTACTTTCACACCTGTATGTTTTATATAAAGAGTAAATGAAAGTTGAAAGGAAGTAGGCAGAGTTGATGCGGTGGACTGGTGTCGGTGGACAGAGTCCCGGCGTGCAGGCGCTATCCCTAGGAAGCCTGCATCAGGTATTTAATACCATTGATAGTGCTGCCGTGGGGAAACGCCACCCAGACGAGCTGAGCTTTCCCATCACGACGAGGCCATCACGACATGGGCTGACCATGGTGAGGGCGATCATGACAGGCGATCAGCCGTCCATACAAGGTCCGCACAGTGCTCAGTGGGCACTGCATACAGTCCTAGTTTCCTTTCCCACGAAGGAATTTATATGTAATAATTCATTTAAGTAAACATGTAATCAATTATTTAGTCGATTTGCTCACTGAGAGGGTTGACTCATATTTTGATTTTCTTAGATAGAAGTATTCATACAGAAATATGTTCTTAATTCTGTAGTGTTTTCTATTTGGTTTTATCAATATTTAATTTTCTGTTATGGTGTTCAACATACTCTTGGTTTACTGTAATAGTATGTGGTCTGCGGTACTTTTACCTCTAAGGCTTCATTTTTTCATCAGTAGACAACCCATACTACTACCCATACTACCCATGGCTTCATGGTGACTGAGGTTTCAAATACAAGGTTCAGTGAGTCATGAGCTCATCAAGTACTCCTTAGCACTGTGAAATAAGACGTCAGTCCATCGTGGTTCCCCTTATGAGCAGCAAGTGGAAAGGTTGAGAGAGTCATGAGATCATCAAGTACTCCTTAGCACTGTGAAATAAGACGTCAGTCCATCGTGGTTCCCTTATGAGCAGCAAGTGGAAAGGTTGAGAGAGTCATGAGATCATCAAGTACTCCTTAGCACTGTGAAATAAGACGTCAGTCCATCGTGGTTCCCCTTATGAGCAGCAAGTGGAAAGGTTGAGAGAGTCATGAGATCATCAAGTACTCCTTAGCACTGTGAAATAAGACGTCAGTCCATCGTGGTTCCCCTTATGAGCAGCAAGTGGAAAGGTTGAGAGAGTCATGAGATCATCAAGTACTCCTTAGCACTGTGAAATAAGACGTCAGTCCATCGTGGTTCCCCTTATGAGCAGCAAGTGGAAAGGTTGAGAGAGTTCATGAGATCATCAAGTACTCCTTAGCACTGTGAAATAAGGACGTCAGTCCATCGTGGTTCCCTTCATGAGCAGCAAGTGGAAAGGTTGAGAGAGTCATGAGATATCAAGTACTCCTTAGCACTGTGAAATAAGACGTCAGTCCATCGTGGTTACCCTTATGAGCAGCAAGTGGAAAGGTTGAGAGATTCATGAGATCATCAAGTACTCCTTAGCACTGTGAAATAAGACGTCAGTCCATCGTGGTTACCCTTATGAGCAGCAAGTGGAAAGGTTGAGAGATTCATGAGATCATCAAGTACTCCTTAGCACTGTGAAATAAGACGTCAGTCCATCGTGGTTACCCTTATGAGCAGCAAGTGGAAAGGTTGAGAGATTCATGAGATCATCAAGTACTCCTTAGCACTGTGAAATAAGACGTCAGTCCATCGTGGTTACCCTTATGAGCAGCAAGTGGAAAGGTTGAGAGAGTCATGAGATCATCAAGTATTTCTTAGTGCTGTGAAATAAGAGCGTGAATCAATCGTGGTTATCCTGATGAGCAGCAAATGGAAAGGTTGAGAGAGTCAAAGTTCCTCCTTTAAAAATTAAAGAAATTAGTCTCCACACAAGAAACATTTATGTGGGAAACTACAAGGCATTTTCATCACGTAATATTATTATTTAGTTAGGCACCTATTTATTGAGTGGCCGGGGAAGGGGTAGCACCAAGGTTGAACTCTCTTCCGGATAAGCAAATCAACCTGAAGAAGAACAGTAAATGTTGGAAACGTCACATTGTTTTCTTATAAATCTTAGAGTAATTAGTTTGGTATAACTGATTTTCTCTTCATGTAATATATAATTTGATATTATTAACAAGGCTTGATGTCGGTGTTTTGATAATCTTGTATGTCAACAAAATCAAAACCCACAATTGCCATAAATATATGATTATCTCTTAGAAACTCTCAGTGCAGTCTGCAATATCAACAATAACCGAATCATATCGAACCAGGAAGAACGTTTACGAAGTTAGTTTACAAATGTCGTCTGCTCACTAACAATAAAACACTGTGTTTCAATTTGCTTTTAATTTAAGCTTGATCCAACTGGAATACTATTATTTTTTTTTATCATACATAAACATGCGTATGAGAAATTAAATTTCTTCTTCCTATCCCTAATAATTTATTGTTTTTAATAAAGATTACAAAGATTACGAAAGATCGGAGTACAATATAATCCTTTATATTGTACAATTTTGAATAATCTGAATCAAATATCTGAATGAAAGTGGTCTTTGCATAAATGACTTGATATAGTTGTTTTGAGTTTTGAGAGAAATTGTTCTGAAAGTAGGAATAAATTCGCGGAGAACAAAGGGAACGTTTATATTCATTGGAGCATACTCTCTCTTCTGCAGACTTGCAAACACCTGTTACCATTCATTTCGTTGAATGCGCTTATTAGGTTGAATTAATAATTGTATTTAGTATCATTCGCATTATTATAATTTTCTTATTGATTGAATTGAATAACTCAATGTTGTCTAAGTGCCTACACTTAGCAGACAAACGCTACTAGCGAGCGCTCGTATTTTTCCTCTTCGTATCTTGCCTATTTAGAAATTTATTCTTATCTATGCAATCTTCATTTTACTTATTTATTTATTTGTTTTCATTTGTACTCCATCTTTAACAGCCACCCATCTTGTTTTTTCATCTCTCTCTTTCACATGTTGGTAACAGGTGTCTATTCGTTTTTCACTATTCCAGTTTGTTTGTTTATACAATTAACGTTATAAGTTTTAGTTTCTGTACGTTACTATAAACATAGATATAAAATCAATATGATATAAAAATCACAATGAGTAAATTACTTTTGAAATCTTGAGATATTTACAATTTTAATATTTTGTCAATTTTCAGTTTTCATATTTTGACGATTTTTTAATTTTGAGATGGCAGATTTAGAAATATAATATTTTAGTGGTTTTAAAATGTTTTAAATTTTCACTACTTCTACAATTTCGAAATATTTGTTGATTTATGGTCTTTGAGTTTTTGATGAATTTAAAATTTTGAGATTTTTGCAGATTTACAATTTTAAAAGTTTGTCGGATTTAAATACTTTGATTTTTTTGAGATTTTTTTTATCGGATTTTTTAATATTAAGGTTATGTCGATTCAGCATTTTTGAGTTATTGAAACATTTACACATTTTGAAGCATTTTCAAAATTTGGCGTATTATCAATTTTGAGATTCTGTGAGATTTAGAATTCAGAGGTTTAATTATAGTGTATGACACTTATTACTGTTATAGGAGTAGAATTTGTTATTGTTATAGAATTTTATTGTGCGTGAAGCACAATACAGGTGGCTTCTTTATGGAGAGCTCTTATTTAATATTATTACTAGAGTAATAAGGGATCTTATAGACTCGGGACCAACACCTAATGAAATGAGTTAGGATCTGGTAATGCTGTAGGGATCCAGCAAGAGTTAATGCATGGATGTCAGGCAGGAGCTTGTCGTGCAGTACGAATACAACAAAAGTTAATGCATGGACGTCAGGCAGGAGCTTGTAGTGCTGTAGGAATACAACAAGAGTTAATGCATGAACGTCAGGCAGGAGCTTGTAGTGCTGTAGGAATACAACAAGAGTTAATGCATGAACGTCAGGCAGGAGCTTGTAGTGCTGTAGGAATACAACAAGAGTTAATGCATGAACGTCAGGCAGGAGCTTGTAGTGCTGTAGGAATACAACAAGAGTTAATGCATGAACGTCAGGCAGGAGCTTGTAGTGCTGTAGGAATACAACAAGAGTTAAGATGCATGACGTCAGGCAGGAGCTTGTGTGCTGTAGGAATACAACAAAAGTTAATGCATGAACGTCAGGCAGGAGCTTGTAAGTGACTGTAAGGAATTATCAACAAGTAGTTTAATGCATGAACGTCAGGCAGGAGCTTGTAGTGCTTGTAGGAATACAACAAGAGATTTTAATAGCATGAACGTCAGGCAGGAGCTTGTAGTGCTGTAGGAATAACAACAAGAGTTTTAATGCATGAACGTCAGCAGGAGCTTGTAGTCTGTAGGAATACAACAAGAGTTAATGCATGAACGTCAGCAGAGCTTTCGTGCTGTAGGAATACAACAAAAGTTGAATGCATGAACTCAGGTCATGGAAGCTTGTAGTTGCTTGTAGGAATACAACAAGAGTTAATGCTGGACCGTCAAGGTTCAGGAGCTTGTAGTCGCTGTAGGAATACAACAAGAGTGTAATGCAATTGAACGTCAGGACATGGAAGTCTTGTAGTGCTGTAGGAATACAACAAGAGTTAATGCATGAACGTCAGGCAGGAGCTTGTAGTGCTGTAGGAATACAACAAGAGTTAATGCATGAACGTCAGGCAGGAGCTTGTCGTGCTGTAGGAATACAACAAAAGTTAATGCATGGACGTCAGACAGGAGCTTGTAGTGCTGTAGGAATACAACAAGAGTTAATGCATGGACGTCAGGTAGGAGCTTGTAGTGCTGTAGGAATACAACAAGAGTTAATGTATGGACAACATCAGGCAGGAGCTTTGATGGAGAAAGTACTCAATGGGAAAAAGAATCATTAACTGATTGCATTACCTCAATCTGACAGTAGGTTTTTTATAACAAATTAACTCATAATATATATTAGTTTGGTTCTCAAGGCTATGCCAGCACAGAACGTGAATTTCTAAGCACAGCTCCTTTCGAACAACTTTTTCCTTTTCTAATCCTCAAGGCTGTAGATCTGTATTCTTAATTTACGAAAAGAAAAAAAGAGACATTTTAATTAAAGTAATTATAAACTTTGTTTCACGTTCTCGTGATTCGTAAGTTTTCGAAATAATATTACTATATAAGTTTTTCTTCCTATTTAATTACGAGTATAATAAATATTTGATTCTTTGACATAAGCATACAGAGTATTCATGTTGAATGCCTTTATTAAATAAGTATTCGGTTAACGCCCCAGAGGTCAGCATAAAAGCAATCATAAATATCTTGAGCTGCCTTACCTCGTGTTTTCCCCATTCTACAAGACCAGTCGGTACGGTTGTCATTTCCTAGGGTCTACCAACATCACTGTGGCCCCGGCTACACAAAGTGTTTCCCATAGCACCTTATCGCTTGTGACGACTATACTAATGAAATTAGTGGAAATGCAAGATTTAAAGACAATGGAACCATTGGAAATGTTCTATTCAATTTAGATGTTTGTACAAGAAGATTATTCAGATCCCTTGAGAAATACACAAGGAAACTAGTCAACCGTAAATATGGCGTATTATTTAATCAAACCTGTATATATCGTTATCAGCCTTTGGAGCAATTCACTTCTTTTCCTGAAGACGAGGACATCGAAATATAGTAGTGAGTTCAGTGGTTTCCTTTCTATGTGTTCTTTTTTAAATTCTAGTTTTTATATATATATATATATATATTCACAGTGAATCAGAAACACAGAACTAAGGAATAAACACACTTACTTACTTTATCAACTTACTGTTGGTCTCCAACCGTCTCTGAACCAGTGCGCTTGGTTTCCCTCTCTTATCTCTCCTGAAGACGGTTGAAACCGAAAATTAGAGACTGTAAGTGTGTTCTTTTGATTTCTCTATGTTTCTTTGTCTATATTGAACTCTATTTGTCCGTTTTGGATCGTATTTCAAACGAAAAAGTGTATATATATATATAAATGATCAAACCACAATAAGAAATTGGAAAACAAGACTAAGATCTTTCAACCGTAACAAGCGGTCTTCGTCAGTTGGGTTTTTGACTCTGACGAAGACCGCTTGTTACGGTTGAAAGATCTTAGTCTTGTTTTCCCATTTCTTATTGTGGTTTGATCATTGATTGTTATTTCACGTGTTTATGTGAAATCTTTATATATATATATATATATATATATATATATGTGTGTGTGTGTGTGCACAACGTCAGATAGCAAGTGATTCATAAAATTGAAATACTGTTTTCATTTGTTCTGACTCTGTTATCTCATATTCATGTGAAATATTTTTCCAGTTTCCTCTCTTTTTTACATTTTGTCTTTAAATAATACCTACTTTTAGTATCTTCCTTACCCCAAACTGTATATCCTGCTTCTTTTTCTTCTTTATTCTGTTTGAAAATTTATATTTTATTTTTCTAAAAAATATAATTATTTTGTTAATACATGATAGTATTAACTAAATTGTGAAGTTCTAATTTCTAGCACTTAGTAAAGTAGTAACTGAGGTTATTATAAGTGATTGTGGCACTGTTTTTTTTTAAATATAGAACTAGCAGTGTTACGCAGGCTTGGCCAGGTGCGAGATGAATGAGGTTGTCAGTACAGAGGAATGATCAGCTCATGTATGCTATTGCGGTTATTATTGTTATTCTATTTGGTCTTTAATTCTAGATTTCGTATTGCTTGCAGTAGAGGAGGCGGTAGTTTTCTCGAGAGGACGTACCGATGGCATTACCTATGTGTAGGCACGTCCATTGTCAGATTTAATCATCTATGAACCACAGACAAAAGACAAGTTGTTTTAGTTGAAAAATCTTATTTCCGTTTTTTCAATTCCTTCAGAACATTTCACATTGGTTTGTTACTTGTACTCCCTGGAACAGTATACAGTATATTACTTGGTTCAATGGAATATATCACATTGAGATTCGAATTAATTAGAAAAGGTTAGCTTGTTTAGAAGAAGCGGTATTTCTGTTTAATTTAAGAGTTAAATCATCAGTAATTTAATTAGCTTAACATCTCGTATTTCTTAAATGAAAGAATTTGTTTTGATAAACAAAGCTCGGAATTAAGTAATCTATGGTGTTCCGCTCTCAACTGATAACTGCTTCCCTGCAATTGGTTTTATTATTTATCAGCAGTTTAATCTCTTTTATCCAGTAAATTAAGAGTTTGTAAGCAGTTTATAAGCATGACTAAAACGTTCTTTTTCAAGATTTCCGGTTGTCCAAAACTGATAAATCTCTCTGAGATCTTGATGCAATTGATTTACTTATTTATTTTATTAACCAAAATTAAATAAAATATGATTTCCTCTTTTATTTATGTGTTTTTTGTCAATATAGTTTATTTAGTTCGTGGAACCGTTTCATTTAATTAGTTACAGATATATATCAACATCTGAACCAAAGCAAGATATGAGAGAAAGATCTTTGTCCCTTTTTTCATTTCTTAATTACATCGCACTAATATTTAATTTTAATTACATATTACATAATCATCATTACATAAAAAAACAAATAGTGGTAAAATATTAATTTAATTTGTGTCATTTACTCCTAGTAAGATGGTCTCATTCCTGTTTTCAATCTGATTTTCATTTTTCCATGGAGATTATTTGTAAGGACACAAGAGTAGTCTACTGCATAGTATCAGCATTCCGACTGGGAAGACACCTAGGAGTTTTTTTTTATTTTCGCATATGGGAAGGTACAAGTGATAGAATAGAATGTTTATATAAATGACATACTAATTCAGATCATACTCAATGCCTGTAACGTAATGTAGACCACAATGTACACCAAAGTACTATACCAGCACTTTTCCACATAGATGTTCTATAAATGATACATATATATAATAAGAATACATTTTTCATTTTCATATTGAAATCCATTGTGTATTTCTGGTTAGGTCACAGTGGCTCTTTTCCTTCCATAATATAGCAAGAGTTATCCGTTTCCTTAATGAATCGAGAACATGTGACAAGTCTCCTTGGGAATATCCTACATACGTGAGTAGAGTAGAATTGCTTATTATTTCTTCCACAATGAATTATAATAGCATTTAATTTAAGCTCTTATTTAGCCATAGTATTGTATTATACATATAAATCTGACAGTCTGTATTGATTATCTGCCTGTTAAGAAAAAAAAATTACTCTCATTGATTTCAAAATGGTCTTTACGATAGGGAATGAATTAATAAGGTGGCCCAAAAGAGTGACGTGGTACTTTGTTCTCTGCTTCGTTTAGCAAAGGTCACGTGGATAAGGCAGAAATGAGCTTGATGACTGTATTCCCACATGATATCTGAAACATGTACTAGGGCTTTCAACAGAACAGAAAGTTGAAGAAATGACAAAACTGATGGATGACTTAGGATAGGGAGCCTTGACAGGCAGTACTCCACTACCATCGAGTAAGTATTGCCTTTGCAAATGAAACATTATGCTTATGAAATAAACGTGCTCTTGACAGAAAATAACACATTAAACCGGTATGTATCCATGGATTCAGTGGTGTGCTCTTGTCATGGTCAAATGCTTCACACTCCAGACCATGCTCTCTTTTACTACATGATGTGGACGGATGATGGTCGACATGAACTGTTTAAAGGAATATTAGTTCTGGACGAACCTACCCCGACCACATGGATCTCCTCCCTTATTCTTTTTTTCCCACATTTCTAAATCATCAGCATTTTCATTTTTTCTAAATTACTTATGTTAAAATATTTTCAAGTTTATTTTATGCGAGTTCTAATGCTAAATGCTATTGTAAAACCTTTCAAACACTAAAAATGTAGTAGTATCCACCCTTCAATTTAAATTATTGTTAAACTAACTACTACCATATATTTGATTTTACTTTTATGGTTACTTATGTAAATGACAACAGTTAAAAAATATCTTATTTAATTTTTAGTTGTATAAAAAAGCACGTGGTATGTATACATGCTGAAAGAAACTTCCTCTACGAGAGATACTAGATAGAGACCAGCAGACTAAGAATATATATGTATATATGATCAAACCACAATATGAAATGGGAAAAAAAGAAAATTCTTTCAACCGTAACAAGCGGTCAGTTGGGTTTTTGACTCTGACGAAGACCGCTTGTGAGAGCGGTATTTCACATAGTAAATCTGCTTGTTATACCCACAGAGCTTAGTATTTTTTTCTCATTTCATATTTTGGTTTGATCATTGATTGTTATTTTACGCGTTTATTGCGAAATCTTTATATATGTATATATTGATATATGTGGGCAGAAAATCTTTTTTTTACACAAATGAAATTGAATAAGCAGCAGCCTCTGCATTCACGACGTTGGTCTAAAGGAAATTTCCATTAATAATAAACGAGAGACATGTACACAAAACTACTAAGAAAAACTAGTATGAAATAACTTTATTAAAAACACACACTAAAATTAACCATTAGCATGCTTTCAACTATTCATTGGTCATCTTCAGGTTTAAACTAAGTAACTAATAAGTTAATTAACTAATCTTTAATAACCAGACAGAACAACTACAATAAAAGTAAATCATTAAGGAAACACTGAGCCAAAGGAAAAACGAAAAGGTAGGTTCTAGCAAGGTTGCAACATCGTTCAGGTTGGACCATCAATTGTTGACAACCCTACTTGATTCTACCTCCCTAACAAGATAATAACTATTATCGAAAATTTTACAACTTGGAATAACATTAAGCTCATCATTCTGTATATTAAGTCTATGAAGGTATTCTTTAATATAAACGGCTTCCAAAATTGCTAATAATTGCTAACTGAAGTTGGTTCAAGGACAGTCTTATTTTGTGGTTTTTAATGATAATCAGTCAGTACCAATGGTTCGACTAATGTCATAGCAGTGTAATAAAAATAATGCCGGGCAACAAGCTTTACTCTCCCACTTACGGCAGTGCCAAATAAAGCAAGAGTTAATGGAAGTTTGAGAGAATTGCTATTTTTGAGGCTTTCAAGAAATAATAATTTGATACTAGCTATCTCATGATAACTAGTTGAATAATTGATTCAATACAAGCAGTACAATTGGTAAGGTTGGTTGATAACAGTCCCTTATTACTTTTTACAGATCTCCTTTCGAAATTCAGTTGACATGGTATTCAAAACTGGAGTAATTGAAAATTACCTGGTATTTACTTATTTAGAGAAATAGTATGATGATAAAAGTGTCCACAGACAGATGTTTTTATGAAAAAACCAACGTGATTCGCAACATAGAGTACAACTTTAGAATACATCTAGAATATAAATCAACTAGAAAGCGCTTTGAGTTAATTTTTAGGCTAGATTAACCAAAGAAGTGCACTACGTATTTGAAACGCCTTGTTCTTTTTGTTTAGATACTTGTATTATTAATATTTTTTCAACATTTCACACAGTAAATTTGCTTGTTATACCCACAGAGATGTAGATTCAATTCCCCTAATCCTGCATCCAGCATTGTTTATGTTGGATAGGAGGAAATCGGTGGTTGGGAAAAAGTGCAGTCAACCGTCTGTATTCACACCCCATCTATTGAATAAAAAAGGAGAGTTACTGAAATTATCGAAGAATAGCTATGCATGCTGTAAGTGAAATACTGTTATTGAAAGAAAGGGACGGTAACGAAATTGTTTGTTTGTTTTCCAATGCAAACAAATAGTTATAAGGCATTCACCTTTTAGTCCTGTTCTAGGGTCGGAAATTGTACCTCATTTATTATTTGACACCCATTCTAGTAATAGGCGAGCCACATTACCTGTTGATTCTACCCTGGGAGTACTAAATTTTACCTAACTGAAATGTATTTAGAGTAGGGATCTTTTAGGAGTACTTGACATCGTAATCAGGGGACCGATGGTTTATCGTTCTCTCAAAGGGATGATTGTTCAGATTTATCTACCCACACATGAATAATTTATTCATATATGAATAAAACTATGGCCAGACTGAGTAATGAATCATGGATATACCTATCTAGGAGCCATTGTACTAACCTGGCCCCTAAATAAACATTTAGTGTTCTGAAATCATTATGTAAAATGAACAGTGATAGATTTCTAAAACTCCTGTTTATGGCGTACATGTATGAATCAGTGGACTCCACAAACAGTTAGAAAAAGGTAGAGAGAAATACTAAGCAGTTTTGCAGTGGGGATTTCTCTTCTTTTTATATTTATGAAATAGTCTACTATAGTATAATTCTTATCCTGAAAGTATTGTTTCTTTTTTTTAGTAATTAATGGAATTTTTAGTACGAAAAGGTACTAATATTAATAATGTTTATGTTTGATGTGTTTTCTTTTGTTCCTTGGAAGGTAATAATATATGTGTACGGTAGGTGAGATGTGGGAACGAATTCATAATCTCTTGCTATTGTACAGCTTCAACTTGAATAAAATGCGGTTTCTTTTTCATTTCAAAGTGAATTATTTCTAATTTACTTATTTTTTTATTACAATACGGTTCATTATCATCTAGCTAAAAGGAAAGTTTTTTTTTTAACTTTATGCAAGGCGAAGTATATACATGTGTATATACAGGGTCAAATTCATCAGGACTCGGTCAGTTCTGCAGATTCAAATTGAACTTTTAACGCCAATATTACAGTTTTTATTTGGATCTTGTTCACAGGCCCAAAAATCGAGGGAAGTATAGGCCAAATATGAACAACTAAACATAACAAAGAAATACAACATGCAGCTGCAGTAGGAATGTCAGACAGCAATCAAGTGAAAAGACTTACAGAAGTATACAATTTTCAAACAGAAATAACTTAACTGTTGCATTCCTGTTATTTGTAGAAAACAGTTCAACTGTCTGGTTTGAATAAATACGCGACACTGAATTGCATCCATGCAAGACACCCGATTTCACTAGGCAAAACAAAAATGCATTAAACTATATAGAAACGATCGACAATATTTTACTTAGCACCCAAGTAGACAGTGTTTAAATTTGAAATGCCACTTCTATAATCAACGGGAGACTGGTCGTTTCTAACATAAATTTCCAGAGTTTCCCTTCTATGTTTATTTCTTTTTCAGCTATTATTTTATTTCACTAAAATCAAAGGTCTGACCTTATTGATACCATAAGTGGCATTAATCCTCTTTTTCCTTGTAGAATATATGTGCTGATAAGTTATTTCTTTCAAGAAACAATTGGTTCTTCCATAATAATCTTTTTTTCAATCTTTGCACTATAACATTGCATATGTAATTCTTTTGGAATCTTCTTTTTTATATTTGAAAATAGAGATTTCACTTTTCTTTTTTTTGGCTGTTTGTCAAAATATATTTTGAATACAATTTTAATTGTTTAAATCATTAGTTGTGCAATCCTTAATTGTGTGGTATTTACTCATTCTGAGGTAATTCTGAATTTTAATTGTTTTGGCTGATCCTTCAATATATGGACATTTAGAAATATTTTTATGTTGAACTTCTAAGCCAATATGTTATTTGTGCCATTGGGTATTTTTACCAAAAATGCTCAGTTAAATTTCCTGGATATTTATTTTTCTTATATAACTCTTTTACTTCTCTCTTATTTTTACATAGGAAGCATGAAAAACTTATTTCTACAACTTTTATACAAGATTCTTAACGCAGTTTAATTCCTGGTTCATAACATGGGAAGAGTTAGTATTCAGTATTCTTCAAGGACTGGTAGGTTTTGTGTACCAGTCCGTTAACATATTGCTATTTTTCCCTGTTTTAACTTTTATGTTCAGGAAAGGGTAAATGCTATCTTGTTCTATCTAACATGCAAATTTAAGTCAATTATGACATGAATTAAATATATTTAATAAATCGTTTATTTCTCTTTTTTTAATAATTATAAACAAATCAATACATAAAGTTTCATTAATTTCACTTTTGTGAACTATTACAATATTTTGATAATACCATATACATCTATACTGTATATGGTTATTTTATGCAGTAGAATAACCATAAATTTGTTTGCGAGAACTAGTCTTATCGGATAGGTCATAGGTAATACAAACTTCTGTTTATACATAACTCCGACGTAGTTATAAATATGATTTAGGATGGAGAAGAATTTTGTTTTGAGATGGAAACATGTGTTTCAATTTTATACCATAACTAATTTATTAATTTAAAAGCGAAATCTAATGTTATATTGCTAAAAAGAGATTGGACATGTAGTGAAATCATGATTATATTCTCATTTAGTACTTCATTCGTTAAGGCTTCCTTAAGTGTAATGACTTTTTCCATTGAAGCCGTCATACCTTGTACATTGGAGTAGGAGTTCTTGGACCGTTTTTGGACGTTGTCCATCTAGAAGTAGAGCAGATGGACAATGTCCAAAACCGGTCCACTAGTCTTAACTTCTTAATGCGGGACCTGATGGCAGCATGTACTCATGTGCAATTTGCACTATATATCTTTATTGGGTTTCATAATTACATTTATTCATTTACAAACCGTATTAATGAAATCTGAGTTAATGATAATCATTAATTTACTAAATATCAGAGGTTACAATATTGTTACTATTTTCCATTTTATTGAATATATATAATATTGCTTGCTAATTCCCTTAGCATAATTTACTGTTTTAGATTAAAAGTAAAAGATTTCAATTTAATTTTATTATAATGCGCTAAGTTAAATTGATATTCTTGTCGTTTGAACTTTTTCTAATTATTTTGACAATTTGTTAACAAATAAATTTTTTTATGTTAAACTTTTTTAACGAGTTAAGTACTCTTGCAATTAGATAGAACTAGGTGTGCTTTAAGTGTTTATATTAAAATATGATGATTACATTTCTTGTATAGTTGTTTTCATGTAGTAACTTGTTTAACTCTTTTCCCTCCTGTTAGCATGAACTGGTGATTCGATTTGTTTTTGCTTTGCTATGTGTAATGTTTAGTAATCACGCATTAAATCTTTTCTGTTTACATGTTTGAAACATTTCTGCTATCCATTTTATTTTATGATAACTATATGTTATAAAGTTGTACCTGATTGGGTGAGTACTAAACAGTTTGTTGACACAGGTTACGTTGCTAAATGGATTAAATTGCTCTTATAGCCAAGAATAGCCATTTGAGTGTGATGTGATGAGCTTTACACATTATTATGTCACGTGGGAGTCACTTAGTGTCCATTCTGCCAATTACTTTCCCCATTTTTTTTCTCTGGAACAACTGGATCTAAAGAATTGTTTAGGTATCCTTACAAAACTCATACCAGTATTTCAAAACAACTTAAAAGTTTATTTGAAAATTATTAAGGCCAGTTTTGCATAAATATGCAAAAACATTTCTTATGCTTTTATCCCTACAATTGTGAACACGATGCTGGTCATAGCGTTTGCCAGATCACAATACAAACCTAGTTCTTTGTAATAGAATTAACTGTATAGGCTTTTGCTTTTGTTATCAAAGCACAGATCCATTATATTACATTTTGTGAATTCAGATTTTTTTACATAACTATAGAACTGATTTAGAACATTCAATTGTACACTAGTTAACATTTATAGAACATTATGTACTTAAAATGAGTATATGTAATAACTTTCAATGCTTTTTTGGCAAAATTAAACTTTCGAGGTCTGCAGAAGCCATTTCTGACTATGACCTTTTGCATATGGCTGACTGGTGTCAGCCAATGTTTGACAAACTTTAATGACTTATGACAAAGACATTGTTGTGAATGAAACAACACCTCATTGCTAGTGAGCAATATCAAAGCAAGTTAAAGGTACTTTTTACTACTTATGACGTAACAGGTACAATATTATTATGCAGTCATCCTTTGCAGCCACTATAGAAGCATTAAACTGCATATCGTATTCATGTGAATATTAATATAAGTGTTTTGACACTTATTGCATTATGAAAATTGTATGAATTTCAAATATTACAACGAGAAATATTACACCAAAAGGAATTGCCAACGAGTTCCACCGGTATCCACTTGTGAGGTGGTCCTATAACAAATTATTGCGTTTTTGTTATAGCTAACAAAAAAAAAAATTTTATTTATTAGTAAAAAAATGTTTTCTGTTACTTTAAAAATCTGAAGATTTCTTCGTTTATTGCATTTGTAATCTCAAAGGTAATGCCAACATTTAAAAACTCTAGAATTAGTAGTCTAGGAGAAAAAAAGTTGTCTAAAAACAAGTTTTTTGAAGAAAAAGTGACTTTCCCATCATGCAAAATTGCTTCCAAAGAATACGTCTCATCTACATTATGAGACCCATTTTTGTGTAAAATATCAATTTGAACCATCAAAAATTCTGGACCGTGGCGTGTTCACAAACTTTGGATACATACTCACATTCTCACCCACACACAGATATCATCGAAAAAACTTCATAAAAGAACTTCTGGAACCTCAAAACATATAATTTCGTCAAAATCTCGAGTATTTTACTTTAAAATACTTCTTTTGCTTCTCTTTCTCCTTCTCTCTCTCTCTCTCTCTCTCTCTCTCTCTCTCTCTCTCTCTCTCTCTCTCTCTCATCAGTACCAGATGTTTTGCATCATTGGTTTGAGTATTAATGAGTCTGACGGAGACCTCTTGTTTTGATTGAACGATTTTAGTTTTTTTTTCTTATTTTCTTACTTTCACTTAGTTGTTGATTTATTTCACAAGTTTTTTGCGAAATCTTGTTTTATATATATATATGTTATTACAGATATCACCATACTTCACTGATACTTCCTTCTTAATCAGCTTTTAGGCTTTATAAGTAACACTGTTGTTATTCCTAATCAGCTTTTAGGCTTTATAAGTAACACTGTTGTTATTCCTACTCAGCTTTTAGGCTTTATAAGTAACACTGTTGTTATTCCTAATCAGCTTTTAGGCTTTATAAGTAACACTGTTGTTATTCCTCATCAGCTTTTAGGCTTTATAAGTAACACTGTTGTTATTCCTAATCAGCTTTTAGGCTTTATAAGTAACACTGTTGTTATTCCATCGTTACAGTAGACTCTATTTCTAGTAGTCAGAATTCATCAACTGTATTCATCATGTGTATTCATCATCCGGGCATGAATACTTTTTTCTTTCATTTTTCAACTAAAGTGTTTACAATTTTTTTAAAAACATTTTTTTTTTGACATACTAACAATTCTTTTTGTTTTTTGACAATGTAACCTAGATATTATGATATTTTTAATATACAACCACATACAATATATAAATGGAGTATTGGAAATATGGCTGAATATGAGTGTTTAAACAAATGAGAAAATGGAAAAATACGAAATTAGAATAAGTTGAAAGCTAGGATTTGAAATTGAAAGCCTTGTTTAGAAGGATTTTATGAATTCTGTCTTTGAAGTGGACGACGTGGAGTGTCGTCACTTTATTGATGCTGTGATTTGTCACCAATACTGACCAACCTTACTTCAAAGAGATGTTTGGTTTGCTCTCCAAGTCCCAATAATGCTTCCATTAGAGTATCAAGGTTTTTCAATAACACGAGAGTGCTCTCCAGTTCAGTTAGTACCTATCGTATTTCCTGGCAGCCAACTTCTATAATTCATTCT
Source organism: Hermatobates lingyangjiaoensis (assembly GCA_026182355.1). NCBI lineage: Eukaryota > Metazoa > Arthropoda > Insecta > Hemiptera > Hermatobatidae > Hermatobates > Hermatobates lingyangjiaoensis. The sequence goes on along the minus strand of JAPFBL010000328.1, from coordinate 2,605,317 downwards.
TTTATCCCTTTTATTTCAGTTTTTATTTAGTACCTGATCCTTTATCTCCCTGAGTATCAATGCTTTATATCTCCTTCACAATAACTAAATTTTCTTAGAAGCTTTGGCAATTGTTCCCTTGTGTAATACTTACTTCTCTTTTTATTTATATTGCGAAAATGTATACTTATATGATTAACACCTCTAAATATTAACTCTATTAACAATCTTATCTTTAAATATATATACGATTATTCAAACCGACTAAATGAACTGAATAAAATATATTCATAAAGAGAAAACCCAGACACTTCGACATTTCGACATCCGCCGCTACTAAGGGGGTGATGTGAACCGCTTGGAAGACAATTCAATGACTCATTAGCTGTGCAATCCGCAATCGTGTGCGCATGTATTTACTCATACTATGGATAGTACAAAGTCTACATGCAAAAGAGATTTTCTTTTGCGTAGACACTTTGTATTATCCATTTACCCCAGTACAAGTCAATGAATACATTAGTAAGCCCCCAAAAAGATTCAGTAATTCTATTGTAAAATCATTGCATTGCAAACTTCGTCTTAGTAAATTTATACAGCATCTAGAATAGTAACTATCCATCTATTTACAATAATACATAGATTAATGTAAGTTTAACTAATTCTTAACACTACATTTTTCAATATGAATAATTACGCAGAATGACAATCATTGACTTACTATTAACTATTCAGCATCCATTATGTTATTACATGACTTTTCAAATTCTATATATTACATTTGCATAACATTAACTTTTGCTGAGCCTAGAAAATAATTTTAGTGCAGGATGTCTCATCATGCTGAATTTTCCGTTTTAGCCTTCCCAATAGTTTTTTTGAAGAAAAATAAATTATTACTTAAATCTCAATCCTCTCACATCAGGAATGTACTAAATGAAATTTATACTATGGAAACTTTGTATTAGCAGCACTGCTCAATTTAAATCTTTGATTTAAGTTGCTGCTATTCACGTTAAACCCCACAGCGGAGTAGCTACATGAACCTCTCCCTCTTGGTATAAACCCACTTAGATAGGTAAATCGCAATAGCTCTAGATGTTTAAAATTTAATGCTGAAATCTGATTTTAATTATACGATATTCAAATAAATTAACAAAGAAATTAACAAAACAAAGGTATCATTCAAGTAGGGCTGAATTAATGGGCATATTTAAAACTTTCACAATTGATTCAAATCAAGTGGAATTCATTCTAGAAAATTATTTTTAAAAAGTAGGTATTTCAAAATCACCATCCCTATTTTGATTTTTATTATTAACTAACAGTTATATCAAAACATTCATCTCTGTTTTAAAACAACCTGCCCTGCTTTAGCTCTTAATATAGCTGGGTAATCGTCGTTTGATATATTTTTATATCTGTTTTGCTTTATCACTGAATTATTTGATAACTTCTGTATCATCTTTCTATACTGTCATAATTAATATATTATAGGGTTCAAATGTTTATAATATATGTAAATGCTTTTGTATGAATTTCTTTTGTTGAAGATTTTTACGTCCATAAAAAAATTAAATTAAGGGCTGTGGCTTTGATTTTTCTGGACGAAAATATGCTTCTGTATAACTCTGTATGTTGCTAATGATTTTATTTCTCTTGGAAAGTAGCAATCTACCTCTGTTTTTTGTGTGATCTGAATGGGTATTGGCAAATATTACAACTGTACAAGCGTAAGAATTACTTATGGAAAGATACATTAGTATATGCATACTAATATATATATATATATATATAATATATATATATATATATAATATATATACTAATATATATACATACACTCTATACATATATATATATATATATAACAGATTCAATAATATATCGACCGTTTGATAGAATAGGTGTGTTCTCTAATCGGGGTTCGGTCAATTTTCCAGGATAAAAAATCAAACTCTCGTTGCCAACGTTTCGGTTTTATTTAAAACCTTTTTCATAGGCCTACAAACATAGGATAATAAGAAATCACATATCAACATCAAACATATACACAATATGAAAATGGATTGTTACAACTCATGAATATTACAAGCAGAAATATTTCAGAGATACATAAAACAATATTACCTACAGAAGTAAGAATTTTTTAACTAAGAAAATGAAATTTACATTATTTAAAGGAACAACAATGTTAGCCGGACAAAACCTTCGACTAGACTAATAAGATAACATTACAAATAACCTCAACACTGTTCACTCAAGGGAACTAAATAAATCAAATTTCACTAAACCTCAGCACATTTTCTTAGTTAAAAAATTCTTACTTCTGTAGGTAATATTGTTTTATGTATCTCTGAAATATTTCTGCTTGTAATATTCATGAGTTGTAACAATCCATTTTCATATTGTGTATATGTTTGATGTTGATATGTGATTTCTTATTATCCTTTGTTTGTAGGCCTATGAAAAAGGTTTTAAATAAAACCGAAACGTTGGCAACGAGAGTTTGATTTTTTATCCTGGAAAATTGACCGAACCCCGATTAGAGAACACACCTATTCTATCAAACGGTCGATATATTATTGAAACTGTTATATATATATATATATATATTACAGAATGTTAGTTACTATTCTTATTGTTTTTAATAATAAAATTCTATGGTATTTGATATAGTATATTCGATATAATATATTTGATTCGATATAATATTGATATAGTATATTTGATATAATATATAGTATATTTGATTTTATATTTACATATATAATTTTTTATTATTGCTTGAGGGAGTTGAAGTAGGCGTGGCCTCATTAGTGGCACAAGTGGATGAGGGCGTGCCATTTTATCTGTTAGTTTATTTCATTTCAAAACAGAGGCTGAGAGATATAGAGAAAGAGACAAAGAGAAGTGGAAGGGGGGGGGGGTGAGAGAAAAACAGGAGTGAAAGAGAGAGAGTGTGTGTGAGAGTGAGAGAGAGATGAATAATGAGAGAGGTGACAGTGAGGGGGAGGGACCACCTCCCAGGGATATGTGGCCGAAGGTTGCTGAAGTTAAGAGTCCATTAGTTATTTATATATATAAATTAACATCCAGAGTCATGTCAAATACAAGTTTAATATAGCATAGCAAAAAAGTCGTCCTAAAGCTGAGATGAGAGCTGTTTCTATTCATCTAAGGGTTGTAGCTAATTTCTACTTGACAGTTAATACGACAACGTTTATCGCCATGCTTAGAATAGGCAAAGTGCATACATTACTCGAGTTCTAATTTATTCAACAACTAGAGCATATGTGTATTCGAGGCTTTCAGTAAAGCCTCGGTCGTTTACATTGAATGGTAAAACACCATCATTTACATTTTGAATCAATTATCAAAGTTCCTGTAAATGATTAACAGAATTTTCGATAGATATAAAAATCAACTTTACTTCTTTTTTTTTCTTATTAAATATTCCCCAGTTATTTCAACTTCTAATCAATTTTATAATACTTGTGAACATGAGTTAGAACGATAAAAACGTTGTAATGTATTAGTTAGGATATTTGAAAATGATCATCACGTATCACATCCTTACCGAAGTACTCTGAATACTTCATATAAAAATGATATTTCAAACAAGTAATATTATGATTTTTCTAACGCCTGCAGCTTTCTCTGGCTTTGACCGGTGACAATAATAATTAAATTATTAGTTTTATTTGTATAACGTGTGATTTATGGGTTTCACAATTTCTTTATTATAGAAAATCTAAGCTAAATTTCAGGTGAATCACAATTACATAAAACTAAAGAATCTGATGAAAAGGAATATAGTTCACACTAACTCTGTTTTGTCAATACTGAATTTAAAAAGGAATAGTTTTTAATAATTACCCTTGAACAGGTAATGTGGTTCCCCCCTCCATTATGAAAAAGTGTTCCAAATAAATTGAGTCAAACTTTCAATTCCTAAAGCAGCACTAAATATGAAAGCGTGTAAGTGGGGAGTCGGTAACAATCGCTGTCAATTAACTTACTGTTCTTGATTTCACCAATCCATGGATTAAAGTGCAAACTAATGATACATTATCCGATGGAAAAGACAGTATGAGATATGTTTTATAGGAACACGTAAAACACTGCTAGGTGCAGGTCAAAGTTTGAACCATCGGAAAACTTCAGTTTAACAGTTTTGATATTTGGAGACATTAAATGACGCCAGAGGTAAAAAAATTTGAAATCTAAGTTGTAGAGAATGAAATATGGAACCGGCTATGTATCTTTTATTTCTTTTGCCTGTTATTTTGTCTGATGGCTGATAATAAGGACATCGTGTTTGTTACCCATGTTTGTTCTTAGTTATTACGATTCCGTTATTCATTTTACAAAAGCTACATTCAGTGTCTTTATAATCAAATGTACATTCAAATTATACCATTCATTGAGAGGCTTTGTAATTATTTATGTAGTGTATACACATTTTAAGAAAAACACTAATGAAAGTTTCTACATAAAATTATTTCATAGACAACGTGATTTGAACGCGTAGTATGCACTGAAGTATAAATATGCCGGATAACATATTTGGCATGATGTTTTAAAACAGTAAAAGGTACACCCATAATTACTGTTTCATTCAAACATAATCTATGGTTATATTATTTTTTATGATTGCATTTGTCTATATTTCCTGCCTAATCTGAAGAAGAACGCCACAAGTTATTAAACTTTATATCCTCTAGTAAATGACAATATTGCTGGGGAATACTACAGTGTTGAAAGCATGAGGGGAGGGGAAAAGTTTTCAAGAGTGTCATTGGGTGGCAAGGCTGTTAACAAATAATGGAGAAACACGGCTCTAATGTAGTAATTCAGAGTCTTTTTCCATTTTTCGTACTTATAAAGCTATAAACAAGCCTTTAAATAAATATGAAAAGTTGTATGACGCTTTTAGATGTGATTGACTTTGTATCTTCCTTAGACAGCATCTATAAAAGTATACTGATGAGTGCACCAAGATAAAACTCACAAGATAAGCGTCCTGAAGACACCACGGTATTGCCATACAGTAGTGATGTCTAACAGGTTTAAAACTCAAACTCTGAACGTCGAGAAGAAACATCTAAATCTTCATGCTCTAAATAGTGTCTTCAACTACAGTGCTTAGTTCTTACATTCCGTCATTCATTTTACACAAGCTACATTGCTGAAACAAAGCTCAGATTTATCATTTATTAGCTCCCAAGTCACACTTTTGTCATTGAATAGCTGCCAATGTAACCAAAAATGTTACGAAATAAAATCCTGTAGGCTATATTAACTATTTAAAGTCATTATTGCCATGCTGTGTTGGCAGGAATTAAATAGTGCTAAGATAAAGGTGATTTATGATCATTTCAATTATCTGTCTCAAAACTATTTGACTGATAGGTATTTCCGGGTTAGCGAAGGAGCTGCTCTTTCCCCCTACTTCAATAGAAAAGCTGGTGTGCCCCAGCGTCATGCTCCCACTCTGTACCAGTATACACTGACATCCCACACATACTCAAACAACTATTTTCACCTTTGCAGATGACACAGTAAACCTATCAACTGATTCAGATCTTCTTCGTTCCACTCAATTCCTCTAACAATATTTACTAGATCTGGAATCTAGGTGCCAGAAGAAAAGAATCAAATTAAGCATAGAGAAATCAATCCATATTACTTTTACACTAAAAAGAGAAGCTTGCCCTCCTGTCTAGACTAATAACTCTTTCCTTCCAATTGCCAACATAGTGCGATATCTGGGGTTGTACATCGGCAAACTACTGACGTGGAATCCACATACAAGACTGAAGTCAGCAGGTAGTAATGAGATGATATAACATGCTATCTAGACTTCTCGACAAAAGATCAAATTTGACTCCACACAACAAAAGACTAATATATACTACAATACTTAAACCGATTTGGACTTCTGGACTCAAAATCTAGGGATCAATCAAGCATACAAATATCTGAAGAATCCAAACAGCTCAATTCATAATCCTTCGAAAAATTGTGCAAGCTCCCTTTTATGTTTCTAATGATACCATTCATGAGATTGGAAAATTTCTTTTATCTACCAACAAATCCGATCACGTTATCGCAAAATTCATGACTCTTTACCCTCCAACCTGAACCCTTTAATTGAGCAATTATCATCCCACCAGATTCCTACCAACCCTATTAAAAGGCTAAAAAGATGTTGGTCCCTTGATCTACTCAGCAATGTTAACTAATTTCAAGTGATCAGATTAATTTATATTATTCTGTCATTTTTATTATATATTATATATTATTTTATTACTTTACTATAAGTAAAGTATAGTGATCGTGAAAAAATTCGATCTCGAGATTTTGACGGAATTACATGTTTTGAGGTCCCAGAAGTCTTTTATGAAGTTTTTTACGATGATGTCTGGTGTTGTGGGTGGGTGGGGGGTGGGTGGGGGGTGAGTGTGTTAGCATTGCTTGTTACCACGCTACGTCCAGAATCTTTGATGGATCAAGTTGATATTTTACACAAAAGGCCCATAAGGAAGAAGATCCCTATTGTTTGCGAAAAAATTATGCATGATGGGAAAGTCACTTTTTTTGCCAAAAACCGTTTTTTTTTAAACATTTATTTCTCCAAACTGATAACCCGAGTTTTGAAATTTTGACATTATCTTTGAAGGTTACAAAGGAACAAACAAAAAAATAATTCAGAATTTTAAAACAACAGGAAATATTTTTTTTCAATAAAATGTAAAAATTTTGACTTATAATTCAATCTCAAACCTTGGAAGCGATACAAGCCAACTGTTTAACGGACAAGAAAGAAACTATGTCTATAAATATAACATTATGTGTAAAATGAGTGAGATTTTTTTTTTTAAAATAACATTCGCTAATGGGGTGTTACAGTACGATTTCTGTTTCAGAAAATGTTTTTTTGACGTTAAACGGCTCATTAAAAATATTTGAAAATTTGACCAAAAATGGAACAGAAAATTAGCAATTCATAAAAAAAATTCATGAAGTTCAATTACGGAAAGAGCAATAACGATATAAAAACTGTTTGTTTATCCTAGACTATGAGAACACCTGCTATACTTGTCGAATTTTTTATATTTTTTTACATTTTTTACATTGACTTAGAAATTTTTTGAGTGAATCCACTGAGATAAAATTGATTTTATAAAGGAAAAGTTTAAATTGTTTATTGACGTATATAGATGTAAGAGGAATAATATTGTGCAGGAAAATGATAACACTCACTCAGAAAAAACGTATATATGTTATTTGACAAAGGGGAAGGAAAAGACTTTATTAAATACTAAAAGCTTATTATTTATTATTTTAAAGATTAAATTCCCAGTATGATAATTCTATAAAAGACCAAAAATGTAAATGATAATTCATAATTGGAATCTTTCGTTTAGAGATTCATAAATGTAATATCGTACATCTTTAATTAACAAATCACCTTAAAAAAAACATTTTCTTCGCAGTTTAAGATGTTTTTCAGAGAAAAAAGGGTTTTTCCTGTTTTAAATTTAAAAATTTACTTTAATATCAATGTAGAAGATGTCAAGTAAACGATGTAAAAATCCACTGGCTATTTGAACAAAAAGCCATGTTCTCTTGTAGGAAAATATTTCGTATCAAGAAATGTTCACTTTGGTTTTTCAAAAATGTTATTACTGCTGTAGTATACTAAATGCAATTATTTGCAAATAATAAATTATCTGTGATGTACAAAAATAAGCTTATAAAATGATATGTCCTTCAATCCTATCTGTACTACCTCAGGAATGAAAGGCTAATTATTATATCCCATTTAGATGTTTACGTTATGCTTAAATGAGACGTTATGTTTTATATACTCAAGAAATAAGACATTAAGTTACTTATAGTAAAGTAGAGTGTAGGCCACTCCAGATTTTTTTTATTATACGCTGCCATCACCAGCTTTCATGATTCACTAAATTCTTTGACTTCAAATTACAAATCAAGTCATACACCAGATACAATCGGCTTGTGTTGAAGAATGTTATATGAGCACTCTTTACTTGGCAGCAATGACGCATACATTGACATGTTTTTTACAAATAATATTTAATTCATTTTGTTGAAATCGAAGTAAATGAAACTGCATATGTACACTCCGATACAGCTGACAATCTCTAATGCCTGAAGAGCTCTGAGTTAGATCGCTAAGAAGTACAGTGGGATCATTGTTGTAGAGGTAACTGCTTAGCCGGGTCATTTTTATTTTATTTTATTTTTATTTTAGCCAGCATTTTGAAAAACACTGCAAACCTACCTTAAAACAGCACGTAAATTTGAGGCACTTAAATAGTTCCTTGTCAAAGTAAGAGCTCCCTAAAATTATAATGAAATATATATTATAAGCAATTATTAAAATATAATGTTATTATTATGTATTATAGTATACTTGTATTTTAGTATAACTACAGTATTAAATATTACTATTCTGTTACATTTAAATGTTCTATTAAACATTATAATGATTTTTGATTTCTAAGTTATATTATTTGTGTTCTAGGTTTGTGAGAATATCTGAATTTCAAACTGCTTTTATGAGGTATGCTATCTCTTAATTAGTTTTCTAGATGTAGCATATAAAATACTACTATAATATATAGTTCATATAAGTTTTCTAAATAATCAATGATTACATTTATACATCATTGATTACAATCAGCAACTACTTCCTGTATTTCAAAAGCCACTTTTAGTTATAGAATGGAGATAAAATTCACAAAAAGTAGAAAAATCATAAGTTTTTTTTATACATATTCACGTTTGTAAAAGTGATAGAAAAAAAACTATAAAATTTTATTAAAAAACCTTTTTAGTTCAGCACCTATACCTAAAACAGTTTAGAATAATTGTGTGACATAAAAAAGCCATGTATGCAACACTTTTGTAAATTTTTAAAATGGAGTTCCGATTATTTGAGGAATGATCACCTTCGTGAAAGTCACCAATGTTTCTCCGATAAACAACAGAAAACAAAACACTTTAGGTACAGTTTAGTAATGGAAGAGAAGGAAGTTTCAAGGAACTGACTGAACAAAGCAGGTTAGAACTAATGACAGACTATTCGCAAGCTGATGTAAAGGTCCTTGGAAGTCGCCTGTAATACAATCGTTTAAAACAATAAAAGTAAATTATATATATTTGAAAAACACACGTGTCAGCATGAGTAATAACACCGACTAGTGGTTTTGGTCTCATTTATGAATTTCTTACTATGTTTTTGCCGATGATTTTTATTTCACATGTGTATTGGGAAAGTGTGTGTATATTTAAGCAAACTTGTTCAGTGCAGTTGCAATAGATAATAACATCTGTCGCAATTAAATCACTTATCATCTTAGACAAAGAGCAAACTAGAATGCTTTACTTGAAGGAGGACAGGAACGAGGAGACAGTGCTTTAAAACATGCTATCTTTTAGTAATGTATGTAACCAATCCAAACGTTCTTGATAGTTAGTTCGGTTATAAAAAACGTCCTGTTGCTGAAGTTTCTACGTATTTTACAAATCATTTGGGTTATAAATACTTATGATAATATGTGTATCATTTGATATCAAGAAGTTTTCCCCTATCTATCAACGTTTTTTTTTTATCTTCAGGGATGCACTTTCCAGTATCTTCGGCGAAGCTGGTATTCTCAGATGTATTTTTTTGACAATTTCTTCTCCGAAGCCTCCCAATGATCTGCGTAGTATGGTTCAATGTGGTTGTCCTGGCTTGTGGCTCTATCACCACGCATTGATTACCAGTAATTAAGATGGTTTCATCGAGTCATATTACTATAATGTATTGATGATAGTCTATCACGAGTCTATCCATGTAATTATAATAGTCCATGGATAGAACCATGATCAGGCTCTATCATCAATCCTCTTCCTTAACAATCACATCTACCCTATTCCTCACCTACACTACGAAATTTTACAGTGAGCCCGTTAAATATAAATTATCATCTAAACCACTGTAATAAATTCAGAAATTTGATTGGTTCCATTTATATATATGTACATATATATAAATGTACCCCTTCGTCAGGGGTTTTTGACTCTGACGAAGACCGCTTGTTACGTTGAAAGATCTTAGTCTTGTTTTCCCATTTCTTATTGTGGTTTGATTATTTATATATATATGTACATATATTTAATTTAATAGAGATTAAAACATAGGAGAAGACCGACAAAAACTGATATTTTTTTGTTTGTTTTCATCTAAATAATGCCATTGTTTGAGATAGAAGCAGCAACTGAAAAAGTTCCTCTCGTGTTTTGTATAGTTGCAATGCACTAAGAAGAGCAAACTAAGCACATGATGGTTAACATGAAAACAAAAAGAAATGGGGATAACATACTTTTATAAAAAAAAAAACATTTAGAACATGTAAGCTTGATGATAATAATGTTTAAATGTATTCTTTAACTAAGCAGAAATAATTTCTGGTTTTTAAATAATTTATGTATCTAAGAAGATGGTTTAATCAATGTTTATTTAAGAAATCTGTTGGTACTGTTTGATATACACACTATCTAATTGGTCCTGAACAAGAGACAAATGGTACTTATTTAATAGAAGGGAGCCTTTTGGTAGAGACCTCTACTGTTTGGTTAAAGTTGTGGTCAGCACTGGGAATGGAGCATTGCCGAAGGCAGCTAGTTGACAGGTCCCCAGAACTGCCCACCCACAACTGATTAATGTTGCCAATTGAGTGACTAACTTCAACAGTCCACTGCGCTCCATTTGCCCTTTAATTGCTTCTCCCTAATTTTGCCCTGTAATCAAACTTTTTGTTAAAGAAATGTAAAGAAATCACATCATGTATCTACAAATTCTCTAATTAATATAGTAATAACAACGGTACCACAGTTATTATCATTTTCTTTATTAGCATAATTAGTATAAACATTTACTTTACTAATGTTGTTTTTACATCAGAAATATATATAGTAATTAAATGAATACTAAATAGACCTCATAGACTTCTGTAAATGATAAATTGCTTTAAAAAGAAAACCTTTGTCCTAACGAAATAAAATGACTAACTCATTAGTTGTGCAATCCGCAATTAATTATGTGGTATTTAAAATGATTGAATTAATAATCAACAAAAACTATAATGATCAACACAAAAGTTTAAAAAAGAATTAAAACACCATTTCGTTGTGTTTATCGTGTTCAATGCTGCAATAGGGAACAGTATTTAATAGGGATAAACTAAATAGAATAATTAGTTCATTAATAATGAATTAATAAAATAATTTACATTAAAAACAGTGTTTAATTGTATAGTAACAATTATGTAATCTGGCAATAATCTAAAATATTAAGAAATGCAGGAATTATTTTGTTTTTAATTGGATTACGTTTGTAGTGGGTTAATGTCAATTGCGATTTCAGATATGGATATATGCTCTGTACAAGTATATTAAAATAATTTATGTTTAGTTAAATTAATTAAGGAAATAATTAGTGCTCTAAAAATGTAAGCAAATGTGGGAACTCATGCTATCTGTACGGTGGAGGTTAACAGAACATCATTGTTTGTATTTTTTTATTAATTAATGATTCCTTTTATTTTGTTCTATATAGTAAAAAGTTTGATATATTTTTGGTTTGAGATAGTTAGTGGAGCAATTTGTGTAGCTTTCATAATAATGACGTGTGAGTTATTGTTCTCTGAGGCTGTAAACTATCATAAGATGAAGTGAGACTCCGGGAGTGGTACCGCTAGGAGGCACGGTCCATTGGTGTCGGTATACCTTGCCAAAATATTCGCCATTAGTTATCTGTAGTGGTCTCTATCAATGGTAGAGTTCAATCTCACCCGTGTTACTCTTCAGCAAAACAGATTGAGTTTGAGCCACACTGACTGCTTTATGAAGTCAATTTTATCTTGTAGCTTGAAGAAACTATGACACCCATGACCCAAGTTATGGCGGTATCATCGACTGATGTGACTTCCACTAACCTCTGTGGTACTAGTGACATGCATATTGTGTTCGCCCAGCTGACTCATTCCATTAGCACTATCTCAAGGGAAAAAAGCAAGGACGTTTTGAATTCAGTTGATGTTTAATACTTGATAGAAGCAGTTTTGTTTGGTTATGTTAAAGTTGCTCTCTGATATGGAATAGCTAACTGAGGCTATATGTTGCTGATTATTTGCATAGATATTCTAACTGAATATCAAACACACAGTGGCTTCCCCTCTATATGGCACAGTGACAAGCAAAACGCCCTTATCTCACTACTATTTATATAATTATTGCCTCACTTTACAAACAATCCATTTGATCATTGTCCCGCTTTTAAACCGCACACGCTCCCCGTCAACGCTCTTTACACCAGCAAAAGTCCCTTCAAAATGCTTTTCGTTTTATCTATCATATACAGTATGTCAGCCATATTCCGTTCATTCAAATAGTCAAATGTTCACAAAGTTTTTAACCATACTAAACTTATAAATATAAGGAATCTGTTGATTGAGAAGCTTTCATTGAATGAAACATTAAAAAAATGGCTAATTCCTAAGAAAGTATATATTGGTAACATCAACCTTCTTTAAAACCAAATAGCAATGAAACGGTAAGATTCAGTTTGATTGGTAAGAATATATGGACGGCGTTATGCGCTGAGTTCGATAGGACTGCTTGAAAAAGTTTAAATAACCAACTGTTACAATGGCTATAGAGCAATGGTAAACTAAGACATAATGATTTAGCAGTTAACATGCAGAACCAACTTTCACTATGCAACATGTCCACCTTAGTGATTACACAGTTTTCAGAGAACCTCAGATGAAAATTTCTGGAATGGATTGTGTCACAATGATTGATACTGTTTCGATGTTCTTTAGACTACTTAATTGTTGGAAATAGTTTCGTTGTGGCCAATGCTGATTTCCTTATTTCTGCACAGCTGTATGTCAAGTATTATAACAAATTCAATGACCGAAAATATTTTTATGATTGAATGGTCATATTCTTATTAATCTGGTTTAAACCTTTATTCTTTTATCATATGCTGGACCTTTTTAGTTAAGTCACACAGTTCCCTCTCTATTACCTCAGTGATACTGTAGACACCACAAGATACTGTGGACATAACTTGTGCTATAGTATTTTTTCTTTGTATGATAAGGTATAATGTCTTATACACTTTTCGTTAGTATTTCTCTCCTAAAGGAGAAACTAAAGTTTCTTTAAGTTATTATTAATGGGAAATATGAAGAACACACTGTTTTTCTTTGGGTTTCATCTGTTTATCGGTAGTTGAGGGAGGGACCGCCGCCTTGATTAGGCTCTAATGCATCTACCTCTCTTATCTACCCGATAAGCAGTGTAACCTGATGAAGAACGTCAAGTTGTTGAAACGCGTTGTTCTTTTTAATCACACCATCATTCATTTTCTCATTTTTGTATAACCGTAAGTCCACTATTACCAACTACTATTGCTAATAAATAATTTAATACATAATGAATGAAATATACAAAGAATAAGAACCTAAAGGATTCATTGTAGGGTTCAAATAAATCATATTAAAAAGGTGTAATTCATTGATTTAATGTTTTTTTTCTCTTCCAATCATTTTCTGCTTCCAAGAAAAAACCAACGAGAATGGATTGAGTAAATTAAAAAAAAAAAAAAAATGAATTGGAAAATGAAATGGAGGTGTAGAAGTAGAAAGGTGGGTTATTCAATGCTATGAACTACTTGTCTTGAACACAGGCAAGTGAGCCCTAAGCTCTCTGCCTCCTTTTCATTGTTCAGTGGAACACAAGCTTGCGGTATTGTTGCAAAAGTTAACAGGGATTAAGGCCTTGCAGCAGTTCTTTTTCCACCCTCCCTCCATGCTTCTGTATTCTGCTTCCCACCCCACACCTCTGATTAATGCTACATAACTGACGTCATTAATAACCTTTTGTCCACCAAACAACACCATTATTAAACTCTTTTTTTTTTTCTTTTTTCGCATTGCTTAAGTATGATAAATTTGATTTTAAGAGCAAAACAGCTTTTATTTAATTCTTCTTTTTTTTAAAATTTAAAGTCTTTTATTTTATAGACTTCCATATATGTCATGGTTTTATTTACATATTCTATATATGAATACAATATATAGTTAATAATAATCTAGTTTAACATGTTTTTTTTATATAGTGGCTGAGAAGTAGCCTTCAGTAAACTAGGTTGTAAAATCTGAATTGGGCGTGTGTTGCATTACAACCGTCCGATATTGACATGTCATATGATGTATAGCACTTTGCATTTGATACATTTACTTAGGTTAGTTTATATCCTTTTTTAAAAATTAAGAAAACCTATAATGGCAAATAATGTCATTCTCATTGAATAGAAGCGAATATCAAAGAAGCATTGGAAATCCCAAGTGCTGACACGTTAGGAGAAACTCATTGAGAATAAACTGATACTATATTTCTCAAACATGGGATGTTACTGGCTTGATTCATTATTATATTCATCAACTAGTTGGCTAGTTTGTAACTTGCTTCAAAACTTGTGTTTAAATCATAATTAGCAGGTGCTTAGGCCTTTTTGATAATAAATTTAATCATTTTATTATAAATGTAGCAGTCTATTTCATAATTAATATCTCCTTTTTGGTACATATGTTAGTTACGATTTTGACCAACAGAGGGTTATATAGAGTAGAAAAGAAGTAATAGGGTTTTAGTTGATGTTATTGTTACCTGATCGTAACCGTTGAGAAGGATTCTGTCGGATACGTAGACCACCTAATTCGCCTATCCGTCGGCGTCCTCGTCGCGAGAGTCGGTAACAGGTTACGCTGATTGCATAGGCTGGCTAGCAGGAGAAAGCTTTGTTGCTGCTGACCTCACCTGCTGAACCTGCCTTAGCTCTTTCAGGAGTTCCACCTGAGAGCTTTTAAAAATACTTTCGATAACCGGGGCTGGGAAGTCGTCCATGCGGGATTCCTTTGAGGGTCTCGCATGCCCCACTGTTGGAGTTAGACTCATGATGACTGTAGTTTCTGACCTGTGAAGTGTAGACTCTAGAGAGTCTCAGTATCTTCTCGGTAGGTACCCGCATAACAACAATTGGTAGCTAGACCCTCGATGTTTACCATTGGGTAAGGTCCATTAGTTAGAAGGTGGACTTGAAAACTCATATAAGTGAGGCCCGGCCCGGGTCAAGGGTCCGCCCGAATTCTTATAGATACTATAAGAGAAGTCCTAAAACTGACGACTTAGGGGAGTCGCCAACTGTTACCTGTATTGTCAACACAAAAGCAAAACAGTGTGCAGTGTCTTACTTTCCAAATAATCACATTATTTGTGATTTATTTGAAGAATAAAAAAGATTATTTTTAAATAAATTTTGATTTTTTTTAACAGAGACATGTATTTATAAAATAAATAAATTCATGTTATTATTTACTTAATATGTGTAAATATTTCACAATATTTACACATTTTGAGTGAACTGCTGTGGAGCAGTTGAGCATACATTTAGTCAAATAAAGTATGAGGAATTAAACAGAAATCGACGGTTCAATAACACTACCATTTATATGTTCATATCTGTTTTATAATATGAAACATTATCTTGATGTAGTTTCCTGTTAATGAGTAACTATTGCTAGTTGCTACTAACATTGGAAAATTTAACTTGAATGGTGATTTACTACTACCAGAAGTAAAAATAGGCCATGCAAGGGTAGATGCATTCAAAACAAGATTTTTATGTTAGCGTAGTTTTGCTCTACACGTTTCAGGATACAAATTAGTATGGTCATGACAATAGTAACCTCGAATAGTACACCAAGGAATATGAAGTCAACAAATTATATTTCTCTATTTCATTTTTAATACGTATGTAACCAACGGGGAAAAGAGCTACGATTTGTGTCACACACTTTAAAAAACTGTTAAAAAAATAACTATCTTCACAAAAAAATTAAATGAATACACCTTGGGGTTGAGTTTTCTCAAAAAAATTATGACTACGATTGGAATTGGTCGATAAGTTTTTTTAAAACTTCATAAAATAGCTAGAACAGCAGACAAGTAAGGATTTTTCCTACAGAAAAATGTCATGTGCAATAGATTTTATGTGACAAGGTTTAAATAATAGTAGGTTAACAAACTAAAAGTTCCAACTGATTAAAATGCCAAGCTCTGGATACCAGGCACACTTGTCAGACATAACAATAAAATACAGTCGAAACATTTTAGAATGGTGGGACCGATGACAACTGAAGGCAAAGCAGATTTCAGATTAGCAGCTCAGTCCACTACCTTTTTATGCTTTAACTCCATCTGAAGCTAACAAGCACTAGATGATGCAAAGATGAAATGGGGCCAAACTTAGGATGCTGGATCACATTGAAGTTTAATGACCGCCAATATAGGAGAAAGAACATGTAACGAAATAATCAGGTATTGAATTTTAAGATAATTGAATTCGTTACTTCAATGGAGCCAGAGCTCCATGAGTAAGTAGCATGGGGGGGGGGGGGGACTTCAATAATAATGGCAAGGCGAAACTAGAGAGGCAGATCTGTCATCAGCTGCTTTCCGAAAAGCTTAATGGTTTGGTGAGTAGAATTACGTTACATGATTCACCCGTAATACCTCAAATACGCTTAAATAACCTCCTTTCTCCACTACTCCTCTCTACTAATACGCTCCACTATCCTTTAAATCAACTGATAACATTAAATGAACATTCTAACTGTTCTTGAGTAAAGAATGGGACTAATGTCCTATAAGCAATATGCATCCATAACTGAAATATTCAAAAAGGCAAAAAAGTTTCATGTAAAAAAGGGTGCATGGAACTGTTCAATCATTCTCCAGTTAAATCTCATGTGACACCTACGGCCACTGCGCCACCCACGCTGCCATAATCATGATCTCATCAACTGCATCTTCTTTCAGAATCTTTTCAAAAAATGTGAAGCTTAACTGAAGTTGTAAATTTCGTTATTACAATACATAAAGTGAAACAATTAACTTGCTAATTGACATATCGAAGAAGATCCAAACCCAACTGTGTCAGAAGGATGACATTTGGACTGTGGATTCCTTTCATGGCCAACTCAAGAAAGGATTTAATAATACAGTACAACTACATGTTTTGTTAATTTGTAAGTTAACTCTTGTTGTTTACTACCGTATAGAATTGTCCAATATCGAGTATTTGTCTAGTAATGTCCCATGAACTCTTGTAGAAGATACAATGGATTTTGCATTGTCATGGGCCATCAGAGATTACAACATAAATAGTTTTTGTATTTCTTTTAACCTCATATTGGCTTTCTTCAAAAATTCTTTAATTATTGAAGTATATCTTTCATCTTAAAATTTCCAATGATTATCGTTTAGATGATACTGGTAATGTTTAAAAGATTTGGTCGTCCCAAAGTATACAATTAAGAAATTTCCTTTGAAATTACAAGGCTTTGCTTTGTAATCCAGTAAATGGTTCCAAATGAAACCAAATATAAATATATATAATATATATATATATATATATATGTGTGTGTGTGTGTGTGTGTGTGTGTTTGTGTGTTTTTAAATGACCTGCTTATTAAGGAAACTAGAACGATTGCAGAAGAAATATATAAAAACACATAAAAATCAGGTCATTTAACAAACCATGTATTAATGAAGGGTTTCTCCCCAAAATGTCAAAAATATAAATATATTCTAATTCAAACCCAAAAAATAGATAGGCAATAAATTCAGTTACACAAATATATGTAACAAAATCTCAAACAACATCTAACCTCAGTAAGAAAATCAGAAAAGTTACTTTAGGTCTTTCAACCTAAACAAGTGGTATTTGACTTGTTTTACTTAGGAGTATGTAAAGGCATTTATATATATATATATATATATATATCTCCTATATATATTTATATATATAATATATATATTATGTATATATAAACTATAAAAAAAGTATTCTCCCATCGTACATTTTTAAAACTAACGATGCTCACTAGTAGAGTGGATTGCATAAGGAACTGCACTTATTATGGAGTAACATATGACGTAGATATTCCGTAAATGGTCGAGAAAAGGTGTCTTTCCTTTTATTATAATATTCTATTTAAGTTAGTTATTCTGAACCGATTAGATAATTCGGGTATCTGTTGGCGGCAGGCTCTTCCATCAGACACCCTCTGAGATACAGTTCTCTTTCGTCGGTATCTCAGTAAAACAAGATGATGCTTCGCCAAATGGTACCATTTTTGATTGAATATCTAATAAAGAATGGGCGGTATGAAATAGAATAGCTCAATTAGTCAATGATTCCCTGCAGAAATTAAGTTAATGTAGCAATATAAAAGTATATATACTTTCATAAAATATGTATTTAACAGTGGTTCATTAATTTAATATTTGAAACAATTTTATTGCTTACATTACCAAACTTGCGGTGGCCTGATTTCATTTGTGTATTTTAGTATTTGCAGTTCTATTGGAAATGCAAGATCTGCATTACCTGGCTGAATGCTTAGTGCGCACAGCTTCCTGAATCTGGGTTTTGTGTGGAATATTAATTGACCCAAGGCTAGCAACGCACAATTAAGATAACTGAGTGTTGTGCTGCACTAAAATACAAACCTGTGGGACTGGGTTTTGCAAAACAAGCTTATTAAGTTTTAAGATATTAAACAAAAAAAATTGCAATGTATTAAATTATTGTAATATAGACTGCAGTGACAAGTTCAAACACAGTTTTACTTTTACTATGTGACCTTTCTGTATTTCCTTTACACTTTTATTCTAAAATATGAAAGTAAAATTCTGTAAATTTCTGTGTGATACAAATTTACAGAAAGAAAACACATAAAAGAAATCACAAACATCACTACTATATTTCGACTAGCCACGTCTTTCTGCCTCATGATGAGAAGAGTCCAAATATAGTAGTGATTTTTGTGATATCTTTATGTGTGTTCTTTAATACAGTTTAGAAATATATAAGTATATATATAGGCGGTCTCTAACCGTTTCTGAACCAGTCCGCTTGGTTCCGCTTGACTCTCCTGAAGACGGTTTAAACCGAAAATTAGATATTTAATTTTGTAAGTGTGTGCTTTTAGTTTCTCTATGTTTCTTTTTGTACATTGAACTATATATATGTGCAGAAAAATCACAATTAATCATGTGATGCAATGAAATAAGTCCAAATCACATGAAAAAAGAAAAACAAAAGAAATAAATGTTCTGAGGCCTTTCACTTCATGTCGTCAGAGAGCAAACAAAGTAAGAAAGAAAGGACTTTTACTTTTTTTGCTCTCTGATGACATAAAGTGAAAGCATTTAATTCTTTGTTTTTCTTTTTCCTTGTAATTTAGGCTTCATGATCAAACCACAATAAGAAATGGGAAAACAAGACTAAGATCTTTCAACCGTAACAAGCGGTCTTCGTCAGAGTCAAAAACCCAACTGACTTATGTCTGACCCAACCCAACCAACAGTTGGGTTTTTGACTCTGACGAAGACCGCTTGTTACGGTTGAAAGATCTTAGTCTTGTTATCCCATTTCTTGTTGTGGTTTGATCATTGATTGTTATTTCACGTGTTTATGTGAAATCTTTTTAGACTACATATATGTATTTATCAATGATCAAACCACTATAAGAAAATGGGTAAACAAGACTAAGATCTTTCAACCGTACGGTCAACTGTTGAAACCGTTACGGTTGAAAGATCTTAGTCTTCTTTTCCCATTTTCTTATTGTGGTTTGATCATTGATTGTTATTTCACGTGTTTATGTAAAATCTTTTTATATATATATATATATATATATATATATAAACTAGAATTTAAAAAAGAACACATAGAAAAGAACACAGAAAGACACTACAGAACTCACTTCGATATTTCGACATCCGTCGTCATCGGGAAGAAGTGCGAAGTAACGCGTTGAGAAGCAAACTGCTACTGTTTGCTAATATATATATATATATATATATATATATATATATATTATATATTAATGTTGATGTAAGTTTGATGTAATTAGAACGGGTTTAAGAAAAACCTGTATGAAAACGTATTGTTAATGTGAATTAAGTTAGTATTATAGTTTATTATTTTCCTTGATAATGATCTATGTAGGTCGAAATGTCGGATCCATTGTGAATATCAAAAATAAATCATTTGGAGAATTGATTTATATGTTACCAAAGAAGTGAAAGACTCATGTAAGACTAT
Organism: Hermatobates lingyangjiaoensis; assembly: GCA_026182355.1. Taxonomy (NCBI): domain Eukaryota; kingdom Metazoa; phylum Arthropoda; class Insecta; order Hemiptera; family Hermatobatidae; genus Hermatobates; species Hermatobates lingyangjiaoensis. The sequence goes on along the minus strand of JAPFBL010000328.1, from coordinate 2,585,069 downwards.
TAGAGCTGGTATGTAGGAAATATACAAGATTGGAAATAAGCAAGGCATTTAACGAAATGTGTTTAAAAGAAGGTTGCTTATATATATATATATATATATATATCGAACGATTAAGAGAAAAGAACATATAAAGTAACGCAATTGACTTTAATATTCGAAGGTGGTTGCTTTTACAGGTGAACAGAGCTCTTCTTAACATGATGATAACGAGATGAAATATTAAAGTAACTTGTGTAGTTGATTTTTAGTGTTTTATTATCTTAGCGCTTGATAGTTGTTTGTCAAAACTGTTTAAACTTACTTATCTTCCCAAAAAATAAAACAAACTGTTTCTTGATTATATATGAAATAGAAATAATTTGATGTTATATATAAACTGAAAACAAACATGTAAGTGGTTAATGAATATGTATTTCAATCAAATTTAAGCGAATACGCATTAAGTGAAGTGTAAAAATATTTGACTGGCATAAATACAAGATGAAAGCATGTAATGTTACTTAACAAGTACAGTGGTGCATAAGCTGGGCCCATGCATTCATGGTCACGCTTTCAATCTAAGTCTGGAATCGATTCTAAAAGTAATTATTACCACCAGTGATTTCAGTGGAATAGTGTTTGTTTGTTCTAAAACAACTGCGTAGAAAATACAATAGAACCACACTTTACTTAAAATCTCATTTTAAATCACTAAAAGAAAAACTTTAAAAGTTCAAGAAAATTCTTCATCTTTTCATTCAAGAAAAAAAAATATATAAAATCCTTTGTATCATTTTTTAGTGTGTACTAAACTCGTATACGTGCTTATTGTACTATATTATTATTTTAACTCACTAAACTATACTATTATGAAAACTAACTGCAAAGTTTTCATAATATGAAAATATATGATTTGTTATACAAACTACATCCACGGTGCATGTTTGGAAACTTATTCTACTGTTTTATTATATAAACAAACTGAACTGCTCTTATATGCACTAAATGTTCTAAATTATTATGTTAACTCACTGTACTATACTCTTCTGCGTAGTTTTCTTATGTACGAGTAAACTAACTGTATTGCTTTCTTGTAAAATTAATGGTACTGTAAAGTTATTTAAGCTACCTGCATTGTAATCATAAATAAGTTAATTATACTGTACTCTTACATAACTGTATATTACTATTCAATGATAAACCAATAAGAAATGGGAAACAAGAGTAAGATCTTTCAACTGTAACAAGCGTTTCGTAGTCAAAACAACTCTTGAGTCATGGTTTGACTCTGACAAAGACCTTTACGGTTGAAAGATCTTAGTCTTGTTTTCCCATTTCTTATTGTGGTTTGATCATTGATTGTTATTTCACGTGTTTATGTGAAATCTTTTTATACTGTACTCTTATATACTAAGTATACTTGGTGTTCTAAGTATACCGCACTCTTATATATACTAACTGTTCTCTACTCTTCTACAATGAAGCTGTACTTTTATAAACCAAATGTACTATACTTTTATATACAATAACTTTACAGTACTCTGATGTACACTAACTGTACTGTACTCCTATGTTTGAAGCAGAGGCAATTAAACGAAGACAGGATCTTAAGGAGGTTAGATTAATGACTTTTCATTCATAGGTTATAATTCCCCCACTCTCAACATTAATAATATTATATAGTAATTAGACAATATTATTTAGGATACATGATATAAATTATTATAATTGCCTTATAATTATATTTTAAATTATTACTTTTGGCATAGAAATATATGTTGTTGAATATAATGTAATATAGATTTTTTATATGGTGGGATATTATATTAAATTGAAACGAAAGAAGGAGTAAATATAAAGAATTTCTATCTATTAAGGTCTGACGGTTGCAGGCAACTCGGTTCTGACAAGACCTCCTGAGTATTATTTCTTGTGTATTGCCCAACATGATTTCAGTTGTCAGGTATATTGGGGACTATAAATCTGCCTCAAAGAATCTCACCGGGGGTGCGTTTGTTTTACAAATGTCTGTTATGTTATTGCTTCATTGTCAACTCTTGGAAAGTAGGAAAATAAATATTTCATGCTATGAATGATCACCATTTTGCATGTATAGTTCGAGTATTTTATATATTTACAAGAATAAAAGCGAGCTAATTTCCTTTCCTTTCCTAACTTCTAGGCGTTTGACGATTTGTAGCCGTGTAGAGTATTGGGCATTCCTACTTAGACGTGTTTGACTATTTGCAGTAGTATAGAGTTTGACCTTTCCTGGTTTAGAGACATTTGACAATTTGCAGCCGTGTAGAGTATTGGCCATTTCTAGCTTAGAAGCGTTTGACGATTTCCAGCCGTGCAGAGTTTGGCCTTTCCTAGCTTAGAGCCATTTGATGATTTGCAGCGGTGTAGAGTATTGGTCATTCCTACCTTAGACGTGTTTGATTATTTGCAGTAGTATAGAGGTTGGCCTTTCCTAGTTTAGAGACATGTGACGATTTGCAGCGGTGTAGAGTATTGGCCATTCCTACCTTAGACGTGTTTGACTATTTGCTGTAGTATAGAGGTTGGCCTTTCCTAGCTTAGAGACATTTGATGATTTGCAGCCGTGTAGAGTATTGGTCATTCCTACCTTAGACGTGTTTGACTATTTGCAGTAGTATAGAGTTTGGCCTTTCCTAGTTTAGAATCATTTGACGATTTGCAGCCGTGTAGAGTATTGGACATTCCTACCTTAGACGTGTTTGACTAATTGCAGTAGTATAGAGTTTGGCCTTTCCTAGTTTAGAGACATTTGACGATTTGCAGCCATGTAGAGTATTGGCCATTTCTAGCTTAGAAGCGTTTGACTATTTCCAGCCGTGCAGAGTTTGGCCATTCCTACCTTAGACGCATTATACGATTTGTAGCCGAGTAGAGTCTGAAATCCTTTTAAATTTAGAATACCTGTGCTACCAGGATTGTCATCTAGAGGGTTTTTCAGCTCCACCTTCCCAGTCCTAAATGGAACCCGGCATCAAGTTACATTATATTACTTTAACTTTGAAAATAAATTCTTTCGTTTATACGTTGATTTATTTCAATGACTATTATTAAATGCTTGCATGTCAGTGTATCAAGGACGAGACAGCTAGTAAGACCGTTGATGGTCTCTGACAGAGGAATAGGCGCAGGATAGACAGACACTTACATGATTAAATGTAAACTAAATTAGCGAATCAGTCGCTGTGATCTGCTCTTGAAAGGCTCTCAACACAAAGAAAACCTAGATTTAATTAAATGTGATCCTCAAACCCCATCTCAAAGAGATTTTCACCTTGCTTTTTCCCTTTTTTTTTTTTGTCGCAAGTATTTCGTATAAACTCATGTGTTTTATTTTGTTGTTTTCAAAATCTTTCCATGTTTCTAAACCATTTTTGTAATATATATCCATGTCAAAAAATCAAAATTAAAATTTCCAAATTACATAATATAATAAATTTTGTTATTGCAATATTGACTTTTTGGTCGTTCATAATAAAAATACGAATGAACTAAGGTTTCTATACTAGCGTTATTAAAATTTATATTTCTGTTTTAAATCATATATTCTTAATAATATGGCTTATTTGTACATATTTTAATTATTATTGCATTAAATTGTAGTAATTACATTATTAACTCACATGTTAATGTTTATTTGATTGAACAGGCATATGTATAAAGAAATAAATGGGCTGTCTAGATTCAAGTTTAACAAAGGTAAACTAATTACCAAAATTATTGACAATTCACATAGATTGATGATTAATCATTGTGATAACACTTGGAATTTGATGAAAATTGTTAAGTAACGGTAACTAATGAGTGTGATTAGTAATGATGACTAAAATGTGATAATGATGAAATCATCAAGTCGAATCACATAGATAGGGATGTCATCTGAGTCTGTAGCAGATAATCACCACCGCAGAGTGGCTGTATTTATCATGTTCTCAATTTGTTTTCTGTAACAGGTTTCATAAAAGACAAAATGGGAGAAAAAGAACGTGATTTGTGGATTATGTAAAAGATAGTGTTCTTGGTTCACCACTACCTGTAATTATTCGTGGCTTTGAAAAATGAATGGTAACAATGATTAATTCAGTGGACCATATGTTGGTAAGCGTCTGAATTCTCTTATCGTTTATTTATGTTCTTCACACTGCTAGTGTTGAAAATATTGAACAGTTTTAGAAGATAAATTTATATTAAATAATGAAGCAACCGTCCTACCTCCTAAGTTTATTTAGGAGATTCTGTCCATCTTCAAGCTGAGCTGATTCAAACCGATGGCAAGAGGGTTATATAACCTCCATCAACTGGTACTTAAATCTATAATGCCTAAAATCTATTACATTAAGTCTATTTACTTTCTTTTGTCCTCTCTTTAGTAAGTCTATAGAATTCCCATCGTATCTGCTTCATGTTCATATTTAATTAAGAGGTTTCCATAAATTGATTTATTTGATCTTTGAAGTGTTCATAAATGTTTATATTTAAACTTTTATTTGAAATGTTTCCATATCTTCCTGTTTAGATATGTATTACAATTCTTACATTTAATATATCATTATAATGGAGATGTAATGTGATATAGTGTTCTTATATGTAATTGACTTTTCGTCTAACCTTATAATATTTATTAATATTCATTTTACAAGTACATTACTTTATTTAACCAATTCTGAAATTTTATACCGAAATATAATTTATTTGAAGACTGGTCAGGTGTTTTTAAAAAGGAATAATAACCCTTCTGGCTTTCGGGGATTGTAGCATGTCATCTGTCGAACGTTAGATGCTCAAGTTGTTGAAACGGTGGTTTTATAGTATTCTACTCTTATCGTGATTTATGAAACAAAATGGAGGCATTTTTTTTCTTATTTTAATGCCCTGAATAATCCGATATAAGAGTCCGGTAGAGACGAACAGGTAGTATGCTTGTATGTAGTTCCAAAGGTCATAGGTTCTAATCTTTGATATAACATAATATTTGTCATGTGGAAAATGGGAAATAAATAAATATACGCCATTTTTAGGAGAAGGCATAAAGTTGTCACTCCTGAGCATGTACGATGTCAGGAACTCGTAAAAGATTGCTACTCCAATAAACTTGACTAAAGTAAAATTACGATGTACATCTAAGTAAAACATTGGTGGTAAATTAGAGGAAGTATCTGTAAATTTCTTTCTTAATCATGTATAAATAAAAAAAAAATCGTGATTTTTGTACAGCATCATCAGTAGGAATCTCAGATGATCTTAAAAAAGTGTAAAGTGAGAAAAAAACTGTTGCATAAAGTTGAAAGGTTTAAAAATATAATTGGAGGAAAATAGTTTTAAATAAGTTGTCTTGCCCCCTAAATAGCTTCATAAGTATAGAGCATGCACTGCATGAAGTTTTGGCATTCAGTGTTAATGAAGCAGTTGTTCTATAGGAAACAGAGTTTCAATGGCTGTTCTTTGAAATCATAAGTACATTTCTATGAAGTTTATCTTTAAATTTCTAATTGAATCCTTTAAAAGTTAATACTTTTCTCTGAATAAAATTTATTTTGACACGAAAGAAACAACTCCAACATGAAACTCTCATTGAAATGTACCTCGAAGAGTCCTGTTTCATTATTCATTAATTTCTTTTCAGATAAAAATGAAAAAAATAAATCAAGTTATATTAACAATTGACTTTATTACTATGCTTTGAGTAGAGTGTAGTAATGAAAAAGCGTGGACACATCTTGCACATGGACAGCTTTCATGCTGCATCCCTTCTGCCCATGGCCACATTCATGCTTCATTCTCACCTTTTAATAAAGTTTCGCGCAAAACAAATCCTTCAATTCTGAACCATTACATAAACCAACGAAATAAATTAAAAATAAAGCTTTAATGTGTAAATTTTATAACTGAAATATATATAACTTCTTGAGTCATTTATTAGTGGTGCAGTGCAGGTTACCATGTGGCATTTACTCACTCTGTAGGGTATTATACAGCAAATCTTCACAACAACAGTCGCTGTTACTAAAGCAATGTTTTTCAAACACATGTAGATCTTCTTCACTACAGTTCTTGGCTCCTTTCCACTGAATCAGATTTAACTGAAGAACAGCGCCACTTGTGCAATAATTATATACTATTTAACAATAAAATTAAAAGTTATCTATGAAACTGTAGAAACATTTAGAATAAGGTTTAGTTTGAAACACTTTCTAATTTTACTAGTTTAATGAAAATATAGAGAATGGAGACTGTGTGGAATAAACATGACGTATGAAAGAATATGAAACCATGTTAATATGTTTTTTATTTCAAATCCTCTCAAGAGCTTGAAATATTATACTACTTGGAACTCTGCGATGGTGTAAAGCATTACAAAGGCTTGACCCTGACCACACAGGTTTAGCGCAATTAACTTAAAAGTATTGCTTACAGAATATTGAACTGGATGAAATGTGTCTATCAAAATGCAAACAATGTACTTATCTTTTCTATATGTTAGATAAATGAAAGATTAAAAGAAAAATGCTATTGAACTTTCAATAAAATTTTACTGTAATTTGCTTTATATTTATTAAAATTTTATTTGTATATATTTTGTGGACGTGATTTTTTTTTAAAATTCATGTATATGTAGACATGTTGACATACATCCTTGTTTTTAAAACCCTTACCAACTGTAAGGGATTCATGGAAAGAAAAGGTGTTTTTTATTGGTTGTTTGCCAACTATTTTTATCATTGTTAAGGCACATTACCTGACTGCTCACCTACGATCCTGTAGGTCACCTTACTCATAGGGCAACTCTTTAACCATCGCTCTGACGTCGCACGGGATCAGAGCAGGCCTCGCTGCCTTCTCCAAGGGTCGCGATCTTACAACCATGGTCATTCAAGTTTCAATCTTCAGTATTAACAGCAAGCTCGCAATGGCAGAGCCATATCAAGTGCCAATTCCATAGCATCATTCACCTGTTCTCATTTCTACTTCTTAGAACTAAACGAATACATTTTTTATAATCAATACAAGTTTCCCTTTTGTTTTTAAACTGTTCTAATTTTTCCTAATTTAATTTATTTTTCTAGTTTATTAATTAAATCAAACATATTTCTTTACGCTATCAGTTCTTTTAATTATTGAATGAATTTTCATACACAACTTTTGAATTTTTAACTTTTTATTATTCTTCTTCAGAGATATAAATATTAACTTTTGGTAAAAATAGTTGTTATTTATATCCTTGAGGAAGTCAAATTGTTGGCCAAAAATTTGAAAGTTATGTTAACAGAATAATAAACATGACTGGTGAAGTAAGGAAGTGTGTTTTTTTTTAATTTTTTTACGCTTAACTTTTTTGAAGATATTTCATTAAACTTGAGATATTCTTTTATTTTTATTTAGGTTATCATACTTAGGATAATTTTAAACTAGTGTTTTTTACCTATATTTTACTTAAAATGACTAAAGAAAATGAAAAAACTTTGTATAAAATGTTTCCTGGAGAAGGCTTTGCTGATGTATATCTTCATTCTCTGGTTACATCCACTGTTAACAAGTAGGAGAGAGGAATAGCACCTTTCTTTGTTTTCTGAGATAAAAGATTCTTTTCATTTAGGGTGATAGTAAAATTAGCGAGCATGAAGCAGTGCTCACAGCTATTACTATTATTGAGCGTGCTTGGCACATGCATAGGTGACATCACATTCTTATCGTTCTCCTGTTAATCTGGCTCCCTCAAAGGTTTGATTGGATGCCTGTCAAATAGCTGCATATTTCAATTTTGGACATTCCGGTAGATGCATCGGAAATAACACCTACATTGACCTAGAAAAAATAAACGTAATAAAAGAAATAGAAATCAACGTGAAGACCACGATAAGAAATTCAGAAATGTGGCTAAGATCTTTCAACTAATACAAACTGACTAATTCAGTTTTAGTGAGACTCTGACGAAGACCGGTTGTTTTAATTGAAAGATCTTAGTCACATTTTTGAATTCCATGCTATAATTTAGACATTGATATAGCATAAATAACGAACAATTCTTTAAATTCCAAAAAAATGTAAATATATTAATCAAACCATTGGATATATTAATTACGAATAAAAGAAATGAAGAAATTGGGAGCAGTAATGACAAAGTCATTAATGACTCCCCTATTTATCATAAATTCGTGATTTATAGGAATCACTTGAAAGGGCAGATTAAGTTTTTAATTTGAAGAATATTTTAAGCAAATATCTGACAATTTTCATTCATCCCATTATATCCTATAGCTTCCCTTGGTGTCACAATAATAAGGCTCATTGTATAATTATTGAGGGCACTAGTGTATTGTTATTTCTCTATTATGTAATATCTCACTGGACTTACACTTCACAAGTTCACCAATCAAAAAAAACATTGACACATTAACCGATCTTAAAGTCAGAAGAATTATACAAAAGTGTTCAGTAATAATAATGCATCATTGATAAGTAAATATCAAAATGGAAACAAATTCAAAACAGATATTTTACACTTTTATGGGTTTCTCTAAATTTCAATGTCAGGAATGTATCATAGAGAAAAATCTTCTTTAAAAGTTATAGGGAATAAAATTTTTAATTTGTAATTAGATATGTTCTCAGATTTACCCTGGAGATATTTTTTTAAAACGCTGCGATAAAATATGTGCATGTCTTTTAACATTTAGATTTAGATTTATCATTTAAAACAAAAATACCAATTGTTGTAAAAAAATGTAACCTAACGTCATCAAAAAGCACTCACATGCAAACTCGTTTAATATCTTGGTTTATTTAGTTTCAAACTATAGACGGTTATGGGGTTTATTTCTAAAAGTTAGGTTGATTCTAATGTCAAGTAAACAGACACTGCAATTTTTTGTGCAATATGTCATGATGCAATTGCAGACACTGCAATTGATAATATGTCATTAGTTGCAGTCAAGACATCAATGATTTACTAAGTCTCCTAATCAGAAATCTGATAATATGTCATTAGTTGCAGTCAAGGCTTTAATGATTTAATAAGTTAAGTCTCTTAATAAGAAATCTGATAATATGTCATTAGTTACAACCAAGGCATCAATGATTTACTAAGTAAGTCTCTCAGTAAGAAATCTGATAATATTTCATTAGTTTCAATCAAGGTATCAATGATTTACTAAATCTCTTAATAAGAGTTGTGATATGTCATCAGTTGCAATGAAGGCATCAATGATGACTCTCTAGTCTCAAAGTGAAGAGTTTGTCAACGCCTGGACCCTGTGTGCTGGTGTATAAATTCCAGCCCGTGTATTGTGAGCGTGACGTGGCCACAGCTTTTCCCCTAGTTCCTGACTCCGACTTGAGTATTCGATAAATATTCATTACGCCCTAACAGGTCCTCTCTCTCACTCACTCCTACACACCTTTCTTTCTCTCATCTACAACCCTAGCATCCCATCTCTCCCCAATCATACACACTCTCTCCTTACAGCGATGATGAGAGAGCGGGAGAGAAAATTTTCTACTTAAAAAACCATTCCATTTTTTCTAGTCTATTTTCCCCCATAAATTTCTTATTTTTTTTACATTTAATAAAAATAAATTGAGTTAGAGCCTTTTAACTTCCTGTAAAATTTTGCTGCTTAGTTGATTTTTGTATAGTTAAATCATGAAATTTCATTAAAATGGGGCATACATTTTTAATAAAGAACAATTTACTGTTTCCAATATTTCACGAGCTGGTTACGTTGTATTAATTTTTTTTTTCAGAAACCACTTTTAAAGTCATAACACTGATCGTGAAAATAACACCAGGAAGGAAATGTACTCGTATAATAAACTCCATAGCAGGTTTTCATATCTAACAAGTTCTAATCCACTTAAAAACAAGGTGAGATTTCCAAGAAACAGGATTTCATACTCTCACTTCTTTTGTAATTCTTTCTATTTTTGTGGTTTTCTAGTTTTGCATTTTAGGTAGAATCAATTAATGACATATGACTGTGTACTAATGAAGATATGGAGTGAGGCTCCTGCACATTTCCACGATTAGCCTCTGTGGTGCTAATAATATTTTTATGATTCTTTTAGGTAGATTCATGTAGTACTTTATTAGGATACAAACTCATCTACAGTTTAATGGACTTTGGAACTTGTCCATTATTATGAGCCAGTATTGAAATATTAAAAATGGTCACTTTCGAATCTGATCGAATGTAGAAGATATATTAGAGTTATATTTTAGTGATCCTTTTCTTAACCTCTGTAGTATTAATAACATGTTTAATATTTATTAAACATATTTGGTATACCATTAAAAATATATTTGAAAACAGTTTGTGCTTATCCTGATACCTCTATAGAGCTGATAAAAAACTACAACTGTGAAATATATCATCGATTTTGTTTAGTCGTAAAGCCATTCGTTAGGAAATCATCAATACATTTCAGCGGAGTAAAAATTTCTGTAATTTGAAGAATGAATTCTAATTTGTGACAACTTATTAGAATGTCAGTTGAACCAGTTGCCTCTTTGGTAGAAAATGTTAAAGAGTCGTCAGACCTTTTCGAACAACATTCCTAGAACCCATGCTGGGCCTACCATCTTTGACTTCTCCATTTACCTCAATATCTCTACTTATAAGCTTTATAAATGCCTTTAATGCTCTATCTTCGCTGCCAGTTTGAGCTTACAAAATGAAGCATTATTTGTTTTCATATATTCATTTTTGTATGTTCCACATTAGTATTATAAGCATTAAAATACAATACAAGTCTATGTAACATATATCATAATGATTAATATACTGTAAATAGATGATATATCTACAATATTTACGCTCTGTAAGACTACTATTAAAAATTAGTTAAGGTTTGTAATAATCTATAGATATAAATATATAAGATTCAATAATATATCGACCGTTTGACAGAATAGGTGTGTTATCTAATCGGGATTCGCTCAAATTTTCTAGTCGAAGGTTTTTTCCGGTTAAGATTGTTGTTCCTTTAAATAATGTAAATTTCATTTTTTAGTCAAAAAATTCTTACTTCTGTATATGAAAAAGACAAACCGAAACGTCGGCAATGAAAGTTTGATTTTTGAACCTAGAAAAAAAAATTGACCCAATTCCGATTAGATAACACACCTATATAAATATATAAATAGTTCGTGAGTTTGTTTGTTCCTTTGTTTGTTTGTTCACCCACTTTTCGTGGAGATAGAGACCTAAAATCATAATATATATTATTTATTACTTCAATAATGCTAAATAAAAGAAAATATTATTTCATTCTAAAAATTAGAGCCAGGGTAGCCAGCGGCTTGCGTGCTCGCGGATGACAGTAGTGCAAATATACTATATATAAATGTAACAAAAAAAAAAATGTTTAACTTAAAATTTGCGAAATATAAACAATGGTAATAAAGTAGACATTGAGCAAGGGTAGCCAGTGGCTTGTCCATAATATTAATAAATTGACGAGGACACATTTCTGACAAAGAAGAGGGAATATTTCTACTGTTCATTCTTTACATACGCGAAAGGGTGGCCAAGACTTGCTACAAGGTACGGGTGTAGACATCCGCCTAAGTTTACCTCCTACCATTCCATAAACTGGATTCCTGGGTGATAAAGTTATTTGTTTGAATATGTCATGTTTCACTAGCTCAAGCTGGAGATTCTATGGCATTGCTCCTGTGTAGATACTGCTTGCAATGCCCGTACCCAGTTATGTATTGGTATATTTCCTATCTCTCTGTACAGCGAGTTTCATAACGATGGGCGAGCATTGTTTTCTTTTCTGTATTTTCCCAAGCCTTTCCCATTTCTGCAAGCTTGCTGCACTATGTAGTAGATACAATAGGTATTTTAAAAGTAAGATGGGATATTTTTTACAGACAGTTGGCAAGTTCCAGTCCCAAGCTGTTTCTTTGTTTCTAACATTGGTTAGTTAATTTCCAGATATATACCATGCGTGCTTTAACATTATATATTTCTATTTCTTTAGCAGTCATTATTTTACTTACATTGTTTAATCTTTAATTAAACTAGAGTTCCTATTAATTTTACTTAGTTACATGATTGTGATTTTACTTTTTAAAATTGCTTCTATAAATGGCTTGTATCCATTTACAGAATGTATTGTATGGATTGTATCCATTCAGTAATCTTAAGCCAAGCAACTAGTTCCACACAAAAATGCTGATCAAAAATTATTTTCTTTTTTTTTCTATCGGAGCAGTGAATACGGGAATGGCTTGCAGAGAGAGGTCTTCTGGTATGCTTTTAATATTGGGAGTGCATTGTGAGGTTGAGCCAATCGGACCTTGTCACGAGATATTCCCCATAATTTTGACGAACTCTTGCAGTTCGAGGGCGACATACGTAATGTTGGCCAGCACATAGCAAGCATAATAAGATTCGCTTATTATGGATTGTGCCATTCGGAAAGTAATACAACGCTGTAATCCATTCAGTTGGTCCCAGTATTTATGTGTTCAATGCTTTGATCCACACAGGGGCTCCACAGGTGCCTATAGATAAAATTGCCCTGTTACAGATAACTGTCAGGTCACTAATGTTCAGGCTCATCCCAATTTACTTATTCCGGCGAATCTATTTGTAATTGTAGTAATTTACTGGTTACATGATCGCATCAGTTTCAGCCCGGTAAGCCTATGATCCAGGTTTACTCTCAAATACAGGGTACATGTCTGTAGGTCAGTGTTGTTTAACCTTTTCCGAGTCAAGGAACATTCCTTTTATTGGAAATATCTCACGGCACACCATCAGCTGAAAATGTATAACGAAACGCTTACATAACTAATATAAGTGTTTATTGTCGTAAGTTTTTCTTTAACTTTGATGAATAACGTTGTATTATATGATTTCTTGAATTGGGATAAAAAAAAATCACTCCGAAATCTGAGGCTATTTGGATGAACACAGAGCTGATATCGTGGCAGGAATCGATGATGACACACACTAAGCTCTTCCTCCAGAGCTCCCGGTCTTTCAGTTTTCCGGTTTTACAGATAGCTTTCTTGGGCAGCATGAGAGAGTCCTTGGCAGCTGCTAACCAAAAACTGTCTACTAATGCTTTGCCTGATATCGCGATCTTGTGTTTAGTTAGTTCCTTCTGCTCCTGTACTGTCATGTTTAGCTGACACTGAAATAAATGGGTCCCTAACCCAAACAAGGCACTCAGTGGAGGCTGAAGGAAAATAAAATTGCATCTTCTTCTTTAAAGTTTTCAAATGTTTCGCTATTATCTCTGACAGTGCTGCTGGATTAAATCCTTTATTTTTTATTGGTGAGAACACTTCAGGCTTGCCACTTTCCACATGCTGCTACCAGAATAGCACTTTTGAATGAAACTCATTTACTTTGTCTATACTCGTCACCAAGTTTTCATTTTGTCCTTGCTTTTGTGTGTTCAAATCATTTAGAAGATGAAAAATATCATTTTTCCTTTTCAAAAACTTATCTATAACTTTCGCCGTTGACAACGTTTGTCACTAATTCGCTTGTCTCCAAGCATAAGGCAATTAGTTATCTACTGCTGCGACCTTCTGGTATGGAAGATACTACATAATTACAAGGCGTTGGACTGAACAAGCACACAAATTGTTCAGTGGTTGAAAACCACTGCTGTAGGTTTCTATATAGTAATAAGTTAACTAAATCTTGCATCTATTTCATGAACAAATCAATGCCTTGCTTTTACCATTGTTGATTTCTATTAAGTTTCATTGCCCAAGAGAATATTACTAATTTCCTTAACTTGAAACTGCAGTCAATTTCTTCTGCTAACAGGAATGATAAGTTATCTGCGAATACTGTTGGTTGTGAATTAATTACTGTTTAAAGTAATATTATGAAAAAAAATAACTAAAGTTACAACCAATTTGTGACTTAAGGACCCCAATTCTTATAATGTTTTTGAAATAACCATATCATAATTTTTTTGGTCAAAATTCTTTTTTAAAAATAACACAATCGAGGTATTTGTGTTAATAAAGATATAATCATTTTTTTTAATTGTTACTGTTAAGTTTACTTCAGTTTATTAATATGAGGGCAAATGAAAATGTAATTTTAAATTAGTAAACCAATTTTGTAGAATGTTTGTTTTTTTTTCGTTTACCAGATTAAAAATATCAAGTTTTAATTAAATTGAAGAAAATTGAAGGACTCTATTAAATAAAGTTTTGATTAATGTGGTTCCTGGTAACATATGCTGGCTGTAATTAAAAGCAGGGAAAGGTTCTGTTGGTTATACGAACGCCTCATTCTGGGTCTTTTATTTTTATTTCCTTCGTCACTTTTCATAAACATTTCGTTATTCAACCGTTCCTTATTACTCTTTAAAAACTCTCTTTTTTTTCTTTGTCTATTTTTTTCAATTAGAGAATAGAAAATATTAATGTTATCTGAGATCTTAATCATGTTTAGTGATAAGTTTGTAACTCGATTTTCGTTGTGAGATAAATTTGAAAGAGATTAATTCTTAAATTTATTTATATTTCTGTTACAAAAATTCTCATAGTGGGTTCACTATAATTACTTTACTTGTAAAGAAGGAAAAAAAATCATTACTAACTCAGCTCCACTCTTAACTATATATTTAAGGGGAGTCGTTGCCAGTCTTATGAGCGACACGTGTCTATCTTCCTGATGATGAACACACAGTGTTTGAAACGCGTTGAATAAAACTTCATTTGTGTGGAGACTTTTTTTGTTTATCCATTTTACCTCAGAATGAATTTTTTCATGTTTCCGTTGATAAAAATCGGAAGGTTGCTGAGCTGACCAAGAGACGCCTTGTGCTTATTCATAAGCAGGTTCTGTTTGGTAGAATACAGACCTACGTAAAGGCATCACACAGTCCTGCAGCAGTCACCGTTTTGGGAAACTTTATATAAACAAGAATATGCAGTATAGTATCGAAGGAGCTATCTAACAAAAAATATGATTTATATGGGTTTGAATTAAAAATACCACTGTGGGAAGGAGTACATAGGATATAAAGTAGAGAACAACACGTGCAGGGAACCAGATGATATTCGGCTATAAAATCACCCTAGTGGCCGGCATTGCGAGGCAACAGATTTGTGGAATATCTGTCTTCCTACTAACTTGTCTCGTTTTTATATTAAGTTGAATTACTTTTGTTCTTTCCAGCACAAGTTATTATTGCTATACTTCATTCTGTAATTGTTTTCATCTGGTTTGTTTTTATTAGATTAAATCTATCATTGGCTTGTTCTTATTGAACACCAATGTTACATTATGGACATTGAGTGTTTTAGCCCTGGGATGAGTCTTGATCTGTGAAAACAGTTTCAAACCAGCTTTGAAATGGGGTTTACAAAAATTTTAAAATATTTCCTTCATTTCTTTGAATTGTTACTCCCCGTCCTCAAACATTACTGGCTTGATTGGGTGACTAATCATTAATGATCATACATTCGTCCTTAGTAAAACCAAAAGGCGAAGTACCTGAATTGGTGTCATTGATAACAAAGATGAACTAGCTGGTATTTCTCTCCTTTCCTACAACAAATGTTATAGTAGCTAAAAGTTTTCATCTTGAAGAAAATAATTTCATGTCAAAAAGGTCTTGGAAGTCTTAAAATGTGAATAATATTTGGTACTACCTACTGGCATAACGTCTTTCAAGCTAATATGACCCTCCTCAGACTTAATGCAGTTACATACATCTGAACTGATTAAAAGAAAATCAGCTTTCATTTAAGGATTCTTCATCATTGAACTGAAATAACCAACATTTTTACATCAGTCATTTATATTTTGTTGAATTATATTAATTAACCATTTCAATTTCTTCCTTTTAATGTATATACATTAGTATATGGAGATGGCAAACAATTTCTTAAGTATATCGTATTATAGTTTAGGGCTGCTTCAGCGTTGACAATCTTCCTACTGGTTGTCTCTAATATTCCAACAATTCTGCACTAAGCGCAGTCTTATTTTATAACTAGTTATACTAGTTAGACTAGTTATATCTAATTACATTTATGGCTATAATGTATGAAGCACATACTCTATAAAAAATAAAAAAAAACTAACCCTTAGAGAATACAAGTATGGTTAGAATTAGAAGGTTATAATAATTGTAATAAACGATACGATTATTTACATAAATTTGCATTCATTCCATTCAGATTTGCTATATTCATTCTCTTTTTGTAACCTTTTTTTCCATTTAAAGTATAAACTATTTCTTTAATTTTCCTTTTGTTAAGAACTGCTTCTTGTCCTAATATTTGTGTATGTATAATGCTAAATTAATGTCTCAAGTAGTGGCATGTTCAGCTAAAGCAGAAAATGTTTTGTTATAATTTATTTCGTTCTTTTGTTTTATAATTGTACTTTTTAAATATTTCCCATTTTATCCTATAGTTTTTTTTTTGCAATCAGTAAACTTAATAGAATAAGGTACATTACTTTAGTTTAGCTATACGGGATGAAACTTGTTTGTTTTGCGAAAAATATATTTTAGAACTTGTTTCTACTTTTATTCACTGCTGCATAAAGTATTTTTTTCCCTCATATTGTCAAATAAATTGGACGAAAATAGTTTGCATTTCTATCACCAAGAAAACATCAAAAATGAAGATTGTAATCGAAAATCTAAGACTTCCATACATATAAAGTCGTTACCTGTCTGCGGAGTGACTCACGTATCTTCGTGATGACGAGGTAATCGAAATATAGCAGTGAGTTTCTGTGATTTCTTTTATGTGGGAATAGAATAGATTTTTTTAAATTTAGTTTATATATATAAGACCTTATTACCATGAAGACTATTTCCTTATAAGAGCTTTGCTGCTTTGACTATGTCCCTTGCTTCTATTTATTTTAACTTTATCGTCTCTTTTGATACCTTTCTCTTAAAACTTTTTCTTCAAAACTACTATTTGTAGAAGAAAAGGAACTATCATGGTACCAGACTATTTTTTTTATCCCTTTATAACCAACCTGGGGACTAAATTTTACAACTTTTCAATTGTATTTACTTATTTTGTTAGAAATAACTTTTTTAGGTGGCTCCATGGTAGCTCTGAGCAAGAAGTTTATCGAGCGGTTAGAAACCTTTTGTTTCTCGTCTGTTTCACTTGTAATAGTTTCAGCAGTTCTATTACCTTCTTTCGAGCTGCCTTTATCGTCACAAACTGAACCTCATTGCTTTGAGTCATTCTAAATCTTTTAATATATATTGACATTGATCATTGTCACAAAGTCATCTCAGATTAAAGAATCCTCCCCAGATCTCTTTAAGCTACAATACATCCACAGACTCTGCAGCAGATTAAAAGATAACTATTTTCACATTAATTTACTGAGAAAGAAATTTTCAGTGTGATGTTAACCCCTGACTCTTCTGAAAGAGAAGTCTGATTTTCACTTACATCTTTCTTAGGCATCCAGAAGCTTAGTACGTTCTTAAAATAACTCTTTCACTCACTCTCTACTTACATATGTTCCCCCAAAACCTCGCTGTTATTCTATAGTCATATCCCAAAACTCTTATTGCCCAATTGTTCCTTTTATAAAAAACTGTCTTCTACTTCATCAGGAGAAAGCTGTATGGACACAATCGTTACCTTATCTGTCCTTGTCTTTACTCAGTATATTTAAATTGTGAAAAAACATAAGAAGAGTAAAAAGAATAACGATGATCAGAAAATGATAAGAAGTTAAGCAGTCGAACTAAATGTGTGAATTCAGTAGTAGTAGTATTTTGAAATACAGAAATAGGAGGTAGATGGAATAAAGAAATATAAAAAGTCAAATTAAAATCTAATTTGTGGAATTGAAAAGTATAATGATAGATAGAAAGAAGTACAAAATAACAAAGAAGATCCATAATATATAATGACCAAAATATATATATTTATTTTTTTTAAATAAGACGATACATTTTGGACGTGATTTAATTGTGTTTGTTGATTAGAATACATGGCATTACTGGAAGGTCAAGTGAAGAGGTGGATGGGTGTTGATTATTAGGTGGTGGTGTGTGGGAGTCTTGTGCAATGATGCTCATCTGCGAGATGAGAAGGAAGCGAGTAGGGCTAAGGTCAGTGTCCTCGTTGGGCAATAGTTACATCAGCTGAGTCCCGGTCAAGTTTCGTCAGGTCTCTAACGCGAATCTTCTGCAGGGCTGTCTCTTTCGCAACACTGTCTTTGCATGTATTGACTTTGTGCCTCGTCATCACAGTATTCCATACATGACATATCTTAGTAGACAAGCATTTATGTCAAAGCATACCAGACCACTGTCTTTGCATGTATTGACTTTGTGACTCGTCATCACAGTATTCCATACATGACATATCTTAGTAGACAAGCATTTGTGTCAAAGCATACCAGACCACTGCCTTGGCAGGTTTTGACTTTGTGCCTCGTCATCACAGTATTCCATACATGACATATCTTAGTAGACAAGCATTTATGTCAAAGCATACCAGACCACTGCCTTTGCATGTATTGACTTTGTGCCTCGTCATCACAGTATTCCATACATGACATATCTTAGTAAACAAGCATTTGTGTCAAAGCATACCAGACCACTGCCTTGGCAGGTATTGACTTTGTGACTCGTCATCACAGTATTCCATACATGACATATCTTAGTAGACAAGCATTTGTGTTAAAGCATACCAGACCACTGCCTTGGCAGGTATTGACTTTGTGACTCGTCATCACAGTATTCCATACATGACATATCTTAGTAGACAAGCATTTGTGTTAAAGCATACCAGACCACTGCCTTGGCAGGTATTGACTTTGTGCCTCGTCATCACAGTATTCCATACATGACATATCTTAGTAGACAAGCATTTGTGTTAAAGCATACCAGACCACTGCCTTGGCAGGTATTGACTTTGTGCCTCGTCATCACAGTATTCCATACATGACATATCTTAGTAGACAAGCATTTATGTCAAAGCATACCAGACCACTGTCTTTGCATGTATTGACTTTGTGCCTCGTCATCACAGTATTCCATACATGACATATCTTAGTAGACAAGCATTTGTGTCAAAGCATACCAGACCACTGCCTTGGCATGTATTGACTTTGTGCCTCGTCATCACAGTATTCCATACATGACATATCTTAGTAGACAAGCATTTGTGTCAAAGCATACCAGACCACTGCCTTTGCATGTATTGACTTTGTGCCTCGTCATCACAGTATTCCATACATGACATATCTTAGTAGACAAGCATTTATGTCAAAGCATACCAGACCACTGCCTTTGCATGTATTGACTTGGTGCCTCGCCTTCTGAGCTTTCTCCTAGATTGCATACTTTAATAGACGAATATACTGTTAAAAAAAAACTAATAAATATTGATAATAATATAATTTTTGTTGTTAAGTTTATGCCAGCTCTTTCTCTTCTATTTATCAGAATACACACATTGACAAAAGGCAGAATAGAGTGCGTTTTACTCTTTATATGCTGTTTTCAACAGCCACACCTAGACTTTAGTATCAGTGTTTTTTAAAATGACTAAAATGTTGCTGGTTTGTTGTTGTAAGCTACTTTAGTCTTGAGTGGGGTAAATAAAAGGTTAGGCTTTATGTCGGGTGTCCTATATTTCTGTTGCTCAAGGCATATACGTCTTACCTTGGAGCTTTTCAGCTACATTAAGTTACGCACCCTCTCCCCAAATGAATCGGAAAGATCGAACGAGTGAATAATGTGCGCCCAAGACGGGCTTCGCGGAGGCACAAATGCGCGACCTACAACAGGATGCAAAAACTATTGATGATATACCTTAGTATTACTTACGTTGCTGTTAGCTGGAGCACATTATGCTAGGATGTGTTTTATTTTAGCCTTCAAATAAATGTCTTCTTGAGAGTTTTTGTCATCACTGCATGACGATATGTTTGGACTACGTGTTTACCTTCTGTCAACTCAAGTCTATATCTAGCTTATCCCTCACAGGACTGCAGGACATACTAACAAGTTTCGACCTCCTGTCAGAAATGGCCTATGTCATACCATCCCCTACAATGATGCCAGCTCTGCGTAAATTTCACAATATTTACCGTCACTTGTTTAATGTTTATTATTGCAAGTGCTCCTAAAAATGTATACATAAAATTTCACTATAAACATGGAAAATAAAAAGAGAGTATCTAAATCCCTGTAAAAATTTGCGAAATGATATTAAAATCCTTGAACCAAGTTACAGTTTTGTCAGAATAATAAAAATGGATTCTTGTATTCCTTTTAATCGTTGTGTGACTTTGTCGGGGAGTGTTACTCAGTAGACAAATATGAAAATCCATTCTACATATACATTTTGTTTTAAGTATTGAATAGATATTGATATTTATGATCAAAATATGAAAGAATTGCTCTAACTGGACTTTTAAAGTAAAACACATAGAGCACAGAACAAAACAAAGAACCTATTAAGATTATACCTACTACATCTTTATATTGTTGTTATTCTGAACAATAGTTGACTAACTATTGTCTTGAGAAGACCAGAAGGAGTGGAAGTAATTCCTCAGTCTGTCAAAAACGAGTGAGGTTTCCAGTCACTTTGCGCTATAAAATGGTTCATATAACACGTTATGACCTCATGACTGCTTCTCTTTCTTTGGTCCCTCAACTCCTGATGGAAAACTGCTATTAGAAATATTGATCTTAAAAAAGTGTTTAAAATGGTTTTCTTATCATTCAGATCTTTTTTTCGTAGGCTTATCAAAGAATAATCTTTTATAGAATTATTTTCAACAAGTCAAGCATAACAAATATAAGGTAACAGAAATCCTTGAGGATTATTTGGTTAAATTAGTCTGTGACCGAAAAAAAGGAGCTTAGAAACCCAGCAACTTGCTGCCCACATCTTATTACTTGAAAGAGAAATGTTGAAAGTCGACACGTATACTGAACTCGTCTAGCTTACAAGATATCAGCAAGTAGTCTTCAGAGCAGAATTGAGTCAAGACGTGAATGTATGATAAAATTTTAGTATAAACATGGAATTGTGACTTGAGCAGTCATTTATTGTGTTGTGTTGACTCACTGTGGTATAAACGGTGAAAGTAAGTCTCCAGGAAAAATTAAGTTTATTAAGTCTGATCAAGGTGGATACAACCTGAGGATAAACACCTCAGTGTTTGAAATACATAATTTGTTTATATATTCTAACGTAGTGCATTATTCACTATATTGTGAATATTCACTATATATTCACTATATATATACTATATATTCACTCATTATGTGGTATTTACTCATTGTGGGGTAAAAAGCTAATGAAATGGTCTCCACATATAAAAAATTAATGGTATAAACAACGCGTTTCGAACACATAGTGTTCTTTCTCAGGCATTAACTAAAAAATACAATGACGCCAGAGAGTTATCTATAGTATACAGTAAGTATAGTACAAAATAAAAATAAAATAAAATAAGGAAGAGAATGCGAACCTAAGGGTGAGTGTCTGTGGTACAACTGACTGGGAATAGGATGGACGTGGGTGAGGGTATGGGTGTTTCATCTGTTTCATATTAGAAGGCAGGTACATTTCATTGTTATTTTTTTTTTCCTAAAGGTTAGGTTGAGCCTTTACATTTGCTCTAAGACTAAATGTAGGAAACATATTGAAAATATGTTATATTTTATATGTTTATATTTTTCGTTTATATTTTTCTCTGTGTTATATTCTCAATATGTTTCCTACACTCAGTCTTAAAGCAAATGTAAAGGCTCAGCCTGACCTTAAGGAAAAAAAAATAACAATGAAATGTACCTTCCTTCTAATATGAAACAGATGTACCCCATACCCTCACCCACGTCCATCCTATTCCCAATCATTTGTACCACAGACACTCACCCTTAGGTTCGTATTCTCTTCCTTATTTTATTTTATTTTTATTTTGTACTGTATTTACTGTATACTATAGATAACTCTCTGGCGTCATTGTATTTTTTAGTGAAGAACACTACGTGTTCGAAACGCGTTGTTTATAACATTAAATTTCTATATGTGGAGACCATTTCATTGGTTTTTTACCCTACAATTTGTTCTTATACTTTATTTGTGTGGAGTCTTGCATGTTTTCTTTACCCTTTTCTAAATTTCAACATTTATTATCAGAATAATAAAAAAATAAATATTTTATATCAATATTTATATTTACTCTAATTTTCTTTTAAAATCTGAATAAATATCATTCATATTGTTTACAGAGTTTCAGTAAGTATGTTTACAACAAAATGCACTTTGTTTGATATTACATTGTTATTCAGCAGACATTTCTGTATTTGCCTTGAACATATTGAGGATTATATGGTAAGAAGGAAGTAGGTTCTCGCACGTCATTTCTCAATGGAGTCGTCAGAAGTCATGCATGACGAATCGAGTGTAATTTTGAAGGAGAAATGAAATAATTCGATGTGCAGAATGGCATCTCCGGGTGATAAGTAGGGACCTTCCCCCAGGAATAATCTTATTGCCTCCCGCCTCCTCATTTTCACGTCTCCAGCTGCCAATCTTTCTGTATTTCCACCTCATTGATTACACTTATTATATACTTCACTATCGCAATTTCTTACCATTCTCCACTACTATTTGCTCCTCAATTGTTACTTTTCACTATGCGAGTCAGCGTATAAACCGATAACGTGATGAATGAATTCTGCTCTTTATCTTCCTGCAAAAACCCATGATTATTGTTATTTTAAAAAATCCCATAAATGTATTACATTGTTTTAGATACAACATTTTAATTTGCCGGTATTAAAAATTATTTTTTGTGAAATAACAACGGAAGTAGAAAATGTATATAATCTGTAAAAAATTTAAAAACTTATTATTTTTGAAGAAAAGGTAAACTAATAATAATAAAAACAACCTACGCAATATAATTGTAGTATATAACAATATATAAAGTATTTGAACAGTATCTGAACTGTATAAATGTTCAGATGTAAACGCGATGTAAGAAGTTATCCACAGATGGATAGCTCCTCATATTTATTTAACAGTACTGATTGGTTTCGTATTTTGATTTGTTCCTCTTTTATTTGAAAAAAAAATTCCGGCAAATGTTCAACGCGCGTTCTAGTAGAAGTACTAAGTCTACATGCTTTTCTAACAAGTAATTTACAAAAAAAAATTACATCTTTTTTTCTCAGCATAATCAAATTGGATCAAACTTAATATATAATGTTTGTATTTAACTGTCTACTGATTGGTACCAAGTATTTATTTGATAAAAACCTTTAAAAATAATTTGTCTTTTTTCTAGAACAGTGGTCAAACTTTTCACTATGTAGAAGGTAATTTTGACTTACTTACGTATTTTATATTACCAAATACAAACTAAAAAGCCAAAATCACCGTATTATCATCACAATCAAAATTATATTGTTATATTTTTACCAAATTTCAAGAAACAAAACGATTTTTTCATCTAAATTATTATCTTTTAAAAACTGGCAAATATCTTGAATAATAAGGATAAATATTTTTGATTCAGTGACAATATTTTCGTTACTCGGTATCCCATAGAATGTAAATGAAAGTGAACACAAGCCCTATTATTCGGGAGCATTAAAGGTGAAATCCTATTAACGTAGACCAGCTAGCCAGCCCGTGTTATCAGTTCCTCTTAATCTGTGCTTCTCGAATTATTACCTAGTTTTACTAAATACATAAAATCATGTATGCTATAACATACCACAATGTTAGATGCAGCAATATTTATTATTATGATCTAATATACTATAGTGTTATAGTAGAGTATAGTGTACATTTGGGCACTTTAGATATTAGACACTGTATGTTAATATACGAGTTCAAAGATGGGTTTCTTGAGGATTTTTGTTATAAAGAAATTACACTCCTGTTTATATGCCGACATTTTGCCAAAAATTGTTTGGCATTTTCGAGGCTAAAAAGAATTTATTAACGATATTAATATTGAAAACAAATAGATACACGGAATATCAACCAACAGGAAACAAAAAACAAACCATAAAACACCAAATAAAGTAAAAAGAAAACAACAGTGTTACTGTTTTTTTTTAAACAAACCATGTGTTGTTTAAACATAATTACTTATTATTAATTACTAAGGCCAAACACAATTTTAAACATATAAGCAATATTACAAAATATATGAAGTAATTATAACATAGTATTTAAATATAGTGCTATCATGTGCTGTACTATTATACTATAACATAAGTCTTCTATGTTGTCGACTTGTGCAGCTTCACTTTACTGTCGAGTACAGCTTTCTGTTACTTTAGAATTTAAACAAATCTGAGCACGAGTCGAAATCAACATGTCAAAGAATAAATAGTGATATTTATTACTGCTATCTGAATTACAAAAAACTAGCAACCCCTATGTGAAACAACTCATTGTTCGTCATAAAGTACAATGGAAATAGATTTCATTGCATATCCTTTAGAAAGAGAATGGCGAGTTTTTGAAAACTTTTAGACAGAAACGGATCAATATATTGCACTCCAGGACCACTGAACTATCAAATAAATTAATATAGCTTTAACTGAAATGTTAAATATATTTCTTTACGAACAGACATGTCAGTAGTATTAATGCTAATAAAGTTTTTTAATATAAATATTAATGCTAATGTATTATTTAACTAAAATTCCTTCGTAATTACATCTGTTCAAAAACAAATTGATTAACAGGTTAATATCAGCTTGTAAACAAACAACAGGAAAAGAAAGCAAAACAAAATTGTTGTTTAAAAACACATTTCAGTCAAAAATATGACTTTCCCCAACAAGTTATATTACTGCAAGAAAAAAAAATCTGGAGTGGCGTACACTCAACTTTACTATAAGTAAATTTAATATCAACCTCCTTGGGTATATAATATAATGTTTCATTTAAGCATAATGTAAACATCTAAATGGGAGATGTTTATTAGTCTTTCATTCCTGAGGTAGTCAGATAGTAATGATTGATCGACTTATCAATATATAAGCTTATTTTTGTATATCACACCACTGATGCAAATAATCTCATTAGTATAACTACAGTAGTTATAACATTTTTGAAACGACAAAGTAAAAAATTTATTGATAGGAAGTATTCTCCTGCAAGAGAACATTGCTTTTTTTCAAGTAGCCAGTGGATTTCTTACATCGTTTACTTCACCTCCTTCTACATTGAATATTTAAGCCAAATTTTTAAATTTAAAACAGGAAAATATTCTTATTTTCTCTGAAAAACATCATAAACATCGAAGAGAAAATGTCGTTTTAAGATAATTTATAATTACATTTATTAATCTTCAAACGAAAGATTTCAATTCTGAATTATCTTTTACAATTTTGGTCTTTTATAGAATTATTATACTGAGAATTTTATGGCTCCTTGGTATTAAATAAAATTATTTTCTTTCTTCTTTGTTAAAATCACACTTCTTTTTGAGGGAGTGTTATCTTTTTCCTGCCTGCGATATTCCGTTATAAGGTTGCTATGAATGTATATTGAGTTTAGCCAGTTTACTGAATAATTAAGTTATTGAATATATTAGATTTAATTCGTTTTATGTCGTAATTATTTTTTTAGGAATTATAATAGGAGTAATGTTTAATTTTGCAGTTACCATGACAACTAAAAGTGGATACTTGGTCCATAACAAACTTTTCTTTTATTTGCAAGAGTTTCTATTTAGAAATAGACATCTGTCTATCAACTCACCACTATCCGGATACATATTCTAGTTATTTGTTTTACTTCTACTACAATTATATATTATAGAAGTATTTATGAATCTGGCCTCGTGATTTAACTATTGGATTAACAGGGATCGAATGGACATCCATGATGACATCCACAGGTACATCCACAGGTACATCCACAGGTAGCATCCACAGGTACATCCACAGGTAGCATCCACAGGTACATCCACAGGTACATCCACAGGTAACATCCACAGGTAGCATCCACAGGTAGCATCCACAGGTTGCATCCACAGGTACCATCCACAGTACCATCCACAGGTGGCATCCACAGGTGGCATCCACAGGTATCATCAATAGGTGCCATCCAAAGGTAGCATCCACAGGTGCCATAAGATCCATTTTTGAGAAAAATCCTATTTTCTCAAAATTGTACAGACTGTTGCGTTTGTACAATCTTTTGGATACATACCTACACGCACACTCATCACCGAAAAAACCGTCAAAAAAGGACTTTGGGACCTCAAAACATGTAAATCCTTCAAGAATTGTAATGTAGTTACATTAGTTGAGTATAAATACATTATCCTTTTCTAACGTTATCCTTTTGACCTAAAATCAATTTGCCCTAACTAAAACTTCCTAATGGTTATCTCAATTAATTCGCAAAATTTCAGTAATAATTTCAGCAAGATTTATAAAGTCATTTAGTAATTTATTCAAACAGAGAATTTAAATAAATGATAAAACATTATTCATTAGACTTTTTTATTATATTATTTAATTTGCTTATTATAAGCGTATAATTTTTTTGAAATAAATTTAATATTAAAGTTTATTTTGCTCAAAGTATAGTTTAAATGTTATGTATTATTTGGAAGTCAGTGTTAGTTAAGCATAAGAAACAGAGGTGATTCTACATTGTAAGTCTTGAGTTATGCTTTTCCAAGTTTGTTTGAGGTTTACTATGGAGTACCTCAAATTGTATTAGTTTGGTCAATGGAATCCTCATTGATCCCCAGCTGATATAGACTATTTCGGGGTGCATGTTCTTAACGCACTTGTTCCAATCATAATTGCGGTTGAAAAGGTATACTGTGAATACTAGTGATCTTGTAGTATTCAATCAACAGGGTGTCATGGGTATCCGTTGCATTCGTTAAGTACAAGCTGGTGTATGGTGGAAATAAAAAGCACTCGACTCGTGTCAGCATGGCCAGATGCTGTTGAGAGTTGGGATTGCGTGAGTTGCTGCCAACCCCAAGGGCATCACGCACACCTGTTTGCATGATCTGCACGTGGTGCTGCCTTTCAGTCAAGCTCACCAAGCTTTGCTTATCCCTGAAACACAACCTTTCTTGAAGAAAATAATATCAAAGTATTTCCTTTTCTTTTGGGTGGATAGCTTCAGTATAGCATGATAACTCGATTATTATTAATTTCAGTCGTCAGTGGCTTATTTCCGTTAGAGTTTCCCGCATTTCTATATAATCTTGGCCTGAACAAAATGACCGCAGTTTAACAGCTGCAGCTACATTCGTCTTTGGCATCCTTGCAAAGTGCGCTATGTGACGTGTCAGTTAGGTTGAATTGATATACAGGTCCGTTTGTGTGACAATAAAACCCGTACGTGGTCTTGCTGCAATCGCCGTAATATCTCGTGCAACTCACTCCTTGTTTATCTTCTTATTTCAACACATAAATATTGACTTATTTATCTAAGGAAGCAAAACTGATATAAGTAAGAGTTATTATGAACTCTTATTTATAAATACCATGACATCCCGGTAGCACAGAGGTTGTCCTAATATCAATAATTAAAACACCCGCCTTACGTTGGAAATTACAGCATTCACTCTATTCTGTTATTTTACTATGTTGCCCCTTTCTACGCACATGTTAGATGTTATATCACTGAATTACTGAAGCGCTATTGTTTCGTCTAAAATGAACATTAGCTGGCTCTATTAATACGATTGTGTTAAAATAATTGAAATGTTGAAGCGCCATCGTGCAGGCGGTGTCTACGGATGGGTGTCTGGTCTCGTCCATCTTCAGCTTTAGCTCTCTTAATTCTCTTGCTCTGCCAATAATGTCACGTCCTTTCCATCAGCTACTCTGAGATATCAATTATCTGACACACCTGCTGCTCACTTACATGATACTTAGCTTTACTCCCTTATTCATATATATGCTATTCAAGCTTTCTTTAAACTTAAATATCTCCTTCTTATCAACTTTTAAAATATGTTTACATTTTCATCAAGGCTAAATGCACAAAATTACTAAATAAAATATCTTTAAAAGCATTACTGAAGATATGAAATGAATAGCCTTAATCAGCTATTATTTTTTAATGAGTATTTCATTTTTACATTGGACCCTGAAGTTTTCTAGCACTAATAGAATCACGTGTTATTGTTAATATTTTATATCACAAATATTCTATTATATTATATATATATAATATATATATTGTATATATTTTATACATATTATATATATATATAATATATATATATATATATAGGTAATATATTATATATATATAAAGGTTTTGAGATTTTTTGAGGGTTTTTGGTCTAGATATTAATAACACTTCTTTGCCAACGTTTTAACATATATTTATGTCCTCCTCAGGTCTACCTAAATATTTGTCAAAACGTTGGCAAAGAAGTTTTTTTAATATCTAGACCAAAAACCCTAAAAAATCTCAAGACCTTTGAATATATATATATATATATATATATATATATATATATATATAATATATATATACAATAAAATAAAAAACGAAGGAAACACACAGAAAGACACAGACATAACTCACATCGATATTTCGACAATCGTCGTCATCAGGAGGTGCGAAGAGCGAAGAGTCCCGCAGGAAGACAGGGCGGTACTGAACTCGGAAACCGCAGCCAGTACCCCACCACTTACCACCAAGCGGGGGAAGAGAGGGAAGGAAATGAAGAGCCAAATTAAGACGTAAAAGGAACGAGTAAAAATTATAACTATAAAAAATTATAAAAAAGTAGATAAATCAAATTAAAATTAATAAAAATAATAAATAAAAAGTAAAATAAAAAATAATAAATAAATAAATAAAAAATAATAAATAAATAAATCATAAATAAATTATCGGTTGAGGTTGAGTCCGGGGGAAGAGCGAGCATCAAGTAAGCATATGTATGCCTCCTCTGAAGCTCTTAGGGTAACTTTATTGTTGGATTCGGGGATCTGTTTCAGAATCAGAACCCTGAAACAGTCATTGAAACTGAGTCCATGCGAGTTCGCATGGATGGCTACAGGATAGTTACTGCGTTGACCGACTGAAGCCCTATGACCATTCATACGAAGGCTCAACTTATTAGAAGTTAAGCCAACGTAAAAGGAGTCACACTGAGTGCAATCCAGTCGGTAAACACAGTTGCTCGAGGTACGGGAGGAATTGACCTGAACCGGGTAGGAACTATGGTGGAGAGGGGAATCGAAGGAAGGATTAGGATTAACAATCAGGCAAGTTTGACAGCCACGGCGTCCACATTGTTTCATTCCAGGAACAGGATTGGAAGGCTGAGGGGAAATATGAGAGAAAATGCTTTTTAGATTGGCAGGTTTACGGTAGGAAATAGAAGGGGGGTGATTAAAGATGGAAGAAGTAGAAGTAGAAGTAGACAGAATCGGAAAAGACTCCTTAATAACAGCACGAAGCTTATAAGCGCCAGGGAAGTAGGTTGTCAGGAAGAAGGAAGCGTTACTTCTATCCCTCTTGGGTCTGGGTTGGTGGGAGATGTCAGCCGGTAAAACACCAAATTCTTAAAAATCTTTCTCTTCCCTCTACCCTTGATCATCCTCTTCTCATGGTTGCCATGGACGTCACTTCTCTCTATACTTCAATCATTCATTCTGAAGGTCTGGACGCTCTGCGATACTTTCTTGATGGCAGAACCGCACCCCTTAATCCTTCCACATCCTTTCTAGTCTCTTTGGCTGATTTCGTGCTACAGCATAATGTCTTTCAGTTTGAGGGTCGTTATTACCTTCAAACCAGAGGCACAGCTATGGGTACGATTATGGCCCTTCTTACGCTAATCTTTTCATGGCCAAATTAGAGCAGGATTTCCTGGCCACCTGTCAACTTCTTCCACTCCTTTATCTCCGTTTTATTGATGATATTTTCTTCATTTGGCCCCATGGCAAACATAACTTAAAACTTTTCCTACACTCCTTTCAAAATTTCTGCCCCTCCATCACTTTCACTTACGACATCTCCGACAGACTTATCACCTTTCTTGACGTTGACGTTACTTTAGACAATGGACACTTCTTGACTTCCGTACATATAAAACCCACCAACTCCCAACAGTACCTCCATTACAATAGTTGCCATCCATCCCATGTTAAAAAGTCTATACCTCGATCCTTGTCCCTCCGTATTCACAATATCTGCAATAATCTCCAAGACCGCAGACATCACCTTAACCTCTTAAAGGACAAATTTTCTGAACGAGGCTATCCTCACTCCTTCATTGATAGTCGTGTTTTACCGGCTGACATCTCCCACCAACCCAGACCCAAGAGGGATAGAAGTAACGCTTCCTTCTTCCTGACAACCTACTTCCCTGGCGCTTATAAGCTTCGTGCTGTTATTAAGGAGTCTTTTCCGATTCTGTCTACTTCTACTTCTACTTCTTCCATCTTTAATCACCCCCCTTCTATTTCCTACCGTAAACCTGCCAATCTAAAAAACCTTTTCTCTCATATTTCCCCTCAGCCTTCCAATCCTGTTCCTGGAATGAAACAATGTGGACGCCGTGGCTGTCAAACTTGCCTGATTGTTAATCCTAATCCTTCCTTCGATTCCCCTCTCCACCATAGTTCCTACCCGGTTCAGGTCAATTCCTCCTGTACCTCGAGCAACTGTGTTTACCGACTGGATTGCACTCAGTGTGACTCCTTTTACGTTGGCTTAACTTCTAATAAGTTGAGCCTTCGTATGAATGGTCATAGGGCTTCAGTCGGTCAACGCAGTAACTATCCTGTAGCCATCCATGCGAACTCGCATGGACTCAGTTTCAATGACTGTTTCAGGGTTTAGATCCTGAAACAGATCCCCGAATCCAACAATAAAGTTACCCTAAGAGCTTCAGAGGAGGCATACATATGCTTACTTGATGCTCGCTCTTCCCCCGGACTCAACCTCAACCGATAATTTATTTATGATTTATTTATTTATTTATTAATTTTTATTTATTTATTTATTATTTTTTATTTTACTTTTTATTTATTATTTTTATTAATTTTAATTTGATTTATCTACTTTTTTATAATTTTTTATAGTTATAATTTTTACTCGTTCCTTTTACGTCTTAATTTGGCTCTTCATTTCCTTCCCTCCCTTCCCCGCTTGGTGGTAAGTGGTGGGGTACTGGCTGCGGTTTCCGAGTTCAGTACCGCCCTGTCTTCCTGCGGGACTCTTCGCTCTTCGCTCTTCGCACCTCCTGATGACGACGATTGTCGAAATATCGATGTGAGTTATGTCTGTGTCTTTCTGTGTGTTTCCTTCGTTTTTTATTTTATTGTAAAAAAGTCCGCTGGACCGTTTCTTTTAATTGTATATATATATATATATATAATATATATATATATATATATATATATATATATATATATATATCAATTATCAAACCACAAGGTTTGATCAGTTGATCAGTTGAGTTTTTGACTCTGACGAAGACCGCTTGTTACGGTTGAAAGATCTTAGTCTTGTTTTCCCATTTTCTTATTGTGGTTTGATCATTGATTGTTATTTCACGTGTTTATGCGAAATCTTTTTATATATATATCATGATAAACAGAAACGGTCCGGCAGGACAGATTACACTCAAAATAAACTGTGACAATAGAGAGAAACATAACAAAGACTCACTTTTCAATATTTCGACCGTAATGGCGGTCGTCCTGAGGAGAAGACGTGAATTGACGGAGGGACGACAGTCAACTAAAGAACTCACTGGGTGAGGGCTAAAGCAGTCACTCCTTTATATTCATAAAATAAATAGATAAAGAAGTCTCACCTTTGTATATAGAAGGAAGTCATGTCTATAGGAGGGTTTGAAAAAGTTTTTAGTGATTTTGGGTTTTACGTCGTTTTAAATTAAGTGAAATTAATAACGTTGGAAGCAAGTAGCACAATATCTCAAATTACACTGAAATAATTGACGTTAGTCAACTTGATATTTCGACCAATGGACTTCATTAGAAGAAGATATGTATGTAATTGGGTTGAGGAGTGGCGGTTTCGTTATTTGAGCGGATACCATATCCTCTCCTGATAACAGTGATTAAACGAATAATCCCGGTTAATTGGTTCACCTGGTTATTAATTACAAGTAATTACTAATTACTAGTTATTAATAATTATTTCCATAATCGTATGAGTTTTTATATTTGCAAATTATGTTACAACAATATCATGTGCTTACTCTTAATCTCGTAACCTTTCATTTCACAATGAAATTAAATATTTCAGTTCTTTATACGTGTTATTTCGTATCAATATATCTTTTATAAAGCAAATTCAAAACTTTATATCCGTATGAAGATAAAATGTTCACCGTGTATGATTATTTGTTCTAAAAGATGCTGCGCTTCGCTCGGTTTGTCCTTCATTCCTGGACTTCCCTAATTGGTTGGTTTTCCTAGATCTCCCAAAACATTTTATCTTTACCTTGTATTAAGTTACTAGTAATTATTATAATTCTGTATACTTGTATCAAAAAGTCCCACTTTTTCTTTTATATCGTACCATTCATGTGAGTAAATTACAGAACTATAATATAATCACGTTTCCATAGAAATGCGCACCGTGATGCTTTCAGAAAAAGAAGAGAAAAAAATTGGGAATGAAAACCGAAGGCCACCTTGATTTATGACGAAGACATCTTAGCTCAGCGGATTGTTATGTAATACTTAAATAATATACAATTTTCTTAGAAATCATCTAATTATTATTTCCTTAACAAATATTAAACAGATTTAATCTGAAGGCAATTTCCGAATCATTTTTTAATTAATTCAATACACTAACAAACGTATCTCAAATATACTTATGTTTTCCAAATTTTGTCGTTCTCTTTACTTATATATGGTTATTAATTTCAAGTATTTGCTAATTATTATTAATTATTTCCATAATTGTATTAGTTTTTATATATGCGAATTATGTTACAGCAATATCACAATTACAACACAATGAAATTTAATTTGTGTTGAAATGAAAGCTGGTAGAAATACACTTCAGACTGTTAGATAATAATATAAATAACTAATTCTGCAGAGGGAGATACTATTTTCTGAAAAATAAAACTTTCCTATATATTAATATAAATCTTTTTTAATCATGGATATCACCATTTAAAATTAGATAGAAAACTTCTTTTTCTGAGATGGGTTTTCTAAAAAACTAAAATTCATTTTTCGAGCCTTACTTTGCTTTTAAAGAACTCGAAAGTGCCTCGAATATTTTTCTTACCTTTTACTACTATTGTATCATTTACTTTATTAAAGATTGACCGCTTTTTCCAGTTGAAAATCGTTTTTCTCTTCGCTAATCCTACTTTGCTAGCTTAATCCTATTTTCTATCCCATTCGCAATCCCTCGTCCTGTACTTCTACCTCATATCTGAGAAGATATCTGCTCCTGGGCTTAACCTAAATCGTTAATTGTTCCTTTTATTTATATTAGTCTCTTCATTAATGTTTTGTTCAGTTCTTTATTTCTAGTTTTTATTTTTTATTTTTACAGTATTTATTTTTCTTTTATTTCTTTTTCTATCCTTACTCCCCTCCCCTCCCCTCCGTAAGTTTGCTACTCTGAGTGCATCTTCAAGAACACCAGCCATTAGTTACTTGTCTTCGGTGCGACTCACGTATATCTCCTGATGACGAGGTCATCGAAATATAGTAGTGAATCTCTCTTATTTCACTTGTGTGTATTCTTTTTATGAATATAGTTTATATGTATATAACTTTGTAAACTTAGAGAAACACGAATGAAAAACAGATACTAGGACTCACATTCAATATTTCGACCCCTTTAACGGTTGTCCTGAAAAAGAAAGTTAGTGGCGAGAAGAAAAAAAGCTTTTATTTTTATATACAACTAGCTGACCTACCCGGCTTTAGCCGGGAAACAATTTAATTCCAACTCTAATAATAAATTACATATAACGAAAACAATTTAAATTTTCTATAGTTCCGTTACAATTAACTTTTTTGAGATAAACGAAATTAATACAGAATTAAAATTATAGATTACGCAAAAAAGATATAATCTAACACTCATTATAAATTGCACACTTTGTCTAATACAATTGGTAGTTGATAGATTAGATTAAACAAATAATAAAAAGAATATTTTTTGCCGAACAATACATAAAGAAATGAAACGTCTTCTAGTTAGATATCATCGATATATATAATAATTTATCATTTTGCCTATATGGAGTAGGGCCGGATACCAATTACTAATAATTAAATATTTTAAACAAACGAATTAATCAATCAGGAATAAATGAAAAAGCCTTACATCCATTAAAGTTAAACAATACTTTAAATATTCTTTTAAGATTAGAATTAATGGACAAATACTATCATTATTATTCGTAATACTAACATGAATACTTAAAGTTAATAAGTTATTATTTAACGCATAACTTTCTTTAATGCTTAAAGCAAGTTAAACCAATTAGATATGAAAAGTTAATTGTAAACTATTGATAATAACTAAAGCATTGTTAAAGTTAATAAGAAACCCATATAAAATTACAATAATTGTCTTTAATATCAATCAGAAAACAATAATAAAATTTCTGGTACTTGGATATTTCCAATTGAACAAAGTATGTGGAAATATTATCATAAAGAATAGCCTACCTGCGGCTGCCATTACCAATTAAAGTCAAAATGTGAACAAACAGGTTATACAGCAAACCTTATCTATTATAGTATTTTTGGGATATTACCTGAACCACAACTCTGATTTTTAAAAACACTTTACATAAACCTTCCCAGGGATATACCTAATAATTCCCTAAATTTTCACGGCGATTGGATGTATGGTTTTTGTAACTATCGAGTACAAACAAACAGACATACATTCATTTTATTTTATCTTTTAATATATATATATATATATATATATATATATATAGATTAAAGTTACAACTAGAAAACACAAAAAAGTGACTAAAACTCACGGTTTTCCATCATTTCGGCTGTTTTGCCGTCTTCTGGAGAGGAGAAAAAGGGAGTGAAGAAAGAACACAGGAGTGGAGACGTGAAAGCTTCCACCGACCGATACAAAGTATATATATGTATGTATAAGTTGGCAGGAAATCTTCATCCAAGCATACATTGTTGAAAAGCAGAGCAGATTCTGCATTCACGACTTTTTTAACTAGCTGTCCTTTTTTCCTAATTACACTTCTATGTTACAGAAACAATGCAAATAGCAAATTTCCCAGCGACATTTTCAGACAAAAAACATAGTCCAATAACTACTAAATTTTATTCATTACTTACTTAAGAAAATAAAACAAAACACAAGCTTTTGACCTCGTAGGTCATAATCAGGCAGAAGAAAATAATAAGAGAAATAAATAACAACTTAATGTAATAAAATGACAGATACGTCTAGAAATACATACATAAGGGATAACAATATAAAGAGGTAATATATATTGCAATTATTTCTAATTAGCAAGCTGATCGTTTGTTTATTGTTATAGTAAATGTTAAGACGTAGCGCGTCCCTTTCGTTCGTCGTCTTCACATGACCCGCTATGGTTTTTTGCAAAACTTGTTAATCCTGTTTATATTGCGTGGACATGTAGGAACGATAGTATAGCGGTATCATTTCACCCTTGACCTGTTCGACTCTCCCACCTCGGGAATACCACTTGTCCATGTGTTTAGCGATTACTTTCTCCACATCTTTATTGGAGTAGCCATTATTGACCAGCACCTGGGTGGTTCTGTCAAGTTCTTTGTGTATGCTGCTCCAATCACTGCAGTGGGCTATGGCTCTTCTGACTAGGCACTAATGGTAGCTTGTTTATACCTGGTGGGGTATTCACTTTTCCCATTCAGGCAATGTCCAGAGTTGGTGGGTTTAGTGTAGACCTCCATATGGAAACAGACAATTCCACTTGTAACAAGCACATCCAAGAAGGGGAGTTGGCCGTCACTGCTATGTTCTAATTTTAGACCAGAGACCTCTTGGAGGCATTGATGTAGCTAGATAGTTTGTTGCTGTCATCGGTAACTACAAATAGGTGTATTATGTATCCGGATTCGGTAAATTTTATAGGTTTATAATCGAGATTCCATAGGTTCAACATTTTCTGGTTGCCTATAAGTGTTTCTTTTTTAACCTAGAAAGTTGCCTGAATCCTAGTTACATAATACACCTATTATATCAAACGTTAGATGTATTATTGAATTATATATATATATAACCAAAGCAATATGCATTATAACAGAAGACTGTGGCTCAATTTAAACATTTCAGATCGCTAATGATTGTTATCAAAAAATGAAGTGGTGACACCAAAAAAATGATAGCAGTTAACTGCATATACCTACTTAAGTTAAAAAAGATAATCCCTGAATAAATAATTGACATTATTCTTTAATTATAATCTCTTACTGAATTAAATTAATTATAGTTATGTAGGTTGTAGAATTTAATAACTTATTAATTCAAATTTTTAATGATTCGCTGCTGAATGAGCATGCATGTTTGGAATTTATTATCCATGTTATGTGATTTGAAGGATGAGGAAACATGCATGATTGTATGGCGAACCGTATTCCTTCAAGTTACTTTAATTGAGAATCACTGAAAGGTGGAGGGACGTGGTGGCTGCGTTGCAGTGTAGCTCTATAAATATTTCCGGATTATATATTGATTTGAGGTTTGGAAGGTTGGATATTCAAGGGCCGTTATAAATGTGGATGTGCATCCGAAAAGTAAAGATTGAGTGGAGGAGGTTAGTGTGGTGGTGTGGGCTTGTGCGTTAGTAGGTCGGGCAACGGTGGATGGTAACCGGTCGTGGAGGCGGTAGTGGACAAACCGGCCGGTGCCGCCTCCAGACCGACCTGCCCCACGGTGTCACTGCACTGGCCAAACAGTCAACCTGACCTCCATTCCAACGTTGCTTTTGTCTTAGCTCCTCACAGACCTCAATCACGAGTCCATTCAGCTTCAGCTGTCTTGCTTTTAATCTTTAAAGGATATTTCAAATTTGAGATTGTTGTGAGCCTTACTGTTCAGTGATATTTAAAAATAAACATATTTTTTTTAATATGCTTAGAGAACTGTTAGAAAATACTCTGCTGAGGAATTTTTTGTACTAACGTCTGTGCGTGGCATCTCTGTTATGCCACAGTTTGATCCAATTAGATTGAACTGGAGGAGAAGCAGTGCTTCATTTAGTCGTGCAGTGCTCTGTAGTCGAGGAAATGACGATCAACACGTGGTCTGATTTGTATAGAGAGCACTGGTTAGTAGTCGCTACCTCTAGTCCTTGAAGGTGGGATTCAAAGATAATAAGTCAGAGTAGCAACCTGCCTGCCGGAGGACAGTCCAGGATATGTATCGCTGAATGTGTAAGGTCAATTTCTTCCCTTTTAATAGGTGCCGAATAGTAAATGAACCATACTTTCTGTCTTTAGAACAGCAATAATTGTGAAGATCTCTGGTATGGACATTAGGAAACAAAAAATCAAACATTACTTCTTTCAGAGGCAGCTTTAAATAAATCTTTCGCCATGAGATTATCTCTCTTCAACTTGTTAGAGGAAGTGGGAGTTTGGTGGCATGTTCAGGTAAATATGATGCAGGCTTCGCTCAGACGGCCGGCCAAGCACTTCTGATAGCGATGTTATTGAGATCCTGAAAACCTTTGATACGAAGATATAAACCCTGTACCAGTCGATTGTGCAAGTGTTTGTTCTCAACAAACTGGTTCAAACTCCGACACATGAAACCTCTCTCTAGACTGGGAGATCACTCAAAAGACTGCTTTGACTAAAGATGTCAGAGCCCAGACTCTACCCAGAGCTTCCCTTAAACAGAGAGTATCCATAGAAAAACTTGAAAAACAATTTGCTATTATATCAATTTAATAATTGCTGGTTTGCAGATAAATGGAGGTCGGTTGAACACGTGCTCCAGGATATAGACGAATACTCTCAAGGCTCACTTGTGTAGATATTATCCTTTCATAAAAGAGATTAGTAATAAACCATGATTAATTCAATCATTTTGAAAATTATTAACTGGTATACTAAAAATTGGGACTTTCAATTATATTAGTAAAAAAAAAAAAGGATTTTTAACTTTGATTTATCTTGGTTTGTCGACCAGTATTACATGAACTCGTCTATTATACTTAATATACATGTTTTACTATTTTCAAGCTATGAACATAGAGTAGATACAACATGTAGATTAGAAATTGCACTATAAAAGAGCAAAATGTGCATTTAAATGGATTGGTATATTTGGGATTTGGGTATGAGAGTGTAAGGATGATGGTGAGAGTGGGCTAGTGCGCGCCAGGGGACAGCTATTGCCGGCTGTGGACAGGATAAGGGCGTTCCAAGACGATTGCTAACGAGGAAGAAGGTCGTTGAAACTCTTTCTGACTCAATGAGAAGAAGCCACTGTGATACGGCGTCAAATCAGACTTGTCCTCAAAGCTCTGGATCAATTCATTTCGGTTAGTTCAAACTCTACTACGGTATCTAGCGAAACGCTACTGTAATCCATGCCCTGGTCATTAACAACTCGCCACAATTCAGTAATCACTCAACTCTTCAATCCTGAATTGAAATCTGTAATCAATCCATATTCTATAATACTTCTATTCTACAGTTAATTATAGAAGTGATATATCCGATATGAATAATGTTTATTCAGGTGTATTAAACTGGCTTTGTAATATATTTTATTGAGATAAATATTACTTGCTGTAATATATATTTGCCATAAATATGAAATGGAAAAAAAAGTTTGCTCATTGTTTGCTCAGTATTACCGCCAGATGGCACTGATTTACACGTAAGATATATTTGGAATTAATGGAAGTTGTAATAATGTTAACATAGTTAGTTCAAAAGAAACGTAAAAGTTCACAGTTTTCCTTATTCTTAATGCTGTAATACTGTTACTAAATTATTATTTCATTTGCATCACTCCGCACATTGTTATAATCCATTTTCGCATTTGGTGAGGGTTGTATAATTTCTGTTCCCTCTGTGTTATACAGGTATAAAACAACTTTCAGAGAAAACTCAAACCACTGCATTTAAGACTTTGATTTGAGCCTCGAAAATTTACCGAGTCCCGATTTCTTTCATAGCTGTATATATGTATTTAATAACTTTACGCCAATTTATTTATGGATTAGTTTTCTTCAGAATTTTCATAGTTTCTTAGTAGTTTTCTTCACACATTAGGTAATAAATGTACGAAGTATGCAATTTCTTGTGTTATAATTAATATTTGTTTAAGTGAGTTTACAAAATTTATTACTTAGTGTAAACTATGAAGTAGAGCTAATGTTTAGCTGAAAATTGGCAGTCTCCAGGCTGTTTACACTGTGATATATCTCAAAAACAAAAAGGAGGCATATCTATTCTGTGTTGGTTAAAATAACCACACTGAACTTAGGTCTAAAACGGGAGTGTTCTACGGCAGGGTATATATATAAATGTATCTTGAAGAAGAAGACTTTTCTTGAAACGTACTTCATTAAAGTCCTTTATTCATTCAATCTGCTTGCCAAACGGATATTTTAAAATACTTCTCCTGTACTGTATGTATTCTTTATCACTCTGTTCCGGCTGCTGGGTCATATTTATATATTTAAAGAATGTATAATAAGCCCGTTATGTATAAGAAGAGCATTGACGCACTGTCAACAGTTGCAAGGTGTGGCCTACACTCAACTTTACTATATTGAGCATAATATCAACCTCTTTCACAATGATTTAAGTGTTGGTATTTTCTTGTAATATCTAACTACCTGGTAAAGTGTGATAAACTCATAGGTCATCAATATATATTTAGGAGTTCTATCAATGATTTCTGAGCCATCAGTATATCAGACAAAGCTCTTTCTAGATATCATGAAGTGTCTAATCTAAGAGATTATATCTGATCATTTCTTCATCTTCTGAAAAATCTTTCAGAAATGTCTAGAAAAAATTTTACTAGAAATATCTAGTAACATATTGGCCAAATTATTATTATTTTGTGCTATTAAACGAAACGATTTTCATTCTGTTAAAAAAAATTTCTCCCGAAGAGGCAACTTCATTTCGTTTTAGTCTCAGGGGACAGCAAATTTCTTCAATCCATTTAAGAATATTTACGAGAAGGATGCTTTTAAATATCTTTTCAAAGCTAGAGATACATCAGGCAGTCATTCCTTCTGTTATCCTTAGTCAGTAATAATAACACTTGATTAAGGCTAATTTGAGAACTATTAAGTTTATCATTTTATAACCGATGCATATGATACTAGTTGTTCTATAACAGCAGTTGAA
This sequence comes from Hermatobates lingyangjiaoensis, assembly GCA_026182355.1. NCBI lineage: Eukaryota > Metazoa > Arthropoda > Insecta > Hemiptera > Hermatobatidae > Hermatobates > Hermatobates lingyangjiaoensis. Next base: position 2,544,719 of record JAPFBL010000328.1, on the reverse strand, counting down.
CAAAAAAAAAATTATATTTTCGGTTAGCTCCTTATTCTATCAAATAATGTCTTACAGTAGAACATTGATTTTGTGGCCTCGTACAATGTATATGTATATAACATGGTTTTTCCAGTTTAGATTCCAACCTTTTTGTATTCCTCTAAAAGAGTGTTTATAATGAGAACATCTGTGAGACCTACTTTATACTTACTTTAAAAGGACTATTTTGCCTGGATTTATGTACAGCCCATTCTCCATAAACCCTATTTCACCAATTTAAAGACATGACTTATAAGCTCAAAGGCAGCACAATCAAGTATTGGTTTTCTCGTTATCACAAAGTTATCTGCTGATACTACTTCCTTATTCCACAAGGGAGTGTACAATAGAAGGTGATGACACCTTCTAAAGCCATCCTTAAGTGATCTCATTTCAGTGGGAATAGATACAGTAATATCCTTACAGTATTATTCTTGTGATAGCTTCTTGAAATCGATTCTATAGTTTTTGGATTAAACATCTATATATTAGTTCTGACTGACTGGAGTCTAAGGCAAGGTATCAAAACTCTTTCAGTATCCACGAAGTATTCCAGCATGATTCCTTATAAAATTTTCTATTTCTTTAACAAAACTTTACCCTTTCGATGTGCTAGTTGTCCCTTATAAAGATGATTATTTACCCAAAACGTCTCATGTTACTACTGATAGAACTTAATAGTTGCCATTGTTATGTAACATTATTCTTCTATGATCGTAAGCTCATGAAATATATGTAGCAGGATATCTCGTAATTATATGGAATCACCGAAGAAGAGTTTAAAATGGGCAGCCTTTCTATAATATAATATGAAGAAGTGCAAAGTTTTCAATCGATTTCCTTACAAACAGAGCTGTACTTGAGCAACTAACATGTTTGAACCTCCTGACCTAAGAATTAAGTTAAAAATGGACTTAAGTAAAATAGCAGAGAAAAAAAAATATAAAGAAAAAACGTTTTAGTGCTTCTGTTAACCTCTTACAATGGAATAGTTATAGGTTTTATTAAAAGATAAGACTTTATACTTTCCTTAGCAAGTATAATTCTTGTCGATGAAAGGCAAATTAATATTGCAGTGAGCATTTTTTTGGAATAAAATCCTCTTAATTCACGATTAGTAAATTAAAAATTTATTTCATTGTAAGCTAGCTTGCTAAGTGCCATAAATGAAATGATAATGCAATCTTTTATTTGATAAAATAATTCGTGTTTTGTTTGTAAATGAAAGGTGAAAGGCTAATCCGCTGTTAATAAAGAGACGGAGTTATGATTAAGTTTCGTGGAATAATTTAAGAGAGTTAATGTCAGTTTGAAATGCTTGTTAGTGCATCTTTGCATTACGAAGGTCTTCCACAAGGTCACCTCATCATGGAGATTATTAATTGTTATGACGTCACAAATGACCATATATCACAGACCATCACGAGATGACCTTGAGTACCATCCTTCTTAACATGTTCCTCAGCTTGCATTTTTTTTTAATAACTCATCCATGTGGAAATAATTTTCTTTTCTTTTGCTTATGGTTTTTTTTTGTTAAGTTTAAAGTTTAATGAATGGTAACCTGCTTGTCATTACTTTGGTTTAAGTTAAATAATTAATAAAAACAAAGTCCTATTGTCAAAAGTAGGGTGATCAAAAATAGCCAAACCATGAAATACCATTTTCTTGTAGGACAGTTATAGCTGTTAGAGGTTTCGTTTTCGCAGGAATGTACATAACGCATGATTTCTCCACCATTCTTACATGAACCTGTGGTGGATTTGGTTCGAAACCCAAGGTTAGATAGACTTGATAAGTACTGGGTACTCAAGATTCTCTCGTTACGGGATGTTGTTAGCTATCTTAGTCTTGGTATACAACAAGTAGTTATCTAAAGCTCTGCTACCCCTGCAAGTAGTTAAGGTTCAATTTGTATTTCCTCTTCTAGACAAATATTCTCAGGCTCTTTAAGTACTGGATCTGGGGTAATGGAACTTAAAGCAGTTCACATTCAGTAGTCTTAAAAGTGCGTACAGTAGGGAGACAGTCTAACATGGTTAAATGTCTGCTTGCGAGGAGGGATAAGGAAGGGTGGGTTCGGGTGGTTTCACTTGAGTGAGGATACTCCCTGACCCATGTAGTCATGACAAGCGTACACACGGTGTTAATAACAACCACAATGCATATTGCACTGATGAACCATTGTATTAAAGGTAAAGGACTAGACAAGAACACTATCTCCGTACTTTCTACTTGCAGATTCTTCTCTTATTTGTCCATTGTATCATCTAATACATATTCAATACAACGGGGATTGATTTGTCAGTAAGTCCAACATTTAGTGTTGGTTAGTTCTTCTCGACCCTAAGTATTGGATAGTCTTTAACGGGCAGACTAAATAAATCAGATAGCAGTCATATTTGCGCACAATGATATCCACAAAATAGTTAAGTCACAATGCTCCATGAAAGTGTCGTTCATAAATGTACTATATAGGTATAAAATATAATTCCCTCATGGTTTTGATTGAAATTAATGTGACTGAATTTGTTACAGGTACGAAGGTTAATGACATTTCACATACTCTTGGACTCATGTGAGTACTTCTTTTTCTTAAACGCTCATCCATGACAGGATTAACGCTTTTTAGGGACAACATCTTAGTTCATTTTTGATTTGTTTTATTTAAACCACGGTCATATCCAATTACCAAAATGAGAAACAACATGCTGTGTCATCTATTCAGTTTATGATCACCTATTTAACTCGTATTATCATGTATGAACCCATGAATTTAACTCGGTCATTGCTGTTTAACTCCAAACTAAAAAAAAATATAACATAATGTTATACAGTTAACATTCATAACAAAACAAGTCATTTTTCATATGGACACATAAAATAATAGTACGTACTAAATGATTCTGTATTGCAAATATATTCGAGTTGTATTGGATACCTCGTCGCTTGGACCAGAATTAATTATTCTGCAAGTGTATTCTATTGTGCCCTATTTTATATGAATTAAACAATTTGCTCCCTTTAAAACTCAATCTATCTTGATTCTAGTTAATTATCATTGAAATTAATTTAGTTAAACATGCCTTCTAAGAAAATACAATAGAATATGAAATTTACATAAATTAGTAGAGCACTTAAATAAACAAAAATTGTTAAGAATATTTGTGTGATTTATTTTCATAATAATTTTATTTTATTATTAAATTTGTGTATAATGTTTATTTTATGCTGTATTATTTAATTTTTATTCAAGTGATCCTGTTTATCCTCTCTTTAGCTTACAGTTCAGTTTTAAATATCTACATACTTAGTTTGGCTGTATGTGGTGATGGTCCGGCAATATCAGTTCTTGTTGAATTGCGATGACATTATTTTTATAGATGTAACGTTAAAAACATAACTCAAGGCATATTCAGAAGTTAGAAGTAGTAACTATTTTATATTTATTGTAATCAGTGTATTCGAGATAAAGATGTGAGATGAAACTCACATAGAGGAGACATCCTCACACCTAATTACCTGGAACGCCCTCGTAGCATCACTAAGCAACATATAGGCTCCTATCTTTTGGTTAGTCCGGCTAATGCTCGTGGTCAGGCGAGCGCCACTTCTTCCTCGACTACATTCAGTAGGGCATCTAACCTGTATAACTCCTCAATTCACATTTAATACTATTGGTATCATATAGTGTAGTTCTTGCCTAAGATATGAGTAGGTAACACTCACATAAAGGCAAACTCCTTCTAAAGGGGTTTATATATATATATATATATATTTCAATCAAAATTCGAAAAAACGATCCAAACTGGATACAAATCAGCTTAAAAACGAAGAAAATCAACACACAGAGAAAGAGACACACTCACAAACTCAAATTTTTGGTTGATCCGTCTTCAGGAGAAAAGAGAATGAGTGACCAAGCACGCCGGAAACACAACGGCAGGAAACCCTTTTCCCCTGAAGACGGATCATCCAAAAATTTGAGTTTGTGAGTGTGTCTCTTTCTCTGTGTGCTGCTTTTCTTCGTTTTTGATCTGACTTATATATATATTAATAGTTCTCATTTCTATATATTTTATAGTTTTCATTTCATTGAAAAAATCATAACTGCCCTGAATATGTCTAAAAATATGGACGAAACCTTGACTTAAGAAATTTGCAGAATTTCTTTTTCCATTGGACGAAACATCGAGAAAGTTAATTACTCTCTCTCTCTCTCTCTCTCTCTCTCTATATATATATATATATATATATATATATATAAAAATAAATTCAATTTCGACGCAATATCTATGTGAGTTATGTCTGTGTCTTTCTGTGGTTTTCCTTCGTCTTGAATTTATTTTATTTAAAAAAGTCCGCTGGACCGTTTCTTTTAATTGTATATATATATATATATATATATATATATATATATATATTATATATATATATATATATATATATATATATTGAAATCCTCAGTATTAGAGTAGTTTAGTGTCGTTAATTGAATCAACCACTTCCCAAAACTAAACCAAACATTAATAGAAATAAACTTGCAAGTTTACTACGAAATTGGAATCTCAACTAATTTTTACATATTGTTTGTTTAAAGAAGGGCTCCAAATGTACATTGTCTGTATCGCGGCAGTTGCTATAGAAAAGTTTGAAAGTTTCTTTGCAGAATCTTGGACATTTTAACAATTGGTAATAGTTTGACAATTTCTTTATTTGAAAGAATTGTTTCGTCATTTTCTTTTCATGTATTGGTCTAGTGGCTGTATTTGGATTGTCGGAAACGAGATAAAGTGCGTTCTCCTTAAATACCGCCGCTTTGCTGAAGACACGTTAAACTTGTCTTCCACCCAGCTTGACCATGCCAACAATGGAGCTCTCATTGTTTCGTTTTTGAAACACCAACACAAAAACAAGACTTTTGTTCACCTATAATGGAGCTTGGGGCAAACGACCTTTGCTTGCTGCCTTTTATCTTCTTCATGATGGAAAATTTCTTAGCCTTGCATATATTATAAATTTGAAAGCTTCTCTTTTCCTGATAATGGAAGGAATAACAATCGCTCATCAGTTTTCTTTTAATGACATGCAAATTTCTCTCATTGAAGCATACGTTTCAATAATGGTTAAGTGTTTTCATCCTTGCGATGAAAAAAATCGGATGATGAAAATCTCGTCGACTTTATGATGTTCATCCTCGTGTATAAATGATTTTACGAAAACAAATGAAATAAAAACCAGTATCTAAACCAAAAAATAAAAAGTCAGGAAAATGGGACTAAGATCTGATCTTCGTCAGATATATATATATATATATATATATATATATGAACGTATAAGCCACAAGCAAAAAGTAAAAAACACAGTAAAAAAACAGAGAAAGTAAAAAACACTTTTTCCTTGTGGCTTATACGTTCATTAATTTTTCATCACGTGTTTATTGTGATTATTTATATATATTATATATATATATATATATATATATATATATATATATATATATATATATATATATATAGTTCAATATAGACAAAGAAACATAGAGAAATCAAATGAACACACTTACAGTCTCTAATTTTCGGTTTGAACGTCTTCAGGAGAAATAAGAGAGGGAAACCAAGCGCACTGGTTCAGAGACGGTTGGAGACTCCAACTCTCTTATCTCTCCTGAAGACGGTTCAAACCGAAAATTAGAGACTGTAAGTGTGTTCATTTGATTTCTCTATGTTTCTTTGTCTATATTGAACTATATTTGTCCGTTTTGGATTGTATTTCCAACGAAAAAGTATATATATATATATATATATATATATATATATATATTAAAGTAGACAGCAGCTTCTGCATTTACGACCTTTTTGCTCGTGTATTCTAGTTTTCTAACTAGTTTTTTCTGGTAGGGAGTGATTTCATGAAGGATTTTTATTTACCTTTTGTAGTAGATTTGTGTAGGTCTAACTTAAAATATAGGCTCTAAATTGATTGGAAATTCAACGTAGAAGTGAAGTTATGGACGTTTAACGCAAAAATGTTTGTCACAAGTAAACTCAGCCACCATAAGACATAGCGAGCTGAAACATTGACACTGAATTTGTGTATGCCTAACTTAAAATATGGGCTCTAAATAGATTGATAATTCAGTACAGAAGCGAAGTTATGGGGCTTTTAGTTGTATTTTCCTAACTTCATAGACAAGTTTGTTTTGAAAATACACAGGTGTGGCAAGTAGGTATTGTTAGTTGATTTTAATTTCAATTGAGCATATGAATATATTGCGTATTTGACATCATTGAAATGGTGTTTCACAGAGTTGAGGATGTACTATCTATTGAGAATAAATGTTTTGTAAACGTGCAATTCTCAGCCCTTAATATTAACAGGCAGGAGAAATCAACAAACAAGTTCTTACGCTATATGAAGCCGAGGAAAGAACTTACAAGTCAGTAAAGAGATTGGATTAGTGATGAAGAAGCAGTTCATTATCTAATTGAATTTCTTGACTCTGAATTTATTTCTCCTGGACTGCCTGCTCATGAGTAAAAACCAATATAAGTAGGAGCACCAATGATGCTGCAATTTACAGCAGTAACAAATTTCATGTTACGAAACATGAGTGCCCCAAAAACTGTGCAACGGGACACGACTCTGAGTTCGTGCTCTACACAGATATGCCATAGAGGCGGACATAATGACTGGAAGTGGTATTGGGGAGTGGGATGTGGTATAGTATATACCACGCATACCATTGATTCCGAGCTACTGTCTGTTTCCGTTCAAATGATTGCAAATGTCCCGTCAGAGTCTATTTCGCAATGACGTTAACTAAGTCCAAAGGGAGACTTTATCTAACGCAGAAATTCAAGTTAGCGAAACCAAGTTTTTCTCACATGGTCAACTGTAGTTTACTTGCTCAATAGTCAGAGGTTTCAACTGATTGTTCTTCCATGAACTTGAAGGACAGACAGCTAATGTAGCGTATACAGAGGCATTTGTTTAACACTGTACTTATAATAGTGTTTTCTACTATTCTATAATTTCTAATTATAGTATTAGTAATATACTATAATTAATATTTTGGAATACCAAGTATAATAGAATTTTTGATTCCGTCAAAGACGGATACATTTACTAGTATTTTATAAAAAAGAGGATGCTTTAAAAATTTGTAATCTTCATCATTATTATCAGATGTCGAAATAGTGTTGAAAAATAACCACAACAGCTATATGGATTGTACGGTCTATTATAACCTGTGTGTGGATAAATATCAGGAAATAACAATTGGACATTTAAACCATGATATCGCACCCAGAATGCTGTTTATTTTCGCTCATTGCCTTCTCAAGAAATGTGCAACCTGATGAAAAACAAATGTTCGAACGGGTTTGTTTTTAAACAACATAATTTACGTTAACAGATTTTCCTTTATTTTATAAAGGTGAATTAATATCTCCAGAGTTAGAATAGGATCACTAGAGTGAAATAAATTCTTCATAAGGTTCAACTTCACGGAATCAAACAAACTGTGCTGTATGTACCGTAGTAGAGGAGTCATTGGGGTATAACTTGCTGAAATTCAAAAACCAAGCAAGAAATACTCTACAAGAGACACTAGCACATGGTGAAAACCCTGTGAAGGATATTTTACAGAAGAAGAGATACTGGGCACTGGCTGCTGCTGCAGAGCATGGTCATGAAGTCATCGGTGTCACTTTACACTGGATGTTCGTCGCAAGAAGTAAAAAGTAAGTTGCCTGATGTTCATCCTAGAGTGTGAAAAGATACTTCCTGGACAAGACTAAAACCGATCGATTGACGAAGGTAATACGTGGTAATGTCCCATCTTCTTGAAATGTTACCTAAACCTCTTTGAAACTAACTATACTAATAATAGTGGGTTATGTAGGTTGGTTAAATGAAGGCATGGTTAAACACGATATAGTTAAAACTTCATATCGTGGTGTTTGAAATGTTTGACCAATATTGCTGTTGCCGTTTTAGATGGAAGACGTCCAGAACAGCCATTTGACTGGCTTTAGCAGGATTAAACACCAGATCTGTTGAGGAAGCTCTTAATGTAGTTACTGGGTTCCTAACAATATTTATATACAAAGTTGATTATCAAAGTTGACTGTACTCTGTATATTGAAGTCATTTATTCTTAATACGAATGATAAATTTAATTTCAGAGTTACTGTGGTCAAAGGATGACCTTTTACCTTTTAATTGCTAATAATAGTTAGTTGAACATCTGAAAGATTATTCTTTATTCCATACGTTAGCCGTTTCTGAAACTAAACAGTGCAATTGAACTTTGAACTAAACCGAAGTTATTTTAAAACTTTACTTTAAGTGAAGTTACAATATGAATTTAGGATTTCGAACCACCTAATTGTTGAACGTTATTTCAGCACCTATGGAATATGATAGTGGGATTATAGTGGAAAGTCGTCAGCAAAGTTTAGTTAAGAAGAGCTGATAATGCTGCAGGCTGGTTTGAAGTGAAGGCGTCTACTACTTGGCCAGGTCTGGGGCCGACATCGCCATGACAGAACCCTTGAGAACGCCGTCTGCATATCCTCATGCCACATCCCTTTACGCGCTTTTAAATCCCTCCCAGGCCAAACGATAAGTTTGCGCAATTACTTTAACTTTTCCTACCACCTTATCAGCAAAATATTAAAGCACATTTACAATACTTAATGCATTAATATATCAAAACATAATAGAGTATTTATGTTCAAATCAATTTAAATTTCTCATAATTTTGATGATAATTTCTCTTTAATTTCATTCCTAACTATTTAAATAGTTGTATTCTATGTTGTATAATTAATAAAAATATTTGCTTATTGAGATTCTCTATCTGCACTTAACTTCACTAAGAATTATATGCCCATGTTGTATGAATTGCTTAAATAATCATAGGTCAGTGTTATTAATAATAAATTTAAATCGTATTTTTAATGTATTTCAAAAAGAATTGTACAAGCAATGATATTTATTAGTTAATAGATAAATAATAGGACTTTAAAACATATTTTGTAAGTTCATGCATTTCATCATTACCACAGAGGTTAGTATTATTAATATTAAACACATAATATACCGTCTTACTTCGTAAGTAGGTGCACGAGAGTACGGCAGCAATGTATGAGGTAAGACGGTATATTATGTGTTTAATATTAATAATATTTTGTAAATCTTAGGGTAAAAAAGTTTAGGGTAAAAAATATCAAAAGTTATTTAATATTTATGTTTTTGATAACAAAGGCTTTAGTGTTTATTATTTTCCTTGTTCTAGTAAATGTTATAATAGTGATGTTACATTTATAGTATACTATTATATCTGTTTCTGGACTGCCAAATCTTACCTTACGGAACAGACATTTATTTGAGAAATTCAGTATATCCAAGGCTGAGCATATTTTGACATTAACTACTTATAGAGGAAAAAGTCAGTCTAGATATGTTTGGGAGCATTTTTTTAAATATAAAGGAAAAATAATAATTGATCATCGATTTAGTTTGTCGCATGGTCCGTTTTGGTAGGTAACTATTTACTGGGTATAATAGATGCATGCGCGAGTTGGAGTTGTGTGGATGATGGGCTGTTTGATGGCGCTGTTGATAATTGGGCCTTTCTTAAAAAGCCATCTCGCGAGGATAGTGGTTGAATCAGTTGATGTGGGTGGTTGATTGGATTACGTGTGGGGTTACTTGTGTGGGAGGCCTCGGTCGTTACTCCGGCCTTGTCACCTAGCACACAATAGTCGATAAATATTAATGATCGCGTCGGTAGGCTCGGGCGCGTCTCACCTCTTTCCGACACATATTATCTTTACATATCGTTTTTTTCATTTTCATTTCAAGCATAATATATTTACCCGTTTGTCATGGGAACTTTCCCCTTGATTTGTTCGTAATTTGATTTACTTTAAAACCAAACTGTAAGAGTAACTTAGGCTGCTTGCGTATGAACTGAACTGGAAGTGGTAATCAGGACTGCTACAACTTGTACGTGTTTGACCTGGTTCTAGGGAGCAAAAAATTATGAGAAAACTTTTCAGACAGTCAAAAAAACGTGTTTGGGGCATTCTGGTATACCATAATGTGAATGAACAAAGTGATTGCAGGCTGGAATGGACTGACAATACACTGTCGATCGATTATAAAATGGCCTCGGAAATCACATGTTCTAACCTCATCGTACATATACGAGGTGGGTAAATAAAGTAGTGAGACTGGCAACGTCACTTTCGATCTGGCAACGCTGGAGACGCGTGGCCTTGAGTAGCGTCAGGTGCACGTGTGATGCGCCTCCAGTATGAATCTGAACTCGCCACAGTCATTTGTTTGTCCGTAGCGTTGGTTTTCGTGAAATGGTTTTTTCTTGAGCGTTTTAAAAATGAGTGACTTCAAAGTTGAGCAGCGGTGTGCAATCAAATTTTGCTTCAGACTTGGACATAATGCAACCGAAACTTTTGAAAAACTTCAGGAGGCCTATGGAGAACGTGTTTTATCAAGGGCACAGGTTTTTCGGTGGTTTAAGGAATTTTCAGAAGGAAGAGAGTCGATTGAAGATGAACCACGAAGCGGAAGGCCTTCAAGTGCAAACACCGATGAAAATGTCAACAGAGTACGGAACCTTGTGCGTTCAGATCGACGCTTGACAGTCAGAATGATCGGGGAACAGTTGAATTTGAATCACACCTCCGTTCATCACATTTTGACCAATGAATTGGAGATGAGAAAAATTTGTGCGAAACTGCCATCTCAATAAACGAGTTTTTGGCCAGTAAAAACATTCCTGTTGCTCCTCAGCCTCCTTATTCACCAGACTTGAGTCCTTGTGACTTTTTCCTCTTCCCGAGATTGAAAAATCACCTCAAGGGAACTCATTTCGGGACACTACAAAACATACAAACTGCTGTAACCGACCAGCTGAAGGCCATTCCAGAATCCGAGTTCCAGCAATGCTATAATGATTGGAAGGACCGTCTCCAGCGCTGTGTGGCTTCCGAAGAGAACTATTTTGAAGGTGACAACATCACATTGTAATTATATTTGAATAGAAAATTTAAAAAAAAATCAGTCTCACTACTTTATTTACACACCTCGTATACGAGTACACCTCGTAGACTGCTCCTCAGAACTCCATCACATCCTATATAAAAAGTTCAGCGTAATGACCAAATAAACCTTCTTGGACTAAACTTTTTAATGACTCACTGTCTAGTAACTGTAAGATATAAGAAGGCTAAAACTACCAAACATTACTGACATTTGCTTACTGACTTCACGCTCACAGGAGAACAGTATACTCAGCAGGAGTATGTCAGTTACCTAAAACTCATAATCCCAACATGCAAATCAGAGTGCAGAAAGAGCTGCAGTCCTCTGGAACTGCACTTGAAAGACTTTTCTTAACCTAAACAACAAACGGCATCATTTGGTTTAGCTTCACATGTATTGTCGTTGTTAGATGATTCGGTAGACATGTTTTCGATTGTTACATCGTACACCATTCTGTTTTGATTTGTTATCATGTCTATCAATCCTTTCGGCCATTCCATGAACAAAGCATAACAGATCGATGAATTTTATCGTGAGACCCTTTATCTACACCTGACGGCCCACAGCGAGTCAGGTTAATGTTTTCTGCTTGCAGTTCTTTACGCATATCATGGTAAATGCGAAGGTGGAAAGCTCCATGACATGTGTGAAATGGACATCGAAGCGGGTACCAACGAGGACTAATCCTAGGCAGTTGACTTCACCGACCTAACAGAATACATTATAAATCCCACTATAACACAGACTTTCAAATTACCTGTTACACCCAGGGGCTGGATATCACAAAGGCAAGCATCATCGACCGACATCGATAAGTGGTGATGTTGCGCCAATTCACGGGGTACATCACATCGCGAATATTCATTATAGCAAAGAGTTGAAAAGTACCTCTGATGAGCCTTAGACAAACCTCAGGAAGCCTGCTATCCACGGCCAACATCGATAAGTGGTGACCTCGTGCCAAACCGCAGGGCATATCACATTGCGATCATCACTATAAGAAAGAGTTGAAAAGTACCTCTTATGAGCCTTAGACAAACCTCAGGAAGTCTGCTATCCACGGCCAACATCGATAAGTGGTGACCTCGTGCCAAACCGCAGGGCATATCACATTGCGATCATCACTTTAAGAAAGAGTTGAAAAGTACCTCTTATGAGCCTTAGACAAACCTCACGAAGCCTGCTATCCACGGCCAACATCGATAAGTGGTGACCTCGTGCCAAACCGCAGGGCATATCACATTGCGATCATCACTATAAGAAAGAGTTGAAATGTACCTCTTATGAGCCTTAGACAAACCTCAGGAAGCCTGCTATCCACGGCCAACATCGATAAGTGGTGACCTCGTGCCAAACCGCAGGGCATATCACATCGCGATCATCACTATAAGAAAGAGTTTAAAAGTACCTCTTATGAGCCTTAGACAAACCTCAGGAAGCCTGCTAACCACGGCCGACATCTTTTAAAAATTAAGTTGTGCTGATTAGCCAGGTCAAGGGATATGATGCAAACCTACACTACAGTGATGGCTGGAATATATGATGGCATACAAAAAGAAGGCATGCCAATAAAATCAAATAATTATCTTAGTTAAAAAAATCTGTCAAGGTATACCTATAAATGGTGTGTTACAATTATCAAATGTACCATTGTCGTATAAATTTATAAACTCTCTTTAATGATAACGGAAATTTATTAATACCATAATGTCTGCATAAACTCTACGGTACCTGATTGACAAGCAATCAAATTTCATTTCCATCTTTTTTATAGCATTATACGAATTAATTAATATCATTATTCAATAAGTGCTAGTATAGCATTTTATCTACCCCATTCTAATTTATTTCATTTAACATTCATTGCATGTTCATACCATTCTCAATTCACACTTCTTTTTCACACATTTAATAAAAACCATTTTTTTAATTAATAGATAAAATTTCCTAAGCAGTGTTTTTATAGTCCGTAAATTGCGATTTGTAAAATGTCATAAAAGTATTAACTTTAGAAATCAAGAAATTAAATTGCTTTTCAATGATTCAATAATACGTTTATTTTAAAACATTATATGCCACTGTAAATTGTTTTATTTCTTTATTTAAAGGGTTGATAAATAATACTTTTATTTAATTCTATACCATTAAATTAAGTAACTTTTCTGGTAGAGGGCTGATAAGTTTTTGTGAAAGTAATGCTATTTTCATATATAATATTTAAATTTAAATTGAAATAAGATTGTAATGATAATGTGTGTATTTGATGATTTTACATTTTTGCTGGTATGGCTGTAAGCATTTTTGTTTATACTAGTTAAATGTAAAATTGCTGGTGGTACAAGAGCAGAACGACTTTAGATTTGCAGTGGGCGATTTTAATTCCGCTAATTTGCATGCAGAACACTTTGCGTCACTAATGTTAAAGTTTTTCGCTCAAGTCCAACAACAATCTACATTGTAATACCTGCAGAGAGATATTACATTTCTACTTAATTCCCCTTCATGTCCTTTTCGTATTTCATTCATGCTTTGTTCGTATGGTGTTTTTCAAGATTAATTTTCCCCTTAATTACCTTATTAATTCAATAAGTAATGGGATTAATTGGCATTAAAAATCCTATTGTCAAATGAGATAATAGTGTTAACTTTATTAGCTTTTTGTTTCATTTTAAATGTTTTTTAGAAACAGTATTTATATTACTTCACTTTATTAGCACTTATTAATATTAGTACTTGATAACACAAGGGTTAGAGAATAAAGTTTAATTCCTTGATAAACGTATATAGTTAACGATATAACAAATTCAATATATATCAACCGTTGGATAGAATAGGTGTATAATAAAATCGGGATTCGGTCAATTTTCCACGATATACTTATTGCTACTATGTAGTATCCTCAGTCAAGAACCTTATAGAATCAAAAGGAAGTTTGGGTTTACCGCGGGTTACCTCATGGCTTGAGGTCTACAGATAATCCAGTAGTATATCCTTAGCTATATAGTATAGCGCTATTTAATGGGCTGAGGGAGTCAATCGTCTAGTGTATTAGTCAGGCCACTTGCGTTACTTGAGGCACTTCGAGACAAGCTGGGCCAGCCTCTGTAAATGAGATGTGACATTTCAACAATTATGTCTTAATTAAACTGATACTGTCACATTAGCAACACAAACTGATACTGTCACATTAGCAACACAAACTGATACTGTCACAATAGCAACACAAACTGATACTGTCACATTAGCAACACAAACTGATACTGTCACAATAGCAACACAAACTGATACTGTCACATTAGCAACACAAACTGATACTGTCACATTAGCAACACAAACTGATACTGTCACATTAGCAACACAAACTGATACTGTCACATTAGCAACACAAACTGATTTAGTAAATTGAATTTATGGTGACTTAGATGAATAAAGTATGTAGGTTATATAAGGTTTTGTCTAGTGTTAATGTCGGCGCAGCACGCCCCACTCTAGTGGCTATTTGACGTTCAATCGGAGTCCTCATAAAATGACCAGTGACGCGCTAGAGATTCTATTTTTGCTAGTCTACTTTGACAGTTAATTCTAGACACCCCCATGAGATTCTCCTTGCGCCGTCACGGGTGCTATGGTGGTTATCATTGTAGAAGAAAGGCGAAATAGTCTAATGACATAGCTAAAGGCTTGACACAACTTGTGTTTCATTACAGTTGCTTAAGGAAACAACATGACATACCAGTATACACGTCACGGTCACTTTTCGGTCCTCGTTATTAAGATGCTCAATATGTTAATGAGGTGATTAGTAAACCGCATAATTATGTTTTGCGTCCGTTGTTCATGGACACCACTCAATAGTGCACGTTACAAGTACTATCTTGCCCTTCTTTGCAAACATAATACGGAATCGTCTGACATACGGACGTGGCTGTAGATACAGAATAGATAAACATGTATGTCAGCTGTTCATAGACGTCAGCTGACAAATGAAATCCCTCTTGTGCACATCTCAGGTACTCTTGTATTCCTCATTAGAGTTGGAACATGAAAGAGAATTTTGAAAATACTAACTGGTACCTTATTCATTTCTGCCTCAGTTGTTCATGGCTATCACTATGATAACCTCCGTTAGCATTCCACAGGTGATTATTGGCTTCTCATTGTAGTGGTTTACTTTATATACAATCTGACGTGCTAACGACACCACAGAAATAGTGTTCGTAGTAGTTCTTACGGACGTTACAATCTCCCTTGCACACGTCATGGGTATATTTAGTCTTCTAACTGCAGTGCAGATACTGAATATCATGTGAAATGCTAAGATATTGATCAATTGGTGTTTCGTATTTCGTTCAATTAGTTTCTTATAAACATTGTGAGACACATGGTTTTTTCGCATGTTCCGAGTACTTTTCCAGCACTGTTGTTCTGTACGTACTGGATAGTCACATGACCCGGCTGCATGGGGGGTTTCGTGCTTGATACCAGCCTTAGTTGTCTCTTTTGAGCCCTTCAGATTGAGTAGCGATCTCATCTCGAGGACTTTTTGATAGCCTCATTGAAAAAAAAACCCTAATGCCATTGAATAAACTCTGTTTTGTTAACAGTTGTTACACATTAAGTAAAAGATAAAAAATAATCATTTACCACAATATTACAATGAATGATAAATCTTAACTTCTCACGCAGCTGAATATAAAAAAATTCTTGTTCTGTTTTTAAAAGAAAGCAAAATAATATATTTCTGAAAAGAATATCACTGAGATCAAAGTCTTCAGACACTGAGATTCAAAGAAAATTACAGTTTCTTTTATGGTTCACTGCTGTGTAATCTCACAGAGGTTTTATTATTTTTTTTTATTAAAATATTCTTTCTTTTACAGTCTTTTAGTTCTGGTCTCAATTAAGCCTTTACATAAACTTTCAGATGAATTTGTTCCAGTTCAAACATCTTAGTATTATTTATATTCTGATTTGTAACCTCCTTCAAGTTAAGTTTATTTCTTTTCTTTTATAAGAATACTTTTAGCGCTCACACCCGTGCGGGTAATAATACGAGTATAAGTGCGCACCCACTCACAAACTCCACACGTTCTATCTTACAGAAATATAAACACACACCCGGTCGCACACAAACATACCATTAAACTTATACATATTGGTCGACGATGTTTCAACCGGATATTGAAGAAGCTGGTCATTCCACTGTCTTTTGTAAATTACTGCTATAAACTCGCCGGATTTGGACTCTTAGAGGTATGGAAGGTGGAATTTAAACATTTTCTGGAAGAAGGAGCACTGTAACAAAGAAATATGTACTACAAGGATGGGACAAGATACTACTTCTTACACAGTAAGAGGGATAATTCTGCCACAAGCCGGAGGAACTGCCTTGTCTTTACTGAATCTTGTGAGTGGACCACAGACTCTGTATGTCCACTACCAATAGTCTTTATAGTGTATTCCACAAAACCCCGCAAGGTCCATCTTGGGAGCATCTGCGGCTCGACAGAACCCTTCTTCTATAGGAGGGTCGTAGTGGGCTTTCAGATGCGGCTAAAGGGTCTCACGTTAAAAAGCATCGATCTGTTGTACTTTGCTCATGGAATAACCGAAAAGTTGATAGACATGATTACAAATGAAAACAGGTTGGAGAGAACCATCCTGGGCTTTACTGAATCCTACACACTGGAAAAGTGTTTCTGTTGACTAGTCTCTTAACGCGTTGACTTTAGCCAGGAGCAGTTCGCAAAGAACTGTCCTGTTGCCAAACAAAACAAAGAGAAATGGCACATAGGCGCTTTTAAATCAGGGAGTACGCCGCTGAAAGCTCTATAGGGAGTCGCTTTACCTGCGTAACCAATGCTTGTTATATAGACTAAAGAGCGAAACGATCTCTTCACATGCAAACAATCAACTAAATGAAATGTTTCAAAATCAATCAGTAAATGAACCAGCTATGAAAAGTTGAAACAAATCATTGCGCACAATATCCTTGTGTAAGCTCGGTCAATACATCCATGAATATTAACTGAAACGAAGCAGTTTAATTAACAGCGAGAGCAACAGCTATGCCTTCAGGCACACACTCTGCTTGCCCCGCACTAATAAAGTAATATCGTATCTCCAGAGAAGACTGCCAACAAATCAATTCAACACTTCTTTCACCACTCGAAAAATAATTAAATTAGTACATTACTGTGATTATTATCATTGCATTAAAATTACTTGGGTACACACTCTTCGTAATAAATATACGATAAATAAATAACTAATAATAATAAGTAAATAACTGTAATTAATACTCGTACTAAATATGTTTTTTTAAATCGTTAGGTGTAGAAGAGACATTTTATACAAAACACTAATTGAAGCGATATTCGGTCACTAATAAACTAGTGAGGTTTACAAATTTGTTCGTCCCCATTTAGTTTGCTACTAGGTATACTATTTGCAACTTTCCTCGGCTTTGCTGGCATGTAAAACTAATAGTAATGCAATTGTCCTATTTCCTTATAATTAAAATATTGCTATCGTTATTTTACTATTGAACTTACAGAAACAGTTCAGTGTCACGTGTTCATTCAGACTATACTTGTTGTTAAAATCCACATACTATTTTTCTTAGTAAAATAATTTGTAATGTAGTACTTATTTTTACTGTTTCAAAATTGATACTTTTGCCTATGAAAGAGGTTTTAAATAAAGACCGAAACGTTGGCAATGAGAGTTTAATTTGAACCTGAAGAACTGACCGAGTCCCAATAAACTTTAGTTTTATATATATATATATTACCGTTTCCTTTTTCATAGGGTTTATTACTTTTTGGCGGAAGAAAATAAAATTGTTGCTTACATATAAATAGTCTGATAATAACAGCGGATAAGTGTTCAGTGCTACTTTTAGGAGTGGTACATTATTCAACTTATAGCTCAATTTTATAGTTCAAAAATGGGTACAACCAATATAATACATACAATAACAGATAACATATATAATTTTTATAATAATAATAAAGGTGAGTAGACTAGATTGTCCTAAGTTAGGAGGCAACTTAGTACGTATATGTTTTTATTAATTCATGCAGCATCCGCTAGATGGCACTGTTTCCTAATATTTAATAAAGCTCAGTTAAATAGTTACGAATTGTTATTCTTTGTTCAACACAGTAGTTGCTTGCGTGGCATAAAACAGTGAAATAAAAGTTGGTTTTCCTATAACTATAATTAGCGAAGCAAAGTTCGTTTGTCTCACTCACTATTATCTCCAAAGGAATACGGGTACCCTTATTTTAGTTAAAAATCAGCAATCTTTTTTGTGCAATTCGTACGGTACTTGAAGTGAACTATCTCAGCCCTAAAGAATATGGAAGCCATCACTCTGGAGACCACATAACACCTGCGAAGTCACCTCCTAACTTAGGCCAATCTAGTCTACTCACCTTTATTAGTATTATATAAATTATATATGTTATCCGTCATTGTATGTATTATATTGGTTGTACACATTTTTGAACTATAAAGTTGAGCTATAAGTTGAATAATGTTAAGTTCTTAAGAACCCAATGTAAATATTAAAAAAATGTAAGCCATAAGTAACACTCTAAACATTATTGTACGTGAAAAGTCAGGTAAATGTAAACCAGTTCTAAGGTAGGCCAAAAGACTTCCCCAAGGGAAATCTTGGCGAGTTCGTAGGGCTACAACAAATGCAAAGGAAATAACAAGCCATGTATATAGAACTGTTTGGATGATCTTTGCAAATAAAGTATTTTTGATTTGATTGATTAATTGTTAATTGAAGTGCCAATATGAACCCTCTCTACAGGGAGATGAGAGTAGGGAGGTAGGATGTATTCTTCCAACAAGTGGATGGGGAAGAAGAAGGCCTCCACGGCCATATTCTAACAGTACAGGTGAAACTCAGGTTGCCTTCTGCAGGTCAGGTCACAAAGGAACCGTCCTAGTCCTAAAAACAGTCAGATTGCTGCAGAGACTGTTATTTTAATAATCGTACTTTTAGCTGTCAACCATTTATTTCACTACATAAAAATTAGTTTATACCTTATATATAAAAACGTCTTAACGACAGTAAGAAATGAGAAAAATGGCTAACATCTTACAACCAAACAGCAGTTTTTGTCAGAGTCAAACAGATTCAAAATTTAAGGCAGCAAGACTGCATACCGGGAAACTTTGTAATCCAAATAATCAAGTGTATCTTACTGTAACTGCACTGGCAAACTACATTGTGGTCAATAAAGTACTTTTTATTCATTCTGCAACAAATAAATTCTAGCGCCTTTTTCTTTACTGTGACAGTGTGTTTATAATGAACTATTTCGGTTGGCATGTTAAGTTTAAGTGGCCCCATATGTTATAGTAAATCATGAAAATGATTATAACCTGCTGTAGTGATAAATGGTAAAACTTCGTTTGAAATTAATTTCTGTTTTAAGACTTATTAAAAGTGATTAAACAGTCTATATGTTGATGATTGCTGTTTGACAGTATATCAATACTGTGATCTGGTTGGGGATAGGAAGCAGAAAACAGCTTCTATCAATCTCTAAAGTGATTTATTTCATTAATAATGTGTTCAGTCTCCACAAATGCACGTGTCTCTAAATTTATCAGATGGTTGTAACTGCTTCCGTTAGTACGGTGGTAATGTGTTTGCCTGAAGGGCCCTGCATTAAAATCAATAGATAACAGGCTCATATTGTGCCCATCACATCAAATACCTTTATGATATTGAATCTCTCATCTTCTGCCTGGCTGGGCCAGGTGCGTCTGCCACTCCTTCACAAATTAACCAACCTCAATGAAGATTCTTTGACTATTCACAACTGCTGATTATTAGCTCAATCAAATAGGCTTTTAATATGCTAGTCCTGTGAAGAATTCATCATGAACTGATGCAACAGATTTTATGTTATAATTACAAAGAAGTTTATTTATTATGTATCAGCGGTGCATATATAAGTCTTTCCATAGATATCATTATATAGGTATCACTAGGATGGATTATTGATTATATGAATCTTTAGAAACGTGATTGTTTTCATTGAAGATGACACACTTATCTATCGTACATCTGAATAACATTGTAGATACGTTGAACACACTAATGTGTCTGGCCACACTGCGAGATTCATAAGAAACACTTGCGGTAGTCAGTTGACCACCTTTTAAGTGATCTAATGAAGAAATGATATTGTTGATCATTAGAGCAAAACCTGTTTTGAGCAGCTGTCCTTGGATGCGAGCTTGTCAGTTTTATTTATAGCATATCATAGTAAAGTATAAATTTCCCGTCGATTTATAAAGAGCCTTAGTCAAAACACTTGAAGTTAGAAGAAATGAAGGTAATCAACTTAATAAGTGTGTAAATTTGATAATAAAGGAGTGTGCGTTGAGGTTTACCAGTGGCGAACAGACAAATGTGGGGAGTGTGACACAGTGCGTGACATGGTGCCGACAACACCAGCCGGCCAAACTTGCAGCAGCACAGCTCTGACTAAACAGCCTCTCGACTCCTCCCCAGTAAGCTTGCCTTTTCGCACAATCCATTTGTATCCGCAGCTGGACCCCCTCCACTGGCCTCAATATGATTATTACAGCTACTCACATCAATAAGTAAATGCTGATGAAAATAAAATAAAAAACGCCTCATTTTGTAAATCCCTTTTCACACCCGTAGACACCGCACAATATCTAAAAGTACAATTTAGAATACAATATTTTTGGTTATTCTTTTCCATTATTTTCCAAGATATGTTGTAATATAGTTAATTAGTTGTTGTTATAGTTGTAATATAATAATTTTTAGTATCATTATTTTATACTCATGCTTTTATTCTTAACCAACGTTTAGACGTACTATGCAACTTTAATAAGTAACCAAGATGGTAGGTTACGGTCTTCTTTCGTCGCAGTGATAAAGGTGCACCGTTACTGTATATATTTCTTGTCCTAGTTTACAATTTGTTACCTTGTTTTATACGTTGATTTATAATTAACAATTTTATTTGAAATTTAGTTGGTGTATATGATATATTCGGAGAACAAACTTTTGTTAATTCATTGAACATTCGTAGTCTTTTCAGTTTATTTAATGAAAACGATTCGTAGTTTTTTTCAGTTTATTTAATGAAAAAGACAACTTTTCCCATTTTTTTGGTCAATTTTTTGTACTTTTTATCTACTGAGTATAACAATTAACTAACAAATATACGTAATTAATAAATTGAAAAGCTGTATCCGTATAAAAACAAATTAATTAAAAAGCAGTCTTCATAGACCATCTTAAGGGTACTAGTGAACATCAAATAATATTCTTAAACATTAGATATGAAATAAGTTGTTATATAATAACATTAAGAAAAATCAACGTTTAAAACAGAGAAAAAAATTGAGAAATGGAACTGAGCTAGGTGTTCACCAATCAACTCTTATTCTCTGAGTGATTCTCTGGTGAAAATACCCTGTGGTTTATAATTATGGTTCAAAGTTGCAAGAGGAATGGAATGACTTAACTATGATCTAACAGTTCAGGTAAAATTGACAGTTTGGATTGATAACAGTACTGGTGATGTAATTTCATCAGCGACATATACATAGCTTCGTGTCAAACTAATGCAAAATGGTTTTATAAAAAACTCGTAAACGGTATGTCAACATCTGTCGTCATCAGGAAGGGGAGAAGTGGGCTGCTTAAAGGGATAGTCAGAATTGACCTTTGAAACCACCATAGTAGAAGAAATTTATCACTGTTGTCATATTGTGGAGTCAGGGGATAAAAAAAATAATAAATGTAAATAATAATAGAAAAATAAACCAAATATATGATAAAAAAACAAACAAAACAAAAGAGATGTAAAATGTAGAAATAATTATAAATAATCAAACCACAAAATGAAAAGGGAAAAAAGACCAGGATCTTTCAACCGTAACAAGCGGCTTTCGTTAGAGTCAAATCCCTAACTGAAACACTAGATGCAAAGAACATCTGGTGAGGGGTTGAGAGCAGTGGGAGGGAAGAGTGGTATTTAAAAAGGGTGAAAGTACAGGAAAGGACAAATGTCCTGGGAGGGATGTTGGGGAAACAAAGTAGTACAGTTAGAAAACGTAAAAAACTATCCACTAGTTGTCAACAGCTAACTTCTTTTCCCATTTCATTTTGTGGTTTGATCATTGATTTTTATTTCACGTGTTTATGTGAAATCTTGTTATAGAAATAATAATAAGTGTACAGAATAATTAGGAAGAATTAAGGAATGTGGTAGCAGTTTTCACTTTGATGAGTCACACCTTTGACCTCAGGAAGAGTACTAAGGGGTGGCAAGGTGAAAGGTTATAAGTGTTGGGTTGTAAGAAACAACAATTTGGTGGTGACAGGGAGTAATAAATGAGTAATTTTTTGGTGAAGAAGGAAATATTTTCAATTACTGGATATATAAGAAAGGCGGAGAGGTGGATTGACGGAGTCGAGAGCTGGTGGCGCGTGAAGTGCAATAGGCCCAGACCTTCATTAGACAAATACGCACCTCAAATCCCGTTATTGCAACCTCACACTCAATAATGCCAGCCCTACCATTATCTCACCGACCCCATCTCTCTTTCCATTACTATTGCTCTGCCAACAAAATTACTGCTTGTAAATCAAAACCCTCACCACTCAAGCCAAGATGCTAAATACCCCTATCTACGTCCTCATTTCATTTCATTTTATGATTAATCAAACTTGAACATTTTATATAATATTATTTTTTAGAATATTATATGAGCCGCTTATTTTGAAAGTGGCCTAATTCCATTTATGTTAAAATCGAGATATTTAAGGGTTTGCGTTTTACAAAATTTAAAAATATTGTCATTTTATTTATCAAATAATTTTTGTTATAAAAAAACTTAGTAATTTTAAATAAATTTTGTACAATTTGCTGCAAAAGGTAAAGATAACGTAAAATGTAATTATTTAAATAGCTAGCTAAATTTTTTTGGAAAATGGAATTAGGCCACTTTCAAAATAAACGGCTCATATAATCTATTTTAGAAACTGATAAAATTAATGAAAGTTCAGTTTCTCGAATAACTAATTTAAGGAACAATATATTTGGGAAGTCCAATCAGTAACTTTAGGCTATGATTTGTCCCCTTCTTTATTGCATATATCTGTCTTTAATTTTAATCTAATTGTATTACTGTAGTCTGTGAACTACAGATACATTCATTTATAATAATACGTGATTACATTCAAATTGCTATAAATTTCTTATTAAAAATTAGAGTGGCCAGTTAAACAATTAAAGAGAAAAAAAAACTTAAAGTAGCTATTTATAGGTAACTGGATATATATATATATATATATATATATATATATATATATATATATAAATAAAATAAATTCAAAACGAAGGAAACACACAGAAAGACACAGACGTAACTCACATCGATATTGGGATGTGAGTTACGGCTGTGTCTTTCTGTGTGTTTCCTTCGTTTTGAATTTATTTTATTTAAAAAAGTCCGCTGGACCGTTTCTTTTAATTGTTTCATATATATATATCAATGATCAAACCACAATATGAAATGGGAAAATAAAACTCAGATCTTTCAACCGTAACAGGCGGTCTTCATCAGAGTCAAAAAACCCAACTGAAACACTAGATGCAGAAAACATCTGGTGAGAGGTTGAGAAGAGTGTGAGGGAAGAGTGATATTTTAAAAGGGTGAAAGTGCAGGAAAGAACAAATGTTCAGAAAGGGATGTTTGGGGAAAGAAAGGAGTACAGTAAGAAGGAGTATGCATGGAATTCTTTGAAACTAAAATGTTAAGTTCAATTTTGCCTAGACATGTTAAATGGTATAAATATTTTGACGATATACTATGCATATGTCCTAATTCTATAAATAAAGATGCTTTTCTAATAAAATTAAATTCATTAGTGCTGACAATCCAATTCAGAATGGAAGAAGAAGTAAGTGGTAATTTGCCCTTCTTAGATATCCTGATCCATAGGTTATCTAAACAGTTACACTTTAGTGTATATAGAAAACCCACCAATGTACTTGCATATGTTCACTTTTATTCTTCCCATCCAAAAAATGTTAAAATTTCTTTTTTTAGAAATATGGTTTTGATAGCGTTAAGAGAGTGCTCCCCTGAATTCCTTAATGATGAGATTAACAATATTAGGTCAATAGCCCTTTCATTAAAATACCCCTCCTCTCATATTGATTTAGCTTTAAGGGTGCTAATAAAAAAAATGTTCTCTAATACTTCAACAGAGCCCCGTTCATTGTCAAATTCTATAATTTTACCGTACCATGATTCATTGGACCCCCTTCCAAGTCTAGCCAAACAACTTTATTTTAATATAGTGTTCTCTAATCGTAATAACGTAGGCAATATGTTAATAAAAAACTCTCCCAACAAATTGGAGTCCGGTGGTATTAATAAAATTGCGTGCAAAAATTCCCAGAAAATTTATATTGGTCAAACTGGTAAATCATTAAAGACATATGTAAACCAACACCAATACAACGTAAGTAGACAGGAAAAAAGTAGTGCCTTATTCTTGCATATAAACAATGAAAATCATCATATTGATTGGACAGGAGCTAAATTTATTACCTATGAAAAATCAATGTTGTTAAAAATATTATTGAATTATCTCTAATTAAATTCAATAGATGAAGTATTATAAACATTAGTTACAGTCTCTTCTAACTTGATACTTCCGTTATCAAGGACAATAGCCTCTTCTAAGAGGGTTAACAGCTAGCAGATAGTTTTTTACTCTTTCTTACTGTACTCCTTTGTTTCCCCAAACATCCCTCTCTGAACATTTGTCCTTTCCTGCACTTTCACCCTTTTAAAATACCACGCTTCCCTCCCACTCTTCTCAACCCCTCACCAGATTTTTTCTGCATCTAGTGTTTCATGTTGTTTTTAACTCTGACGAAGACCGCTTGTTACGGTTGAAAGATCTTAGTGTTGTTTTCCCATTTCATATTGTGGTTTCATCATTGATGTTTATATACAAAGTTTCTCAATTTTTCTAAATAACACTATCGATATTTAAAGTATATCTTCTACAGCAGACATGTTCCGCATGATCAACATTTATCATAAGTACGTGAATGACTTCTAGAGTGAACTTCAGTTAATATATAGTGTCATCAGAGTACAACTTTTAAAGGTCTTTATGCGAAAATTAACCTTCTTGAAAGTAAAGTGTAACTGTTCTTACTAGTCAATGAAGCAGTCGAGGTATATTACAAATAGATAACATGTTTGCTTATTAGGATAAGTGATTAATTAGCTGTGATGGTCAAAGAATAGAGGTATAGTTGCTCAACAATCTAGTGTGACTGGCAATTCACATTGGCCATCCTGGAGTATAACGTCAACTATACTTGTTGAGAAAGTTATATTAGTCGTATTGTCGTTGCGCGATCATGCAATTTGTGATGAAAACAGTCCAGATTTATTACGTAAGGCTGGAAATGATGTACTGTGCTTAAGAGTTATGTCTTACCCTTTGCTTAATGAAATAGAACTTTACGAAACTTTTATGAAATTTAAATTAACGTGTTATTATTCAAACTTTCTTAACTCTTTAAATGTAACCTACAATAAATTCTGTAATTTTATAGGATGATTGTTTGTTTGTATGTTAATGTGTGTGTTCTCTGCAAAAATAAAAGTAACATATATACTTAGTGAATTAAAAATGTGTATAAATTTTTTTATGGTAATAGCCTGAGGACAGCCACATAGGTATCTGAAATGTATTTCTTATGACATTACTTTTCCTATTATTTATTTATTGTAATCTTATTTATAAATTATTCAATATAAATTATTATTACTTATCGACTTAATTATTTTCGTTTTGTTCTCTAGCTCGTCTACATATCTTTTTTCGCTCTAGAAGCCCATTCAAATGAGTCGCCTCTAATTTGGAATGGCTTGTTTGAACGTGAAAGCCGGCTGTCGTGAACGCGTGTTTGACTTAGTTTCTCTTTACTACTTATCATTCAATATGTAAACCAAGCTTCCCTGTTTTGCCAATCCCGTTTCATTTTGTCAAAACTCCCCTCAGAGGGTTTACGAACTTTCATTCTAGAAATGCTAATGAATTAAAACAGTTCACACTAGAGTTTCTACTTTATTACTACCAGTACTCATTTACATGATTATTTACTTATATTCCATTTTGAGGTGGGGTTACTTTCATCATTATACTTTTTACTAGAAATATTAAAAAAAATACTCCACATAAAGTTGTTTTATTAACAAAACAAATGGTTTCAAAGGTTTGAGTTATATATCAATGAAATAAAACTAATAACGAAGTAACAACTAACATCCCTAGTAATGAATTTTTTACCTTATGCAAACTAAAATATAGTGAAATAGATGCATATTGTTAATACCACTGAGGTTAGTTTGATTTATATTAGAAATAGGTAAAACCGTCATACCTCGTAAGATGATCATGGAGTCGTTGGAGCGCTTTGGACATTGTCCCTTCGATCACAACAAACCTACTGAGATTTGTAAACTCAGTAGGTTTGTTGTGATCGAAGATGGACAATGTCCGAAAGCGCTCCAACGACTCCATGGTCATCTTACGAGGTATGACGGTTTTACCTATTTCTAATATAAATTATTGTGGTCATGAAATAGATTGTTTTGAGGTCTTTTTAGATTTATACACTTAGAGGACTTCTCAATCCATTTTAGATGTATATCTGTGTGTTGTGTGTGTGCATGGAATTAGTCTTTTTTTCCCATTTCATATTGTGGTTCGATTATATATATCAAGATATCACAAAAACACGTGAAGTAACAATCAATGATCAAACCACAATATGAATAGGAAAAAAGACTAAAATCATCAATATGATGATTTAGGTTTAATCACCTCTAACCAACTGGAGTTGGGTTATATGTGGTTAGAGGTAGAGTTGGGTTTTTGACTCTGACGAAGACCGCTTGTTAGGGTTTAAAGATCTTAGTCTTTTGTTCCCCTTTCATATTGTGGTTTGGTCATTAAGTTATCCCATGTATACTGTTTTAAATAATTACGTGTTAATAATTGTTGTTTTGTTTTAGGTCAGTTGGCAGTCCATACTCTTATTATTTCGTCTCCAGGTATCCTAAATATTTTTATTTAAATCTAATACAAATATTTTATTAAATCCATTAATATATGATGATATAGTACGTATCCATTATAAATAACTGTTTTCAATATTAACAAAACTCGGGTGATTTAATTTATTGATTTAAATGTATTTCTTTGTGAGACAGAGGTAAGGACTTGGGCTGACAGTGACAAATAAACAGAAAGAGAGAATGAGAGCGAGAGTAGAGCTCCCGGGAGTTACTGGCCCAAGATCTCCAGAGCGCTCCACTTTGTGGCAAATCGCTTTTCGTCGTGGTTTATAAGCTGACTATTTACTGCTTCTGTTCTCACATACTATATAGTATTCAAATGTTGAAACTACATAGCCACATAACAGTTTTATTATGATAATTCAACCCGTGTTTATCTTCTTCAGATCACTCTGTTTTTAAAAGTCGAAATGGCTTTTAGACTCAAGATAGAATTTCTAAACTTTCTAAAACTGAAAAAGTTATTTATGTATATCCTGAAGGTTACAATTTCAATATACCATGAACTATAGTTGTAGTTTTTGAACATATTAATATTTTAGCTCTAATTTAATTATTTTATTCGGATATGCAGATAGACGTGTAGTTGAGTTGAGAATTTACAGATTCTGGCCAAGAGAGGGAAGCCATGTCATGTTTCACATGAAACAATATCAACTACTGAAGAATGTCTGTTTTTATATTCACAAGACTGACACGATAAACAATACTCATTTCTGAATCAGTGAAACTTTGTATAACTACCAAAGTGATATTAAATTGAAATAACATACAATTAGTACAGACTCAACTTGAGCGCTGATAGAAAAGTAGTTGTTTTTTCTGTTTTCTTTTCAACACATCGAAAAGAAAAAACATTAGAAGTAATAAAGACGCTTAACTATAGAGACTGACCACCTTTCAATCTGACCACTTCTTCTGAAATATACTAGCGTTTTTTTTTTCGATTTTTTTTCAAAATCTCTTCAGTACACCCATGTACTTCATTAATTCTACTTCCATCTAATAATGGGGAAAAATAACGTTTTGTAATTTAAATATAGTTTGTATAGTTCTAAGTTCTACTAAAGATGAATGCGGTGAGATGTAATATTCTAACCGCAGTCAGTCAGCAGAATAGTTGTGTGAAAATGATTTCCCTCCATGTGGAATTGATGCCACTGTGCTGCGAAGGAGAGGAATGAATATTTCACTCTTCTCCGGAGATGGCTCTATCCATTGAATCTATGTCAGCGGTCTCGACCGAAACACCAACATCAAATTGAATCATTAAAAATGGACAACTAACCAACGCAGCTACAATCCCACCCTCTACCAAACTATTTATTATTTCCCATTTTACTCTTCGTAAACAATAAAATTAAAACATTTATAAGTATTTCAAATGGAATATTTATTAGCAGATATTAGTTGATAAATAATTGAAACTGTATTATTAATTATCATCTATATTATGTAGTATTCTACTCTATTTAATAAAGTGAAATTCATATGCTACCAAAAATTGACTGTATATATAGGTGTACCCTATTGTTTTTTTGTAATAGTAAGTTATGGGAAAGTCACTTTTTTGACTGCAATATGATTTTTGAGAATTTATTTTCAGTCTTAAACTACGAACTCTAGAGTGTTAATATTTTGAGATTATAATAAAACTGACAGCAGCATTATTATAAAAAAATGTTAAGATTTTTTTCAATAACCGAATTTGCAATAAAATATAAAAAAAATTGACTGATGACTGAAGAATGATTGTCGAGGTTTGTGGACACGACACAGGTCAAAACTCTATGACTAATGGTGATGTAATTATACCCAAAAGGAGTTCTCTGTGAGGATAGGGGCTGAATGAATTCATCTGCAAATTTCTTATTTACACTAAATATTTAACTAATAAAAATGAAATTTTGTCAAAAAATACCTAACATTACTAAGCTATAAAATATATCAAGACATTGATTACAGCAAATGTCAAACAGTTTTAATATTGACATGAAAATTCATATTGAAAAGGCAACTTGGAATATCGGATAACCTACTGAACTTGTGATATTTAACTGATAAACTGACTTAGAAAGTCTAAATCAATATCTACTCAACTAGAATTTTTATTTTAATATTGATAACAGGAATTGGATCATCTTGTAAAGAAGTAATAGAATATAATACACATGGATTCTTAAGTCAACAGTATAAAGTATAAAGTCAAACAGCAGTTAGTTACCTGTGTATTTTATGACGGTTTACTGGGTGATTATCTAGCGAAATTGTTAGCATAAATATATAGCATATCACCCATTAACATATCTTAATTTCAAACATGTAGTTGAAGAAAGCATTGTATGGGGGTAATACCCATGCATGGAAAAGTACTTTTTTTGTTCAATATAAGACTTCCAATTTTAAGCCACTACTCTGGTGATTCAAGCAATTTAACATGTTATATGAAGTATCGTCTTACTACAATTATTTCATGACTTTGTTGCTATCTTCATGAGGCAGAGCATATTTATGTGGAGGAGTAAATCAAGAAAATCATCTGTAAAAAATTGTTTTCCCAAAATAGAAGAATTATTACATTTCAAATGAATCACTCTTGCCTGCTTCTTAGCT
Source organism: Hermatobates lingyangjiaoensis (assembly GCA_026182355.1). Lineage (NCBI taxonomy): Eukaryota > Metazoa > Arthropoda > Insecta > Hemiptera > Hermatobatidae > Hermatobates > Hermatobates lingyangjiaoensis. The sequence goes on along the minus strand of JAPFBL010000328.1, from coordinate 2,514,821 downwards.
ACAGAAGAAACTTTGGAAACGAGCCTTCAAATGTATTGATTCATGTTGTATAAAGGTCCACTACTCCAGTGGCCATAGAATGACTGGATGTTAGAATTTTTAATGCTAATGCAAAGAATTATTAGTTTAGATGTCTGATATACTAAAATTGAAAATATGACAACTAATGGTTTACCCTCAGGGACGTGTGCCATCGTCTTTATTGTGCTCATTGCCTGTGAATGAACTACTAGGTACTTTAAATCATCAAGGTTACTATATGCACATGACCTTTATATTATTACAACAAGAATTCTAAATAGTATTGTCTTTGAAGTTGTAACATAAGTTAAATAATTCAGGGAAGTGTGAATATAAGTCCTTCTAAAACAGTTGTATACTGTTCTCAAGAATAAAGATTGTAGGTGCCAAAGAAAGTTTCATTAAAAATACTGTGCTAGAACTATCTGAGTCATTGAAAGACGTGAAGTATGTGTGGATGAATGAATAAACTAAAAGAGAAATGTGACAGGTGCATTTGGTGAGGTCATAAACTCAATATTTTTCTGCTCCTCATTCTTCTGTAGAATTTGGCGTCTTGACAATCAATCCAACCGGTTTTTGGAATGGTATATATGCATACATGTGTTTACAGAAACTCTAGAGTGAAGCTAGAGCTTTTCAGATAATAACAGCACTCGTCAGAGCCTATCAGAAGAATGGATTCAGACAAACGGACATGTCGTTTGTGGTGAGAGGGATAAGATGAAAGAAGTGTGGTCTTTATTAAAAACGCCTTAGCAACATCCTAATGTCAATTTATTACAAACTGTTCAAATGTCAAAAGTTTATTACAAATAAAAAAGCAACATTTGTCTAAGAGTGGACCATTAAATTACTGACTGGAGATTCGTTTAAACAAAGACCTTAGGAATTGGTGAAATATTAGAAAGGAGACGGTCTGTTAAACACCTTGTTTGGACGACCACCTGTAATTAGTTCTTGGAAAGCGATTAGGTGCGAAAAGTTTACCCATTTCCTAGACATAGAAGAGTAACTTGAATCAATACGTTGATTAAAGAGTGGCAATTTAATGTAAGGACAGCAATTTGTTGGCACTCAAAGTTTCACTTAGTTGCATGAATGTACTTGATTAAAGACATAGATAGATAGCTTTAGCCTTTTCCTGCCCCATCTACAAAGAAAAACCGTTGTCTAACAAACGACGCACTTAAATAATTGAAAAGAAAAATGAAATATGCATTTAAAAATACTTATTTGTTACATTCAGCGCAGTATTTAGTCAAATTGAAACAGCTTTGTTTTTTTCTCAACGTCTTTTGTAGACCGGCACTCATTTAAAGAAAAGACGATCCCTATTGCGGGATGCCAAAGCATGTGGTGTCATCTTTCTAACTGTGGTCACGGCCAATGTTACATAACTTCAGTTTTCTGTTATCTAACAGGAACAGGTGTTTTCAACATAAACATATTCAACATTGCGCCGTTAGAATCCAATGTATAAACATTGCAAAAAGGCCTTGTTTCGATAATTTAATTAGTTTATATAATTATGCAAATAAATGTAAATTATTCTTATCTAAAAATGATTCAAATGTAATCGAATAACTGGAATAGTCAGGAGGTATCTACTGTTTCTGCTTAAATTTGTATCAATCAGGTGAGTTGACTGTTTATATGTCACGAATAATCACTGTTATCGAAGACACCTTATGGTACGTTACACACATTGGTGTTGATATCTTTCAACCTTTAGTGAATTTTTATCTGCGTTAATTAGAGTTACTAAGATAGTTATAAAAATGCATTGTAATAGATGCATAAATAAACAAAACCTCAATAGATATATGATATGGTCTTAGAATTGGATTGGTGTCACAAATAAGAGACCATGTCAAGTTTCCTAGATTTCATAGAAAGGAAAAATTAAAGTCCAACCATTGTAATAATCAACCAGCAATTACAAAGATGTTACAAAGAAAATTACTATTTGGGACTCAAACTTCGAAAAGGATGAACAGATGAATAAGGCCCACAGTTTTGTGGGAGCTTGCTGTAATTATCACGCTGCAGGGTTATTAAATTTTGGCAATATCTCATTAGTTAGAGTCCACCTAAGCGACTATAGTTAAGTATGTAACAATTGCTTAATTGATTTAAAACTGTTGAGTTCCTTGATTTACAGTTAAGTTTTGTCAAGATGAGGAATTTATTAAAGATCAATCTAAAATATTTGGTCTTTCACTGAGAAATTGAAGTTTTATGACGAAACTATAAGTGTCTGAACCCTCTCTCAAGAGATATCAGTGTCAGATCAGTGTCAAGAATTGAAGGATCTCTCGAGCATTAGCTTTTTGCTTTAGTTCCTTCATAACTGATCCATTTCTTTTGGTAGAGCTAGTACTGTTCAGATTCACTAATTATGGTGTTTGGAAAACCACGGGAGAATGATTGTTCCAGAATAAGAAGAGATTCCCTGCAAACAAATAACTGTTTCCCAAACTTTGGTTTGAAACCAAAGCCGCCAAGGGTCGACCATCACATGACGAGCTCAAGCACGCAACTTGATACTCGTAGTATCATACCCGACCCATCAATAGTGTTGGTATTTGAGGGTAATGCGTTAAAACCTTCAGCCATAACGTAGAAAGGGTCAAAAAATTATGAAATAATGGAATAATGGAAAAATGAAAATTGAATTACAGAAAACGGATAAAAATGGGATTCTTTAGTTAACTGTCAATATTATAAATAACTGTCAAATTTGATTTAATATTTTTGCAGTACTTTATATTTTAAATTATGTAAGCAGATACGTAATTTCGTTTGTTGTTACCTTCAAATGTCTTTCTTAATTTCTCTTATTGCAATGCGTTTGAGTTATTTTTCATACATTTCAAAACACTTTCACCCTGTCAACAGTCACCAAAATAGATATCTTTACATTAAACTTTCAATAATCCTCCAAACAAGGTAAAAGTTCCTTACGACTTTACTCAAAACTATGTCAAGTTAAAATCAAAGACAGATATAAAAGGTTCTTTTAAATTTCTAATAAAATGAGTTTAGTGGAAAAAATAAACTAATTCAACAAAAATAGAATAGAAACTTTATTAAAATCGTAAAATTACTGAGGTGTTCTTTGAAGTCAAGTTTAGCATGGGGTGGAATTCCCAGGTGAATCTTTTGAAAAAAAAATCCTTTTTTTTAAACAGTACAGAAAGAATAGGATAATGTATATTTCCTACAGAGGCCTTATGCACCCCCTTGTGTGGACTAAGCGACAGCTGGGGGCTGTCGACCAGGTGGAGACAAATGCTCCGTTAACTCTACAGCCTAATGAATATACAAATAAATAAACGACATAATCTAATGCTCTTTATCTACCTCAATGCTTAGCTGCCTATCGAGTTCACTTAAAATAGGACAAACATTAGTTTATCCCTCTCCCTCTCTCCCTGTCTCTGTCACTGTGAATATTTTATTATTAATTTAATGATAATTAACAGAGCTGAATTATAAAAGTCATGATTGGAAATTTTATATATATAATATAGTAAATTTGATAAAATTTTACATAAAGTAAACATTATATCAAAAACATCATAACTATAAGATACATAAACGTTAAAGATGGTTGGCCATGTATACTATAGATATTTTATAGGCTTCGGGATTCGACTAATATTTTGTTTCAAAAAATACCTTCTTTAAAGTCTTATAAACCGTAGAGAAAGATTGATACCAAGTTAAGAAAGGCAATGAGCAGGCAGCTTTGCATCAAGGAGACAATAGGTGGAAGTCAAAGCTGTGTGCCACCTCATCGGCTTTCCATTTAGTCCTAGAGGATTCAGAAAGGATGACGACTGTAACTGTACCAGGTGCCTTGATGATGAATGGGAGTCCTGAGTGGTGACCAAAAATGATAACGAAGCAACATGTATGGTTTGTAAAGAAGTCTGCAACGAGTGATTCATGAAATCTTTGTGATTCATCCAGGGTTTACCCAGGCAGTGCTAGCATCAAGAGTGCCGACTAATGCCTTTCAAAAGTAGTACCAGTGTCTCTAACCTGCTTTAACGATACATGTACTTTGACTTTTCAACCAATAGACCACGTTAATGTTATTAACGTGAAAACCTTACATTTGTAACCCGTTGAATACGAATGACTGCTCTTATGATGTGCCTAAGGTAGGCCTCACAGAGGTGAGCTTCCACAACCTACAACCCAAATTTAACTAAAATTCCAGATTCTAGATTATGTGCATTATCATCCCTTTTTTTCATTTCCATTGTACGACAGATAATCCATTTTTTATTGCTTTTATATTTCTAATTGTACAAATAAAATATAAAAATATTTTCGAGTATTTCTTGTTTCGAAAAAGTTATGAATACAGCTCTGATATGCTTCCTTCTAAATTTTCTCCACATTCCATCCTTGTACCTCGTAAATAGCCACATCCCATTGATTTCATTGAATCTCAATGAAGTATTTCCCATTCGTTTCTCTTACATTCCAGGATGATATGTTTACTGTTACACGACTATGCAGCATCGCCTACAACTCACTTCTCTATATCTATATTTATTTGTGATACTCTAAATTCCATAATCAGTTTGATGTATTCGTTTACTAATTTCGTTGATTTTTACTTGACATTATGGGGTGTACGCATTCAAGAGCCGGTAGTTCGTTGCTGCTGATTATTCGCAGTTATATATCCGTTGACATTTCTTAGTATCGTGTCTGCTCATGTGGTGACCGCATCTGGATTTCTACAGCTTGCAGAGTGGTGATGCGTGACCGAATTTGAGGCAGTAAATCATTCCAGGAATTCAACGTACTCCCTCACATGGAATTTTGCCACTCTAACCCAGTACTTTCATCCTTGGCGATTACTTGGTTCAATCTGCTTTTTACCTTTGCCATGACTGAAATCATCTATGTCTAGGTACATATGTGTGCCATTTTTACGACTCTATTCCTACTTTGGTGCGATTGACTGAGACAATTTCTTTTGGAAAGTCTTGGGTTGGGGTGCTGCTTTGCCATAAATCAAGGCTGTTCATTGGACATTACTCATTGTGGTCATGGAATAGCCACTCAGTATAGTTATGGAACTCCCTTTCATTGTATCTCTATGTAGAATAGCTTCTCTCTTAGTTCTGGAAGAGCCTCATAACTGGGTTCATTCTACATATAATGAATACCGCTTGAATAGCGGTAAGCGTTTTCTCTGCTTAGCTAATGAGTAACATATTTAGTATTTAATAACAATATGACATTTATTACCCTGTGTAATGACTGGATTCAATTAAATCATGGATGTTATGCAAGATAAAGCTTGGTGGATGAACAGTGATGGTGACCTCCTTTCAGCATCATGTGCTGTTGGCACCCCTGTAATGTGGCTTACTCATTGTTCAAATTCATGCCAGATCTAAGTGTGACCCGCTCTCTTCATTTGTAAAAAAACAATTGTTTCAGGCGTATACTTGTGGGTGTTGGATAAAGAAGAATGTTGCCTCCAGTCTTGCAACTCATACTGTGTGAACATTGATACTAAAACTAATGACTTATTAAAATCGTGTAAAAATAAATGTTTTCTATAAATCCTGTGTCAAAGGAATGCATTCTTTCAAATGTATTCTAATTAATGGACTCTAGATCAAGTACTCTAACGAATGTAAACTAATGACTGTATTCTAGAGAATGATTCGTAATAGGAACAAGTGGTTAAGAAATGCTAAGAGAAATAAAGAGGCTGGGAAAGCGAGAGTGTTTTCAATATTACTCAATTGATTGCAGAGCTAATGCAGTGCGGTAGAAGAATTGTTTTGCAAGGTTGTGAGATGTGGGACGGCCGTCTTCATTAGGCTAAAAGTTAGTGACATTCCGCGCGAATGGCTGGCATGTCATATTCAAACTTTGATACCACCGAAATAGCTTGATAAACAAAGTTATATACATTCACACAACCAAATTACATTTCGTTTACCTCTCTACCATATGAATTAAGCTGCAAAATTAACCTTTTAAATAAATTACACTTGCAGTAGAGCCCTGCAGTTTGTAAGTAAGATCTAATAATGTTAAAAAAAAAATTTAATAGTTAGGGCAGAGCAAAATCCTAAGTTCCTTTTACTTTCTAAGGGAATCATATATCATAAAATTAGCACTTTCTAAAGTATTAATTAAGAATTTAATAATGTTAATTCCAGTCAATCAAAACTGTAATTTTGTTTAAATACCCATGGTTTTTTTTTATTAAAAATTAATATTTTCCGCTGTAAACCGATATTTATTAACTTTCACTGTTTACTCTCATTTTAACTGTAGTTAGAATGGATTTTTTTAAATAGATTCATTTTTTAAAAATAATAAGATAATAAACGCTACTTGATCCAAAGCCCACTGTTGCTGCTCGGACATTCGGCATCGAGACCCCTGTAGAGGATCTCGAATATGTTTGGATGTTTAGTAGGTCTAGGCAGATGGTGAAGTGTTGAGCGTTTAGCCACAGAGACACTTGCACAGAGCGTGCTAGTTCAAAGCAGGTCGTGCCTAATGAAGGGTTCGACTGCGTCAGCAGTTGATCTTTGGCATGAGTTGATCTCCTCATAAGTTATTATGACAGCTGAGTACATAAGGTATTCAGTAAAGAGAAGAATCATTCGGGCGGCTGTTATTGACCATGAGTGCTACCTGTCCTTAAGAGTCGATCTCCCTCATTGAGAGTGAGCTCTCTCTCCCTGAGTCCCTTAGTACTCCGTCACCTCAGAATTTCTTTCTTTCTTTCTTTATCCAACACCAGTCCGTGGCATTTCTGCCATTTGACGCCAGCAGTTCAATATACGTTACCGATTCATGGTGCGGTTAATCTATTAAAATTTTAATTAATTAAAACATGATCTCCGTCCATCTTGCCATCACCACACAGATGGCACTGGTCGCTTTTCGCAAGGTAAATACGGAGAAGATGAGCCTGGAGATAGTCATGGCTGGTAAATAGGAAGGAGCTTAGCAACTCCAACGGCTCACGGCACACCTCTTAGTAACGGGGTCGTCGCTAGCCGTTCTCACCGCTTTCCAATTGCTAGGTTCTGCTGAACCTCTTTTGTAAACCTGTCCACAGTAGTAAATTATGTGCTCCCTAATGCTTACATGACTGGGATTGATTTCATTTTCTCTGACCAATTGTCACATAACAGTCAAAACTCACTTCAGGACAGGGGAAAGTGTTGTCCATTGGTATCTTATGTTATTGCAAGAATGGCCCCCTGGGAGTCAACGAAAAAGGCACCCCTTAATAGTAAGACAAGTGAATGGTAGCAAGTATTTCTGCTCATGTAAATGTAAGAACATTGGTGTCTCATTAAAATTACTTTGAGTTCTTATAGTTCACATACAAATATCAATATTTTCAGGCTGCTTATAGGTCCACAATGTTAGAGAAATTTACCAGAAATTTGCTTTTTAAGTGATAATAATTATCATTGCTAATAACATGATGATATATCATGTAGTTAATAATGCAATTAATACTTTCCAATTAATATTTTAGAGGAATATTTTTTTTAAAAGAATTTATTTGTTTTTCTGGAAAACTATAGGTTTATAGTAAAGTAAATAATAATTCTGTGATGTTTCACACCACTTTTTTGTACTTAAAGTTATTGACAATAATTTGACCTTTTTTTGTGTTAAGAGTAAATTTTGTCGTCAGTAAACTTTGATAAATGTTATTATAACTAGTGGTAAAACATAAAAGCGTATATTTATTTTTGGAGTAGGGTTATGATGCGAGGCGCGTAATGCTTGAGTGCTGTCAAGCACGTTTCATTTAAGCGAGATTTATGTCGTTGTTGCGGCTACTTGAGCCGTTGTCCTTGACTGCAGCAGGCGGTGGCTTGAGTGGGACAAGCCGTTGCCGGCAGGTGTGCGGAGGTCGTTGCCTTAGCCGTATAACTAGCCGCTTTGCGCCCTAGCCCGCATGGTCCACCATCCGCCTTTCACTAACTAGCGCTTTACTATCCCCTCTACTTGTCCACATCTATTCAAAAACCATAGTACTTAAATACTTTACTTTTTCAACTCTGAAATTATAATTAGTTGCCGAATCTACGTTCGCTTTCTTCAATTACTTGAATAATTGAACTATTCGTACTTTCTTTTTAATTGACTGAAAGGAAAATATTGCGCTCATGAAAAATAAAAAAATCAATTTTGAGCTTTTGATGAACTCACATGCATTGAGGTTCCTCCAATTAGTTGTTATTTTGAGGACGATGTCTGCATGGGTGAGGTCGTGTAAGCAACTAATCCCCCTACAGCGTAGAGTTGTGTCGTGTTGTTTACAGCTGTACTGTACTTCTCTTCTTACTCTGGAACTGCTGTTAGTTTAGATTTAGATGTAGTGACAATGTGTTCACATTGATAGGTGCTAGGATTAAACTTAGTGGTAAGTAATAAATAAAAATTTATACAGTTTGCAAATTATTACTCTGTAGGCTGAAAATCCTCATTATTGCCGTGACTACTATCAACTGAACGATGAATTGCAAGTAATTAAAGGCAGTAAAGAGAATAGTTGTATACATGGATGCTACTCCCAATATCTTTCACTCTCATATGCCTTTTGGTTTTTATTGAAAAATATTTTAATATCCCTACAAAACCGAAGAAAACAAAAGTTGTGCACCTGTCTCTGAGATTTTTTTGGGTATGAAAAAGTATTTTTTTGGGTATGAAAAAGTATTAACTTGTTCATTACTAGAGGACTAGCAATAATATATTGTTAACGAATAGCGTTTCCATTATAAGAGTGGTTTATCAACCATTTTAATTTACCAAAGACAGATTTACCGAAAATTAGAGATAGTAAGTGCCTTTGTCCACTTTGTTACTTTTGTTCGTATTTTAATTTGTATATTTGTTATATATTCTTATATGAATATTATATATTACTATATTCTTATTATATATGTTTAAAGTTATATATATATATATCCCTGCTCCGTCATTGAAAGCCGTATATTACCTGCTGACGTCTCCCACCAACCTAGACCTAAGAGAGATAAAAGTGATTGTACCTTCTTCTTGACTTCATACTTCCCTTGTGCTCATAAACTTGGTACTGTGATTTGGAAATCTTTTCCGATCTCTTTATGGTACTCCTGTTTCTACTTCTTCCATATTTAAACAGCCCCCCCCCCCCCCTCTATTTCCTACCGCAAACCTCCGAACCTGAAAAGTATTTTTTCCCATTCTTCTCCTCAGTCTTCCAATCCTGACCGTGGATTGAAACAATCCAATCCTGACGTGCTTGGTTATCAACCCTAATCCTTCCTTCGATTCCCCTCTCAACCATCATTCCTACCCTATTTATGTCAATATCTCAACTGCGTTTACCGACTAGATTGCTCAGTGTGACTCTTTTTATGTCGGCTTAACTTCTAATATGTTAAGGTTTCGTATGAATGGTGGTAGGGCTTCAGTCGGTCAACGTAGTAACCTTCCCATAGCCATCCATGCCAACTCTCATGGTCCCAGTTTTAATGACTGTTTCCGAGACCAAGTACTTTTATCGCGGAAATCCATTACAATAAAAAACAAATGACAAAAAAATCTTAATACTAACATTTAACATATAAAATACTGCTACAACGTTTTAGCCAACTTTATCCATATTCAGGGAGTTTTAAACAATTTCTAGAATAAAAAAATGACAAAGCTACAAAAAAAAACTATAAACATTCGAACTATATTGTTTTATAACATAATAAGAATTGTTTACATTACAATGCGTGAATTAGAGGCTTTGAGAGGTTCTGATGTTTCAGGTTGTGTATAGGGATTCCTATATTAACTAAAAGCACTACACACTTTTAGCTCAATCAGTTTTCTTATTATTTTTGTGTTCTGAGGATGATTTGAGGGACTCACAGTTTCCTATGGTACAACTGTATCGTTATACTACATTGGTTTTTTGCTTTAGTGTTTTTTGTTATAAATCATTTTTAACTATTAAATTTCTTTATAATAAATTTTGATATTGAGCTGGTCTTCAGATTTGATATATTTCGTATAAGTTTTAATTATGTTCTTCAGTATTCTTTCGTCAGTTTTGTTTGCTTTAAAGATTAGTTTCTATAGTAGACGGTTTATGTTTTGCCTTGGCTGGTTGACTGGTCCTTCAGGCATTTGTTTCTGGATATACGAGTATATTGGTGTAAAAGGTTGTCAAAGTGCCTGTTACTGTATCCATTGTTAATTAAAACTTACTTCATCTTTTATATCCCAATATCCGAAAGAAACCAATTTGAAGAAATTTTGAAAGCTCGCTGTATAAGTGCTCGAATTGTTCCGTTTTTATATCGATTAGGGCATTTACTCCGTAAATTTAAGTTGATTCCACTTGTGAAGGTTTTACATAAACTGATGGTATATAGTGCTCGATTTTTGTTGTTTTCATTAATGGTGACGTCCAGGAAGTTGGTGGTTTTGTTGTTACAGGGTTCTTTTATAAAGTTGAAAACTGAGGCTGCTTCCATTGCAGTTTTTATGGCATCGACTTGTTGTGAATTCTTGGGCACGATAAAACCGTTGTCTACATATCTGGAATACGTATAGATCTTGCATATCGTTTCTTGTGCTTGAACTATACATGGGCACTGCTATTATGAATGATTCTTCCGTGTGTTTCCTCCTAAAACTAAATATTCTCTTCAAGACAATTCGTAAATCTTTGAAGTTGACCTATTATTCTTGTGAGCTATTTTTTTTTTATTATTTGTTCATAATTACTTTTTGACATTGATTATTATACTAAAGTTGGCTTGTGGTGAATTTTTAACTAATCTCTAACTGTTATTTTCATTGCCACCGATAACAATAGTTAGCTATTGTTACCAATAACTTTTTTTTTGTCTACTGAATTAGCTTTAGTGACTTTTTATTTATTTCAGTAATTTCACAAAGATGTTATTTGAAAAGATGAGACTGACGTGTTAACTAGCTTCGGACAGGCATTATCAAGCCTAACACTAGCTTGATAAGTTTGCTCCAAGTTTAATTGAATGTACCAGGTCCCAGGAAGTTGGTTCCATCAGCACGTTTCCATCGTAGTCAATACCCATCCCCCTATTCACTGACACTCGCAAAACAAACTTTCCAAATTTATTGTACCATTCTTACCAGAGAGAACTCTGCATACTTCCAATATTTAATATTATCGCGGTTATCATTACATTAGAAATATTTTTTGATAAATCTAATATAATAGTAATCGGTATGATAACAATAGCTATCGAATCAAGTATTCCTTAGAAAGCAAGTAAAGCAGGTATCCATTTACCATAGTCACTCTTATAGCCTTTAAGAGCCTCAGGAATTAATGTTATGGTTTGCAACCCTAAACTATGAATAGTCCAGGTAACATAGCTGTTGATATATATAAGTGAAACACGCACGCTACACTTGTTTCCGTTTTTGTCCATCCAAACGGTTGAATACTGAGACCAAATATTTAGCACCCATCGTTACATTGAGTTTATTCCCCCACACTTTTCCCTCCTGAAGTTGGTTAAGTTAGAAAATTAGCGACATTAAATGTGCGTTTTTTTATGTTTTATTTATATTTTTGATTAATTTAGAAATCTTGTTATCTGTTACACATCTTTTTCACCATATTTAAGTCTATATATATAAACATTATATTGTCCAAAATGGACATAATAAACTAATATTTTTACTCATTACAGAATTTAATAAGCTATGCTTAATATTTCTCTCGTAGTGCCTTGTGTTTTTTTTTGTTTCTGTGATTTTTTTTTTATTTAATTTACTTAACAATATGAATTTAACTGTTTTCTTAAGAATAACACCATTTTTCTTTTTTATCGAGGTTTGGTCTAGCTTTAAAAATGTAGACACAAACATATATATATATATTTGTATCTATAAATATAGACGAAACGTCTGCTTAAAGGTGTTTTATTTTTGGAAGATAGACCAAACCTCGATAAAAAAGAAAAATAGTGTTAAATATATGTGGTCGAGATAAGGAAAACATTCAATCTTATGAATAGACATTGGTTTTCTCAACAAGGTGACGTGAAACGCTCAACCTAGAAATACTTTTTTTCTTTTTTTGTTTAAATAAAAACAAAAATCAATCAATCAAATAAATAAAAAAAAAATCAATATTGTTCAGTAGTCCCCGGTAGGTTTGTAAGTAATACTAAATGTAAGTATTTTTTTTGTCTATTTAAGTCTTACCTCGTGTGCTGGTAGGACATTTTCGAATGTTCACCGTCTTTAAAAGCGACTGAAAAGTTACTGGTATTGTAAGTTTTCGAGGAACTGAAAAAAATTGGACCTATACCTTTGATCTATTTACAATTCCAAACAGTTTATTAACTATATTGAATTAGTTACGATTGTAGAAGGACAACATTTAAGAGTAGCAGAATGATTCCAAAGCTAGGATAAAAGTGCAGTGTATACATTTCTTAATGCAACTTAAAGTATGCATTAAAGTATGGAAGTTGCTCAAGCTCTGAGTATAGCTACAAAGACGGCTGTAATACAACTATTCAACTATGTTCTTGCAATGCAAACGTATTAAAGAACCACAATAGCTAAAGTAGTGGCAAATATTAAGTAAGCCGTGATTTTTACTAACACTGAAAGAGTAATACCATTTGGCAAGGACGTTAAAATGAAATACACTTCCCTCCCTAGTTATGATGCAATGCCTAGTTACTAAAACTGTCTTACAGTCATTTCAAAGGACTTTAATGATATTGTTCTAAAACTTTTCCAGTTATGGGATTAATGAAACAGGTAAAAAAAAGCATCATCTCTGAGACCTTTGTGAAGAATTTATTATCCTGTTATCAAAGGGCATTGATTTTATTCAAATCATCAGCCTCAACTTGACACTGTTTTTTTACAAACGAGCCTGTAAATTGACTCTGAAGCGAAAATATGTTATCGTTTTGAAGTGAAATTTTATAATTCGAAAACAAGTGACATTTATAATACATTTACTACAGTAGTAATATATTCAGAAAGAGAACTAAAACCTTTTAGCGAAAACGACTGGACTTGTCAATATCACACTTGATCTAGTGAAGAGCAGTTATTTTTGGTATTCATAGATCTTATTCATAGTTTTAAATTTATTGCTATGTTTTACAGTTGATTTTTTTTAGGAGTGTTTATTGTGAAACCTTGTTATACATGTATATGTATTTCTAAAAAGATAATTAATGCTGAAGCATAATAATGCTTTTTCAATAATATTTGTTTAAAAGAAGACTTGCAGCCAGTATGCACCAACATATATATATATATCTTCTCTTTTGACTCCTCTGTATTCTTCATTTCTTTTGAAGGTTGCATGTTACCAAAATTATTCGAAATTGAGAAGTTTATCCCGGTCTGGGTTTGGTTTTGGAGTTTCAGTTACATATATATAGTTAAAATTAGATGCAGCATCTGCTCGCATAAGTTTAGTGCTGCGGTCTAGATTTTTCGGTAGTTATACTTACTCTGTCTAGATTTGTCATAGGATTTCTTCATGAGATAATATATTTGGTGTGCTGTGTATGAGCTTTCGAACATTGAATCTTGGCTATCATCTGGTAGAACAATGTTTGTAATTGAAAGATTATACATCCATCATTGTTATGGAGGCTTTTGGTTTGTCATGGACTGACTTTAGCGTGCCAATTAGATCTCGGTGTTGTAGTTTTCCTACTTGATCCATTTTATGTCCAGTTCTAACCTTCTATTTATCCGAATCATAAACCACAATTGTGCTTAAAAATGAATATAGGAGTCTTTGTTTTATAATGGTTCTAAATTTTCCTCCTACTGGATGATAGTCGTGCCCTCTGGTCTTCGTGCCCTCTGGTCTTCGTACCTTCTGGTCTTCGTACTCTCTGGTCTTCGTGCACTCTGGTCTTCGTTGTCAACTCCCCATTAGTTTAACTAATGATTTTTTCTTTATCTAGTTGATTGGCCACCATATTCCAAGAATTTTTAATATAATTTCTAAAATTGATGGCTTCTCTGAGAGAGTTTTCTCATCACTAAGAACTGAAAATTTCTCTAATATGTGAGACAAAGAAACTGCCTCATGAAATAGTGTTACCTATAGGAGTCAAAGAGATAAAGAACAATGGTTTAGAGATGTGGTCATTCTTGCTCATAGAAATATATGTCAAGTTTAGAACAGAGCAATAAATTGAAGCTTAATATAAATTATATAATTAATGAATTTTTAGTTTGACAGTAATAACAGTTGATAATGATATAATTATTCATGTTGTGAAGAACCCGTTGTTTTTAAGGATTATTTCACACCAGAAAGGTTACATTATTGTTCTTTGTCTTGGGTGATTAATAGAACTTCAAGTTTTGTACTGAGTATTCTCTGGATATGAATACTGCGTGATATTATTTTGTCAAACTCAAATAATTCTATTGTAACGAAATGATTACAATAAGTTGATAATCTAGGATTACGCAGCACATATAGAAGTGGTGGAATGTATTGCGCTAAAGTGAGTGGGAGGTTGAAAGAGTACAGTATTAATTGCCCAGCTCGACCGCGATTGTTTACTACCTACTGCCTCCATGGGATAAACGAATAACCCACATTAATACCCATTCTGGTTCATTAATGCCATTAAAACAGCTGGCCACCCTTGTTTAATTAGCACTGTCCTCCCTGAAAGCTATTTCTAAATTTTCATTTCAACCCTCTTTCCGCTTCACATTCACTCGAATTAAGTCCTTGATTTTTCTACAGGAAAAAGGTAGATTTATTCAATTACCCCTTTAATCCTGTCCACATAATTTTACGGACTAACAAACTTTACTTTCAATTTATAACCTTCTTTTTTTATTCCAATTTATTAATATTTCTACAAATTATAATCAGAAATCATTGAAATATAAGAAACATATTGTATAATTTGTGTAATTTAATAACATTATTCAAATATTTACGTACTTAATGAGAGAATTTTCAAGTTTTAACAAACTTTGTTAGTTTATTAAAGAAATCTACTGTCCAAAAGTCATATATTTGCCCATCATAGATGCCTATATATTATAAATTGGCTCGCTCTGCCCCAATTATTTGTTTTCTCATTGACAAATGTTAAGATATTGTAGAACGACTTCAATGGTTATGTTTTAAATTGAAGTCGACATATTTTTTTTTTTCTTTAGAAATAAGGTAGAATTTAAATGAAAATTTAACTAAAAAAAGGAAATTCTAGTTTTTGAAGAAAAAAGTTGTTGATTGAAACAGACTATGAGTTACAGATGAATTAAGTTGTTTTGAATAGTTGACTGAATTCTAGTAAGTATTGTGGTGTGAGTGTGCCTCGCAGTGTTGCCGCTTCAGTGGCTCAAGCGGCAGAGCAGCAGCTGAGACTACTTTGCCAGCCGTGTGGATTCACCTGATTAGGCCCTAACCTGTGCAACCTGAATATCAAGTCCAGCCACACTTAAACCAAGTCAATAGCTTTATTTTGAATCGAAGTAAAATCTACATCTGGTGCAGACGCCACGAGTCTTTTCTTTCCTGATAATAAACTGTAGTAAATTTGTTTGGGTGGCACTAGTTCTATCACGCTAGAGCTGTTGATGCTTCTGCTACTGCTCAACCTCCATACAAATCTCTTTCTCACATTTATCCATCTCTTTTACTCTCACTCTATCTTTTTCTCATACACACACACTCACCCACAGCTTAATACATTTCGATTTTGTTGAATGTTCTTATGTATTCTTCCAGCTTTTAGTTTAATAATCGTAATGGAAACCATGTTTTAAAAGTATGCTTATCACCATTACAAAACCATTTATTCAATTTATGAATACATCACATTCTGTGTATATTAAATGCAAACTAATAATTAAAAATCAAAACGATTTTTATGAAATTGATTGGGAAGATTTTAATCAAAACTGTAACCTCCTTTCAAACCTTCCTTCATTCAAATCTTATATTTTAAGCTAGTCATACACAAAACTACTGTCAAAATGTCAGCTTACTATGTGTTACAGAGCCTGAGTTTACTTTTCATAAAATTTTCTGGACAAAGAGACGGATAGAAATGTTTCTAACAGTGGATTCGGTTTGTGCAATGTATGAAACGTAAAGATAACTTGAAATGAGTCAGTTTTAAGCAATGTACAGACAAAACCTTTCTTTTATTTATATAGATAAAGGAATAATAATAGCATTGCATTTGAGTATAAAAAGAGGCCAACAAAGGAAAGTGTACTAATGAATCCTGGTTTAATAGAAGGATTGAACGCTAAAACTAATTTATTTTGAAATTTATGACGATCAATTAGTTTTATTAATTAATTTTGGTCGAAAGGTTTATTTTGTCTCGTTGTTAGATGTCAGATCGAAAAAGGTTCATAGTGTTTATTGTTGTTTTCACTGTTCTATATTTAGGGATATAATATTTTGAGTAAAAAAAAATGGTTAACTAGATTGCTTATCATTTTAAGCTTGGATGATCACTTGCATGAGAGAAATATGTTGCTTCTTCTGTAAACTTGCTGAGGACTTAATGGCTTATATTTTAGAAAATTGGGCTGCTCAAATTAGACAATGCCATTTAACCGCAGTTTGAAACATATTTCAGAAGTAATAATGTTGGAAGGTGCAGAAAACTTAATTGTGAAACAAACTTAATTACAGAATGGTAAATATATAGCTTGTATGGATTTCAGGTAGGAAGGAGGAAAGTTTAGAAGAAGAATTCAGTTAATCCAGGTGATATTGGTCTGATGGATTCTCACTTGCGAGATGAGACCTCAATTTCATCAGAAACAGAGATGTAATTGCCTCCAAGTTTCTATCAAAGACCTCTTTAGCCTCTTCAACTTTTTATTGCTTATTTCTCATTTTCAATTACTGTCTGAAAACACTCAAAATGACTTGTGTTATCAAAAAAGTTGGTTCACGCTTAATTTATTATAAAGTAGCAAAACAATTAAAATTTGTTCAATTTTGAACTTCTTAAACTTTATTTTTTTTTTAACATCTACTTCAATTGACGCTAAAGCATTATATGTACTGCACGAAATGTGAACAACATAAGCAATCAATGTTAAAGCGAGCTGAACCCACCATGCGGAGACGGACAGATGTTCTTAACTGCTCTCTGATCCATCGGGGTATCCTTTCCAAGAGCAAAAGGCAGTCAAGGACACTTCTCTGTGGTTGAGCGAAATGAACCCAATGGTACTCGAGTTTTATCTTTACCATTGCCACTTTCAATGCATACATCAAAAAAGTTTAAATCCTTATTTCTTTCCCTTTTTTTCGAAATATGAACGTAGTGAAGGGGATCTATCACACCAGGTAAGGTAAGAATGGCACCCAGTGTGCTAGACAGTCCTGCTTTGTCCCCTCTGAAGTTATCTTAACGGAAAATTAGAAACTCTAAGTGTGTTAGTCTATTATTCCATTTCTAAAATTAATTCTGACCAGTAATGAATATGCATGCATTACTAAAAGCATTAAAAATCAAATATAGTGCAATCTACATTATCTGAGTATTGATGGAGATTAATCTTATGAAAGAGAATAGATCTGTTCAAATTCTCAAACAGGGTGATTAGATGGAAACAGGACAATGAACTAAATGATTATAATATCAAGTATGTAAATAAATTCGTAGCTACATTAAACTTACTGAACAGCGCTTTTGACTTCGTGGTTATTTTTTTTCATAACTAAATACTTCTATGCAATGTTTTAATATTTCCTGTCTGTGATGTCGTTTATTGACATGATGTAATATCATAAGTAGTGATTATTTTTTAAAAAATTTAGCCTTAAGTCATCTGGAACAAGAGATGATAATAATATTGTAAATACATTATTTTATAAGCCCTGATAATGCCGAACAATTTTTGACAAAACGTCGGCTAGTATTTGATTATTATTTAAGGCAGAATGTTCTAAAAGTTATTGGGTTTATATAAATATATACAAAATAAAATGTTAGTTGGAATCGTTCAGTTTTTTAGGTTCTTATTTTAAACTTTTTTATAGGCAGAAGTACAAAAATTTTGAAACAGAATAACTTCAGTATTGTATTAAGAATTTTTTTTAAAAAAATCACTGTGAATTTTAGCAACAATTGTCTAGTTTTAAAAAAAACACATAACACTCTTTGAATAAACAGTGTCACGTATTTATTCAAATTAGACAGTTGTTGCTGAAATTCGCAAAGTGTTTTCTTTTAAAAAGTTTTTTTGTTTCAAAATTTTATACTCTTACCTAAAAGCCGAAACGTTAGAATTGAGGGATAAATTTGAATCTGAAGAACTTACCGAGTCAGTCCTGATAAAATTTTATTTTGTTTCTAATTCCCGGTCGATCTTTTCTCACCATATATATGTAGAAACTATATTAACAAAAAGAACCCAAAGAAATGAAACAAAAACTCTCTACTATATTTCCATGGCCTCATATATATATATATATATATATATATATATATATATATATTTTGAATAATTGACCATATTTTGCTTAAGTCATTTTTCACAAGTTTTTTAAGGTGTCTAAATAATTTCTTCTTTTCTTCATCCAAACGTTGGGAAATATTTATTAGGGTGGTTCCAACATGTTTTGACTGGCTTCTACAAAGAGTGAGTCTTTGTTATGTTTTTTTCTGTGTGTCGCAGTATATTTTTAGTGTAATCTTTCGTGCTGGATCGACTTTCGTTTATATATTTATATATATAGTGTTCGCCTTCCACTCGCACTCCTGAACGCACGTACTTCTTTTTCTTCCCTTCTACTCTCTTCCTGATGACGAACTTCAGTTCGAAATATTAATCCAGTAATTGTTCACGTTTCTTTTATGTGTTGTCTTTTTCATTTATGTATATAAACCATATTCACAAATAGAACACACAGAAATGAAACAGAAACACACTACTTTAAGTTCTGCTATATTTTTGGTTTATCCTACTTGTGGTTTAGACAGATGTGTATACAGACAAGTTATTTCGATTTAATGATGAATATAGGAATTATGGAATCATTCAAAACTTGGACTTTATAAATAATAATTATGGTTGGAATAATAAGTAGAACTTAAAGCTAAATATCGATGAAATCTCTTTTGTTTAATGGGAATGAAAGACGCAATGTCGAGAAGATCGTTTTGTAGGGGGTGAAGGAGCAGGGTGGCGGGGGGGGGGAGGGTTAGCTTAGACAAATGGAGTGGTTAGGAAGGGTGGAGCCATTTAGGGGATGAGGGATATTTACGAGGGTATTAGTTAAAGGGGAGTTGGCCAAGCGCCAGGATGCAGTCGTAGACATCATAACATCTCGAGAATGAAACCGGCTCCTTAAATACAGAACCCCTTGTTTGCCCATCTCGGGTAAGAAGTGTACTTTTAAGAAATACAAAATGAATAGTTAAAAATAAATATGTAACTTTCATTTGAAAAGCATTTCTTATTTGCGGGTTTAAGTTGATATGTATGTATGTATATACTGGTCAGCCCTCTGGAAATGCTTTGGCCTGCATAGATTTATCCATGCCTTGTTGAACGACTCCATTACTTAATACAACTGTTGACCATGTCAACAGGGCGTTAATGTCGGCATTAATAGCTCAATGATTGTGATTCTCTATACGTCAATGAAGCATTTTAAATCACTCTAATATACATCTACTAGTGCATTCCTTACTCTGACAGTAGTTAATGCCAAATAGTTTTGCACTGAATATTTTAGATACAAGAAACTTACATTAATTAAAAAAAATTAATCAATGACTTATAGGTTATCTAATTAACGTTAATGATTTTCATGTTAGTCATTGATTTAACAAACCTAACTTAATTTTAATTATTTAAAAGTTTAATTATTTCAATGAAATTAAATTGTTTATAGTTCTTCAGTTTAGGTCTGTTACAGTTCAAAGTTTATGGTTCAGCCAGTTAATGCAGTCTTTGCCTTGTAAAAGAAGCATGAGATCTTTACCCAGCGAAATGAGTATTTTTTTCTTCGGACTTGTTATTGAAATATAATATAGAATTACAATCTGTAAGTAATTATGCTTGACTCTTTTGGTTGCTGGTATGGTAAAGGAGCCTAGTTGAATTTCTTTGTTTCATAGAGGAAAAGGGAAGAGTGAAGTGCAGCTCTCTAAATAAATGTAGTTTATAACTATTTTATGCATTTTAAACACTTTTTTTTGCCTTAACGAGAAGGCACCATCTGAGAGTAAACGCAGCAGTCTTTGCCACGCTTAGTTGAATTCAACACTGATTTCATGCAGGCACTTGTTGCTTACCTTTCTTTATTTTCCACTAAGAGTAAATATTCCTCAGTATATAATTGTGAGGTTAATGAGTTTTTATTTTTCATGGCATGTTACTTCAAGTACTTTCCATCAGAAATTACATTATTTAATAATGCATTACTCCCTCTTAAATGTGAACAAAACTCAAAAAAATTCAAACATTAATGACATTGGATTGATGAATAGAAAAAAAAATGGGAAAATTTAGTTTAAATGAATTGAATGTCGTATTTCAGTGACTCTCCAAAAAAGGGACATGAAAAGTTGCACCATTTCGTTCCAAATTTATTGTAGCATTTTGTTTTCATTCATGTAATGAGGGTATAAGGTTTTACAATAACTTATTCCGCATTTCCTATACTATTGAATGTTTGTGCGGTATTGTAAGTTACCTTCCATATTGCCTTTCAGCTTATTTTCATTTCTTCCTTAAAGTTTATTCATTTCATTTCTGTCAACAATATTTAAATGTGTGTTGATTGCTACAAAAGCCGTTATGTCATAAATAATTTACTTTTATGCAATCAGAGAGACTAATCCAAGATGTGTTTGTTTGATTATTTGGAATAGTTAAGTGCCAGTAATAATTCTATCAGGTAAGCACCCACTTATTCGGTGCTTACCACACTCAATATTTCCTCTAGTCTAGCACACTGTGCTACACACAGTAGTACTCTTTTCACCCACTGTGTCAAGAGAGTACTACTGTGTGTGCTCGCATATTAGAAAGGGAGAGAGTGAGGAGAGGTAAAGTGAGAGAGATCAAGAGAGGGAGACTGACTTATAGAGTGAGTGATACAGGAAGGGGAAGACAGAGTGATATAAGAGAGAGTCCTGTAGACAGATAGAGTGAAAGGATAACTGACACAGAGTCAGAAAGTCACAGTCGCAGAGGAAGTGACAGAGTAAGTGAGAGCAGACAGAATGAGATAAAGTGGTAGAGTAACAGAAGTGCGATACTTTATTATACAATACAAAGCTTAAAAAAATAATGATTTTTTCGATTTTGAAAAATTAGAAAAGGAAAATTCTAAAAAAAATAAAGCTAAAGTGAATTCGTATGTTTTTTTTTTTTTAAGAAGTTTATCTTGGAGGCTTTTAAGACCTAATGACAACTGTTAAATGTCTTATTGGGAGGGGAAGGAGAATTAGGCTGGCCTTGGAGGGATGCTGGCAGAGATGTTTTATCTGAAAATGAGATCAGTGCTGCTGCGCT
Source organism: Hermatobates lingyangjiaoensis (assembly GCA_026182355.1). NCBI lineage: Eukaryota > Metazoa > Arthropoda > Insecta > Hemiptera > Hermatobatidae > Hermatobates > Hermatobates lingyangjiaoensis. Next base: position 2,493,227 of record JAPFBL010000328.1, on the reverse strand, counting down.
GAATTTAAATTCTCTCTTTCTCTCTTTCTCCTGGCTCTTTCGCTTTTCCACGGGCTCCAGTCTGGTGCAAATGGCCCGTCATCTCGCCTCCTGCTCCTATTACATTACTCGCTGGAATGAATCACAACGAATTTATGTCCCACCTTTGAAAAACTTCGTCTCTTTCAAACAAAGCCATTAACGCTTTATTTACAAAAAAAAAACTCTATTTGTTTACGGTGAGGGTTCAGTTGTTATTTTCCTTTAGGCAAATCATACGAGCCGGCTTTATTATTCAGTTATTTCTGATGTCCAAACCAGGAAATGCTTTGTATCGTTGCATCTCCAAAATTAAACTTTGTTTTCTTTGCAATATGTAGTTTTTTGTTACACATTGCAAATAGACGTTGGTGGGGCTGCAAGAAATCAGTTAATATTACCTCATCTATCAAGATATTGAGTTATCGATTTAGTTTGGCAATACAAGTCATAAATCATAACTTATTTTATCTATTAAAAATATAAGCATCTTTATATCAACTTTCTTTGTTATTATTTCCAGTTGTAGCACAAATTTAACCTTCTTAATAACTGGATGGAAGTAAAAGGGTAAATAGAGTTTACGGCAATATTAGCAGCCCAGGGCTATAGCATTAAGAGACTATCTTATATTGTTGCTTTAAATCTGTTAATCTTGTTCCTGCGTCAAATTATTAAACACTTATAAAGTGTTTACATTACGTGCAATAGATAAACAATAAGTGGTTAATAATGAAGGATCTTGAATTAAAAAACTGAGAGGAAATATGAAAAATTTGACTACTTAAATCTGTTGATAATTTAATGCATTACAAAAAAGGTTTGCAAATTGTTTAATTTTTTTTTAACTTATGGAGACCATATTCAGACCACTTAAAAATTACGTCTATTATTCTCAATCAGGTTAGATTTTTTCTAATATTAGTATGAATAATTTGGTATTTCACCAAATTGATTGCATATTTTTCATTTTTATCACCTGATTTTAAAACCTATTTTCACTAAAATAGGTTTTAACAAACAAATTATTTTCGGACAGGATGTACTTTAGTTTGTTCAAATTGCAGGAATGCTGAGCAGCATGGATGTATCTGCTCAGAGCCAGCAATAATTAGCCATGATGATTACATGGAGCCATCAGGGTCTCTGACACTTGGTCTCCACCTCTTTGCGTCCTAATTGAATGTTCCTCCACGCTTCTCACTCATTAATCGCAGAATCTCAGAAAGCTGATCTATATGTGAGAATAATTAATGCATGTGGTTGCTGACGTTGCATTTAAGGTTTCTGAAAGCATTCATTATATTGGTAGCAAAAGTCTGAATATTTCCAGCTTTGTTGTTTTGAAGAAAGAAAATCTTCCACGCACGCTTCCAGTTCCACTCTGTTCATTGATATCTCAAACTAAGCATCTCTGATGATCTGCCGGATTTGTTGAGCTGACAAAGACAGGTGGGTTGCCGATGTGAAGCAGAACACATTTCAGCAGCTGCCTCCTGCTGTCGATGAACCGTCTCAATCTTTCGATTCATACTGTGGGACCCCGCGCAAGTAAAATCTTCAGAATTTATTAATTTGCAAGAAATATAGAAAAAGTATCATATTTATTCATTAAATAGGCTATAAAACAATAATAATAATTAAAAGTCAAAAACAGAGTAATAAAGTAGTAGGGGAAGTTAAAAGGTTATATAAAGGGTAAAGTTGATATTATATAAATAATTATATAATTTTTAAATGTTTTCTGCTTTATAACCCTTTCTTAACTTATTTTTATAAACTTTCTTATTTTTATAACATTATAACTGTACTTTACTTTACTTACTTGACTTAATTTTTCCTTTTTTACTTTTACCATGTAAAGAATAATTCCCCATGTTTCAAATCTTTTATCAGCAGACATATCCTTGTTTCATTATTTACAAATACGACGTACTGACTGATTTCACAACCATTATATTGTCTTATTCATTTTATTTTTTGTAAAGGCTTTCACTGTCTATTGAAACTTTAATTTCTAAAAAAAGGACAATTTAGTAACATTATACTGAACAAAATAATATCAGCGGATATTTGAAACCCTACTACAATTCCTAGTCTCTCGTTTAATATAACGATACAAATACTGGAACCTAAATTTACATTTAACCTGGGCTATTTGAATGATCCTGTTTGATTTATTTACAAATTGTACATTAAAATGATATCAGAAATAAGTGAGATTTCAAAGTGTTATGTTGGTCGATTGGACGGCAGTGCATGGAGTACGGATTATAAAGCAAAGCAACTGTGCGGACATGATGTGGGTCATTCCAGGCTTTCGCTCTAAGCACCCCGTCCTCATTTGATTGATCTAATGGTGCATCATGGCCAATACTGACCTGGTAGCAACAACACCAAATATTACTTTACACCATATCTTAACTTATAACTAAGATTATAATATCACATAATTATGTGTTACGAAAACATTGTAAAACTATTTTTGCATGCATATATCAGCAATATAAGCTGTTAATATTGCTTTATTTTGTCGCCCGAAAGTGTTAATTTTCTATTACAATTAGTATTTATATAAGTTAAGAGATGAGATACAAATTGGTATAATAAGCTGATTCCAATGCGTGGCTCAACTTGCTTGAGAGCACGTCCAACACGCTCATAATCAAGACCTAATTAAATATTTATGTAAAATTACATTGTATCTAATACTCTTATTTTGCTTAATACTATATCATTAGTTATATTAGTAATACAACTGATTCACACATATATACACACACGCACACACACACACACACACACACACACACATATATATATATATATACACTCAAACACACACACACACGCACACACACAGAGCTGGGAACACATCATATAGAGGTGCCCCCTTTTTGATCAACAACGATCAACATTAGTCAAAAACTGTATTCTCCAAGGAATGTCATGGCCTGTAAGAGATCTCCATTTACTAGTCAATGACCCCTTATACAACATCTTTGAAAAGTTTTTACGAAATATTGACTTTAATATACTTTAAACATAATCCTATAAATCTAATAATCATTTATATCTTTATTTCTCTCATAATCCTGTTTTCTTTTGCTTTCCCTGTATGTTTTCTTTCGTCTTTTATCTCTTATTCTAAAGTTTGTTAAATGTATTATATAGCTATATTGAATTTATAAGAGAATCTGTATAAGATATACATGTAATATGATAATGGATCATGTATCAATAAATTCCCTGGTGTAAGGGTGTGCTTTCACCAGGAAAAAAAACACACACACATACACACACACCTCAGTTACTGAAATGGGTATTTTCGTTGAAAATTGGAAAATGTAGTTGCCATGAACGCAGTTCCTCATATATATATACAATTAAAAGAAACGGTCCAGCGGAACCCTTTAAACAAAATAAATTCAAAACGAAGGAAACACACAGAAAGACACAGACATAACTCACATGGATATTTCGACCATCGTCGTCATCAGGAGGTTTCAAGAGCGAAGAGTCCCGCAGGAAGGCATGGCGGCGACTTGCTTTATACATTTATATATATATATATATATATATAATTATATATATACTTGCTGTATATATTTTGTTTATATATATATATATATATATATATTTAAATATCACATATATATAAATAATATTCCAATCACCAAATCAGGCAAGTAAAAATAACTAACAATTAGGAATAGTAAGACAATAATTCTGTATATTATTTATTTTTTTTTTTTTTTTGATACTTCGACTACAATTTCATGTATTCTATATTATTAAAATGAAATAATTAATGGAATAAAATAGCCAAGCAATTTAATTTAATAGTTGTTAATTAAGGTTCTCAATACTCTTATTTCTTATACTTATTTCTTGAGTTATAATGTTTTTCTGTTATATTAGAAGTAGCCTAACGAACACAATTTTAAGTTTCTAAGTTTTAAAATTTTGGATAATTTGGTACCTCTTAGTACTGTGATAATCTCAGTGTCCAAACCCCAGATCACCTTCTCTTCCAGTGTGCTCTCCTCAATAATAACAGAAAACATCTTCGGAAAAGTACAATGTTACAAGGATTAAACTGGCCATCAAAACTCAACTCTTAACAAATTTATTTCATAATTTTAACAAATTCTTAAATTCCATAGATGCCATATAACGTAGTGTAACAAAATATTGTTACACTTGTAGTATAAAAAATGTAGCATGTGAAAATATTGCAATAAACTCCCTCGAAGTAGGGGTATTACTTTTGAGGAAAAAGTACCTCTTTCCTTTAAAAATAGTCTCTTTTTTATCATGGATCAGAAGGATGATGTCACTAAGGATAAGGTTACTTGTTATATTAATAATTAACTTATTACCATGAATTGTAATGTTGATATTGATAGTCTTAAAATAAGGATGTAAATGTGTGAATTTCTTTTATTTAATTGTTGAAAGAAGTAATAGGATTCCAAAAAGGACCACTATGAAGTTGCAGCTGCAGTTACTTGTCTCGTTTAGTTGAATGAAGCGCATTGGATTGCTAGTAGACTAAGATTGAGGTATTTCATCCCTAGATACTTATACTATTTCATTTATTTATCCATTTCCAAGCTTTAAGACCAACGACCAACTGCATGAATGTCAGTAATTCATGTCGGATATTGAGTTAGTCTGTACAGTAATGATGTCGTACTGGATACACGCCTTGTTCGTTGGTGCAGCTCTAAACCAGACGGAGCATCCATAAGTCATCGCTGAACGAAGAACCCCCTTATAGACAAGGTCCTTGACCGAATCAGGAGAATTCATTGATTTGAAAAGAGAATATAGATTAACATCAAGTAAATTCCAAACTTGGATTTCTTATGGAGGTGTTGCTTGAATGTTAATCTAGAGTCTAAAATAAGACCCAGATATTTTACATGGGTTTGGTAGGGAATGATCTGGTTACAAATGAAGAGGGGACGAGGACGGGGAGAGACGCCCTTGCAGAATCGAACATGGGAACTCTTTGTTGGATTCACCGCTAGTTTCCACTTTGAGAACGAATGCAAAGCCCCATCAAGGAAACATAACCTTTAAGCTTTTAGAGTTTCCTCCGTCATAATAATGTCTGTCCAGTCGTCATTTCTATATTTAATGAAAACGGCCTTGTCATTAGACCAAAAACTGAAAGGATTGCTAGATGAAATTTATAATGATGGAGTGTGGAGTAAACGATTAAAGTTGTGAAATTGATAAAAAAAAATATGTAAAACTAGTATATGAGGTAACTATAGAGACCATAGATTTAAGTACTAGTTGATTAGAGATTACGAAACTTCCTATTCATAGAAAGAAAGCAATTCTATTTCAAAAGGAGCAACCTCTTAAATCAATCAAGAAACGAGGAAACTTACTTAATACATTATCCTTAGAAATGAAAGAAAGGTTTTGCCGGTTCATTGCTTAGAACTGACTCATTTCAATTTATCTTTACGTTTCATACACTACAAAAATCTAATCCACCCTTAGAAAAATTTCTGTCGGTTTGTCAGCAAACTTTTTTCAATAGTAAAACTCAGCCACCATAATGTATAGGAAGCTGAAACTTTGAAAGTGGGTTTGTGTATGTCTAACCTAAAATCTAAGCTTTGAATGGATTGTAAATTCAACGTAGAAGCGAAGTTATGGACTTTTAATCTGTCTTTGCGATATTCTTCTATACTATAATGTTTATTTTTGTGTAAAATATGAATTTGATCTATCAATTGTATACTGTAGCACAAACTTTTGGATACACACTCACCCCCCCCCCTCCCTCCCACACATACGACAGATATGATCGAATAACATGTGAAAAAAGGACTTTGAGAACCTAAAACAAGTAAATCTGTGAATATTTGGAGATAGAATTATGATCCGTTCACTTTATTTATAGTAAAGTAATAATTTGATCTGTCGAATTTAATACTGCTTGGTTATTAAGTTTTTATCATCAGTCACTTTTTTAATGCAGTAGTTTAGAATACTTAACTGTTTTCTTAAAATATTTCTTTTGGTTTCAACATTATTCCTTTTTTTTAAAGTAGTATAATAAATTCTTCTAATTTATAATAGTTTCGTATAAATGAATAAAAAAGGCATTAATTTTCCTCAAGGTTATGATATTTTTGTAAAATAAAAATTATAATAAGTCTTTTTAGGAATTGCAGATAGATTTGGACAACTGTCAGCATTATTGGTATATAGAAAGTGGAAATACTTATTTTTGTAAGCCCAAGTCGAATGAAATACACTCTATATAAGAAAGATTTATTTGGGTCTGTTTATCATAAATATAGACTCGGGAGGGGGTAGGTATTAGTCTCCCTGCTCCCCTGGTCTCAGACTCCTTCGCGACCCATGCAATTCACCACAGCACTCTGTACCTTGTCCTTTCCATCTCAAATTTTTGCCCTTCGAGGCCTTATTTAATACAGTTACTTTTTTTTGAGAGTTAATAAGATGTTACTCTATAAAAATATAATATAAAAGTTTCGATAAAGGTATGTGAGAAAAATCTATAATTGACCTTTCCTTCAAAGTTTAAAAGCAGTTCTTTTTTTCTGCATTATTAATTTCCATATTCTTCATTTAACGATCTTAGAGTTAATCTTTTCTCATCCATTTCTATAAGCATTTGTAATTTAAAGCAGTCATTAAATTGAAGGCAGTGATTATTGGCATGGATTGCAACATGCAGATTACTGCGCCACTTGACGGAATCTCCATGTTTACTTATGGGGTTTCTAATCATGTTGGAGAAGAAAGTAACATGGAATGCACAGTACTGAACACATTCCAACTGGTAGACGCAGTTTGTTTATCTAATGCTGTGCAGGAAGTATTCAAGGAACTCTAATACTGTTGATTACTGTTGCTGGGATTGGAGAAGACATTTTCATGATTGATAATTTAAGCAGGTGAACCAACGGCGTCACCGCATTATTGACATTGGTTTGTTTAATGAAAAAAAATATGTTTTAAAAAAAACTAGCTTGTAATAAAATTCCAAGTAAAATAATTTTAGAAAACATCAAAATGTAAAACATATTTCAAAATTGGAAACAAAATAATCAGTGAAATTATCCTACATATTATACCAGAGATGATAAATTGTTGATAACATTGTAAAACGTTCATATATAAAAATGTTAATATATAAAATAGAACCTTAATTTTAAGATGTCAACTATTTAGCCAAGAGATGGGCGAGCGGCAGTCATGTCTCAGTTTATTCCACCTTCCATCCAACCTTGACCTTCCTACTTCCACTACAGACTGTAAAATGCACACCTTTGAAACTAGTAAATAGTAGCCATTTATTTTTTTTTTAATTTTGATATGTTTAATTTATTAAGTGAAACTTGAAGATGACCTATGTGTAGGCCGAAAGATTTTTATATTAGTAGTAGTAATTTAGAAAAAAAATGTTTCCATAAAATTTAAAATTAAGTTATAGTGGTTAAAAATACAGTTAATTAAGTATTCTAGTTTAGTGTAATTGACCCCCCACCTTTGGATTATAGTAAAATGTTTAGTGATAGCATGATGTGAAAGTCTCTGGCTATTTTAATATGAACATTAGAGCCAACCAGGAGGGCCAGGTAGCTTAGTGGTTAACTGAGAGGACGGGGGTTCGATTCCCACCTGGTCCTCGATTTATTTAGGTGGGATGTGAATAAATCTGAGCAGTCGTCCCCCGGAAAAGGTCGTTAAACCGTTGGTCCCGACCCTGTACGATGTCCGGTACTCGTTAAAGATCCCTACTCTAAATACACTTGAGTTAGGCAAAATTAGGACTCCCATTGTAGAATCAATCTTCATTGTGTGGTATCACAATGGGCCATTTCTCGGACTACGAGTGTTCTTTTGTGGGACTACCACTGCAACCTAACCTAACCTAGAGCGAACCAAGCGTAAGTTAGTATACAAATTGGAGGCTACCAGGAATAAGTTAGACAATGAAGAAGCTACTGCTAAATTTATTACAATTTGCCTAAAAGATTTGCTACATACTTTCACTGACATATATACAACGAGCAATCGAAAAACAGTAGCAATTATTTTTTTCAATTGAAATCTTGTGACTTCTTTATTTTGAAGTGTGTTGATTGTTGCATTTCTTGATATCCACTATGTGTGAGTTATAATATTTGATAGCTCCAGCTATGGTCTGTTTTATTTCTTGTGTGCTTGCCAAAGTTGCTTTAATTATCTGACACGATGTTTCCAAGGCTACAAGTTCAGTGTTGCTAAAGACGCCAGACTGAGAATGGGATATGTATGAATGAAGCCTAGGAAAGGCTTGATATCCCGGAACAGTGAAAGTCACTCTGAAAGCCGCTCCGTCTTAAGCCCCGGGTCACCTAGCATGGCTGCCTGCCTACACCGGCTTCCCTAACTTTCAGCCTTTTCACTTAACTCAGCCTCCGCCTCAAATCCGATTAATTCTTCATTTCTCCAAATCCTTGTATACCTGTATTATACCCTGACATTCAGTGATTATATTAAGTATGTTTCCATACTTTCAACAATAATAAATTCAATAATAACCTCATACTGTTTAAATGATAGTTTAGTTACTCTAATGTAATGCAAGTTTCAACTAAGATATTAAAAAGTTCTTTATTTGCATATTAAAAAAAAGAATAAAAACATGACATATCACTATAGCGTAAAATACAAACTTATGAGAAGGGAAACATTATATTAACAATATACGTGTTGTATTTTTTTATCTGGTCGACTTTGAGAATATTCTTTATTCAAAATTCAACTGCTTCTTACTCACACTTCTCCTTATTGTAACGCACTTTGAGTATTGTCTTTAAAAATGGTTCTTTTACCACCCCAGTCCGTTAAATGAACGAATTCTCAGCGGTTGCTACACTTTCAGTTGTTATCCCTCTGATATGAATAGGGCTTTTCCGAGATCGCTCTTCATCCATATTTATAACATTTGCAACAATCTTGAAGATCGTCATCACAATCTTAACCTTATTAAATAAGAATTTATATCATGGGTCAAGCTCCCTACTCTAATTGTGAGGTGTTGTACTAGTAAATATGACACACTGGCCTGGACCAGTGAGTGATTTCAGTGATGTCATCTTCTTCTCAGTTTCACCTTTTTCTCTAGTACTCATAAACTGGGCATTGTTGTTTAGGAGTTCTTCCCTGTACTTTCATCTTCCTCTACGTTTTGCGAACCCCCCCACCATACGTTTCTCACTGTAAACTGTCTGTCCTGAGGCCTATTTTCACTCTTTTCCCTCATAAGTTTCCCCGTCCTGGCAGAGGAATGGAGCAGTGTGGACGAAGTAGCTGTTAAACATGTTCCACTATCAATCTTATCTCGTACTTTTCATTCTATTTTGATGATAACATATATTCCATATCTACTAACACCTCCTGCACAACTAGAAACTGCGTTTATAGTTTGAATATCATAAAGTGCTATGGTTTTATATTGGGTAGTTGTGCAGTAAGCTGAGTGAATTGTCACATGGTTGGTTGGTCAGCGCAGTAGCCTCTTATCGCCATCTATGCTAACTCCCATGGACATCGGTTCAGTGACTGTCTCTCGGGTGTTAAGAGATCTCTCATATTAACCCCCTTGTTTCTTTAGAAGCTTCGGAAGTGGCACACATTTGTCTCCTTTGAGTGTGTTTCCATCCTGGTCTTAATAACTACCGTTAATTTTCATTTTTCCATTCATGTTTGGTTTTTGTTGTTGGCTTTTCTTCATTGTTTATTTAGCGCTTCTTTTTCATTTTTTTTAATTTAGTTTATTATTATTATTATTATTTAGGTACTTTAATTTTTACGTTGTAGTTATGTTATTTGTTGTGGGTTCATAGCACTACAGATCACGTAGTCACATGCCCTGCTTAGTTGATTGCTATTTCCCAGGCGAGTAGAGCTCTTCCGAGTTTTCTTATAGTTTCTTCATGTCTTTCCTCTTAATCATTGTATATATATATATATAATATAATATACCACATAGTATTATTGTGATAATTATGTACAGATATGTAATTATTACCCAGCAGCTAATAACGCTTACCTCTAATATTTAGTTTAGTGATTGTGATTGTAAGTGAAGTGATTTAGGAATGTGATTGAAAATTTATTAACGTCTATTCACATTTAGTTACTCCCTCAGGGTGGTCTAAGAAGGCAAAATAAGTTGGTTAATAGTACTTGAGCTATAAATGGAATTCAAAAGTAAACCTTTTAGTGACTTATTACCCTTAATACCTGACAAATGGTTAGTATTAATAAAAAACTGAAAAAAAGTATCCGAAAAAGGAACAAGCTAAGAGTCTAAATGTTCTTATAATTATGGATGTTAGTTAATGTAGACGGATTAAAATACTTAGTCATACGGTTAGATACACTAAGAATTAGTTAGCCAGATGACTAAGAACTTACTGACCAGTAAAAACCCTACTGACCTTTACTTACTGACCTAATACTCGCAGTAGAACAGTGCACGGCAGGAGTGGGTCAGTGACCTAGAACGGTTAATTAGAAAGTAGGCATAAATGCTCAGAACGAATCGCTGGTCTGATTGTCATTTCTTCTTTCTGTTTATGACTGTGTAACAAGGACAGTATTATTAATAATCTTGTGTTTCTAATGTGTTCTGTGTTTTGTGATGTTATGTGTTTTGTGATGTTATGTGTTTCTATATTACAAGAGTTGATCGTAAGTAATTTAACGTGATGTGCTTGTGGTTTGTACTCAAGATGAACAGTTAGAACCTTGTTATGTGAGATTTCACTATTTCAGATGTCCGCTGTAAATATTTATTTCGGTCCTTTATCTCATCTAAAGCTCTTGTGAGCACAAGTAACAAAGGACGACACATTGTACAAAGGTCACTGATGATGACAACAGAAGTGTGCTAGCATTGATAACCAGTCAGGAATGGATTCTTAAATGATCCAATATATTTCATAAATACTTCAAAAAACTAAAACATTCAGCTGTTATACTAGTAAAAGTCTCGTGGATTTCTTTCATTTTTACGAACATCAGTAACATTTCTTTTTCTTATGGTTTCTCATCATGCATGGTGACTGTATCTATAATGCACTTATATTGTCCTTCCGTTATTAGTATGAATTTGATCATTAATTTCATTTTTCTTTTTTTGATTTCAGGTATATTTTTATATACTTACTGCAATACTGCATCAAAACGTGAGTCTCTTTTATTTAACAGTATATTTTTTTTGATTTCATGAAAAAAAATTGAAATTGTTGTAATACTCCAGGAAGAATATAGTTATAAAGTTAATTATTTTATTGAATATTTTATGTGTATAGTAATATTGTATCCATGTTGCATTAAAAAAAAATTACTTCTGTAAACTACACATTTGTGTATCTTGATTGTAACTAGATACTCCCCAGTGGCCTCCCGGAGCCCGTAACGTCATTTGCTTATTATACGAGTCGTACGTACGTTTTCACTTCTCTACGTACTCAAGAGTGTGATAGTCAAAGGACAGTTTTATTATTTTTCATCCAAATCCTGGACAAATTACCAGGAATGATACAAGGGGAAGTCATTTTATAAAAGACTTCCAAAATTTAAGCTTTATTTTATTTTTGGCAATGCTTAATGCTTTTTTGTCGTAGCATATCAATTATTGTGTTTTTCAGATAAAAGTTTCATGGAAAACTTTGCTGAAAAGGTAGAATAAGATAAGAGGAACACATTTAATAAATTTATCGTAAAACATAACTTTACGTTACCTTTTGCAACATTTGATGCCATCTAGATTAGATACAAGACAAAGAAGAAAGAGGTATAGGTCTCAAGAGGCGCTCGTTAAATCATAATGAAAACAAAACTACGAAAACAAAGGCTAACAAAACGGTAATTAATAACCAAAGCATATACTTTCCTGAAGATAGAGTAACACCATTACTTCTAAACAAAAATTAAACAGGAATCCTTCATTATTTAATTGTTGTTTCGTGAAACTTTCCTTTACGTTAATTACAACTTTCTTAGACTGTATGAATTAAGTTGATTTTGCTATTTCTTAGACAGTTTAGAATAGCATTTCAATTTTCATTTTACTTTTTGAATATCCTTTTATTCAGGCTGAAGAAAACAGTAGAAATAAAATATACTTTTATTTTAGACTGAAAGTTAGTTTATTAATTAAAAAGTTGATTTAAAATCTGTCAAAAAACGTTTCATGAAAAGTAGATTGAGGACTTATAATTATTGATTACTTAGATATAATAGTTATATTATTATTAGATATAATAGAGTAGACCTCTATACCCTACTTGAGGGAAAAGTTCGAACTTTGAACCAGCTCTGTCATCAGCAGAAATTCCATAGTTCATAGATACTAACTTATATACCATAACTGGGGTTGCTTAATATGTTTATCATGGGGGGAAATGAACTATTACCTCAATGATAAACTATCACCTCTAATACATTATTATTATATTACATGTTAGATTAGGCTTTGTAGGTTATAATCGAAGAAATTCGCTGGTGCTTCTGAACTTTAGTCTTAGATTATATGTAGATTATCTTAGGTCCTATGAGTTATACTCGAGAGGTGGACAAGTATATATATCGGGTACTTTAGTATTTGTTTAGATGTATGCTTGCTCAGGTGTATGAAGAATAGTCCAAGAGAATACATTACAATCTAAGGGACTATAGTCTCTTAGCTAGATGTAGATTAGCATAGGTCATATGAATCATACCCGAAGGAATACCAACACCTCGGGATTTCAGTCTTACATTAGGTGTATGCTTGCTTACTTTTAGTGAGGATTGTCCAAAAAAATACATTGAAGTGTCATACACTTTAGTCTAAGATGTATCTAGACATGTTCTGCTTTAGAATACTTAGACAGAATACGTAAGAATCCCAGAGACTTTTCAATTAGATTATTTGTGTATCCAGATATAGCGTGATACTCGGTGAACACTTATTGCTATATGAGGCTCATAAATAACTAAAGAACTGCATGGAAAAAACTCTTTCGTTGATTTAGTTTTTGAAAATCAATAATGAAAAGGAATAAGGAAAAAGGAATAATGAAATAGTTATTCTTAGTAGTGCATAGAACACCAGAGTGCTCGAGGCTTTTTTCAACTATGATCTAACCAGGGTTTAAGTAGTGTATGCACGTAATTAAATGTAACTGTTTAGAAACATGGGAAACGTAAAGCTGAGTAAATAAGAAGTAATTTCAGAAAAACTAATTAAGTTCCCTGGTGAAGCGAGAGGATTGTTTTGGAGACGATTAAAGAGGACTTGAGGTAGAGTTCGTATTTCAACAAGCTTCTATTGACCAGCCTTTCCATTAGCTGTTAGCACTCCTCACCTGGAGCCTATACCGATATACTCGGAAATCAGGGTTTAGTAGAAAAAATGAACTTTTCTTTAAACAGACTTCCATTCTTATCATGTGATAAGGCACAGACTGGGTACTAATGAAATCCGTATGTACTTTAAAAAAAATACAGCTTTGCAAACAGCATTGATAGAATGAATGAGTGAAAAGTATTTGCGAAAAATACTTCATACTTTTTATTCTTCTATTGTATTTTTATAGCTTTTGAAATGAGTACAGTCATTAGCAATCTACATAGCAAAGAGTAAATTCATTTTGGAGTTCACGGAAAACAATTGCCAACTGATTTTGAGTATAGCCTCCAATTGCATTATTTACTTTATCTTTTAAATCTTCTAATAAACTAGGTTAATTTGCATAAGCAAAGAACTTATACAGGCATTCATAAAAACAAAATCAAATTTTTGAAATCCAATTAGAATTAATTCTACATAAGTAGCAAAAGGTGTCTGTAAACTGGATAATAAAATTAAAACATAAACTGTATTTCCTTGTGAAGTTATGAAAATGAACAAATAGCAAGGTTTTCAAGAGGAGGGTGTTTTAAGGGAAGCAGAGTTGGCTGCTGACTGTGTCTTGCAAAGTGTAGTCGGCTGATGCTGAAATTCTTTGCATAGGAGGATACTATGGGACTCCTAGGAGAATTGATGTCATTTGGAAAGGTTTATGCATTTTTTGCTTGGGAGTAGATAATGATAAACCGATGATGTACATCAGGAATGGAAGGTGTGAGGACATGATGATTTTCAAAGGCCTTTGTGTCTTGTGCAGGCCAGCCAACTGCTGCTGCTGAAGAACGTTCAGAAACAAACCTCACATCATTCCACTCTAACCAACATATATATATCCTCTTCAAAACGTCTGCTGCTGTACCTTCAAAACCTGAATTTACCGATTTGAAGTGTAGTAGATGTGCTTTCTGAATGCACGACAATCATATACGATGCTTAGCCTAGGTATGAACTGTCAAAGGGCTTCTGTCAATTGGCACGCTGCCTACCTGCCACCACTCATGGCCACAAGCAGGCCTTTTCTTCATAACTGCCTTTGGCAACACATTCTGTGACGAATCTCCTATGACACTCAGCCTCGAGAAGAGTCGTATTTAGTTCCTATATGTGCAAAGCACTCAGGTATAAATTATAAAAGGAAAATTATATTTATCTATTATGTAAAGTGTATTTTATTGCCTCACTTCTTTTATTCCCTTCATTAATTTTATTCATCTCATACAATATTAGACTCCTCTGCTTTTTATCTCATTATGCCGTTTTTGTTTGCCCCCATGATATTTTTTACCGTATTTTTTGTTCTTTATCTCTTACTTCTTCTTCCCTTTTTGATTTAATTATAACTGTAATTGTTTTTCCTTGAATAGGCATGCATGTGACAACAATATTGATCTCCAATAATTCTTTGCGATTTGTTTGTCATCCCTCACTTCTCTCTTCTGATGATAGATTGGCATAAAATTAGAAACTCTAAGCGTATGTATGGTTTTCTTTGTTAGTTTTAGTTCAATTATGAACGTTTCTTATTCATCTCGGAACGTTTTACATATATATACATGAAATAAAGAAACAGCACAAAAAAGAACGAAAACACTTACTAGAATAAATATTTCAAATAGCAGTTTACCGTCAGGAAGAGGAAATATTTCTCAGAAATATTGATCCCAGTAAGTGTTTTCCTTCTTTTTTGTATTTCTTTTTTAGTTATATATATATATATCTGATGAACGAAAAACGGTCCGGCAGGGCAAATACCACATCCAAAAAAAAAAAAAAAATACTGTGACACCTACAATAAAAGACAACAAAGACTTACTTTTAAATATTTCCGACTGTTATGGCAGTCGTTCTCAAGAGAAGAAGTGAATTGATGGAGGGACGACAGTCAACCAAAGAACTCACTAGGTGAGGGCTAAAGCAGGCTGCCACAAAGTAGAAAGATTAAAAAGGAACTAAGGAGTCGAGATCAAAGAAAAAAAATGTTTTAAAGGAGAATAAAGGTGAAGAAAACAATGAATATAGGGAATATAAAAAAAATTAAAAGAAATTAAAAAAAAAAATAAAATTGTTAAGGAAAACTATATAAAATAAGAAATTATGAGATAATAAAAAAAATGAAAATAAAAATAAAGAAAAAATAAATAAATAAACTAACGGTATAAATTAGAGCCAGGTTTTGAGCGTGCTCCTAGGAGCCAAAAGTGGGCTTCCTCAGAAGCTTTTAGAGTAACTTGTCTGTTATCACAAGGGATTTGTTTGAGAACTTGTACTGTGAAACAATCATTGAAGCTGAGGTGGTGGGAATTAGCGTGAGTGGCGACAGGGAGACTGCTGCGTTTACTAACCGAAAGCCTGTGATTATTCATCCGAAGGTTGAGAATCGTAGATGCTAAACCAACTTAAAAAGCATCACATTGGGTGCATTTCAAAAAGTAAAAAGATTAAGTGGAAATACAGGAGGAGGGACTGTGAATAGGGTAAGAATTAAGATTTAAGTGGAGACGTAAATGAAGACTCCGAATCAAAAATGAGACAGGTGAAACATTTCCGACGTCTACAACGTTGTAGACCACTTGAGCTCTTCTTTCTATTTGTTTCTTTCTATGTGTCACACTTTATTTTAAGTATATATATATATATATATATATATATATAAACTAGAATTTTTACAGAAACATACAGAAAAGGAATCATGATTAAGAACATGATTTCTTTTTTGTGTGTTCTTTTAAAAATTGTAATTTATTCAGTTCTGCATTCAAATTATCTATGGGATTTTATTTGTTTCAGTTTTGGTAGTACATTATGAAATATTTATCATATTAACATTTATTCATTGTTAAAAGAAATATTTCTTTTGGTCCAGGGATTCAATTCCAATGGGTGGACGAAAGTTTCTTCATTTGCAGTAATGAGTGTGCTAAGTTCTATTCAGCAGACACTCAAGGGCTTACATGTTACAGAGACCACTAGAGGCTCATCGTGATAATGGCAACTGTTAGGCATGCGTTGTAGCCCTCCAAGGGCAGGTGTTGGTCCACAGGATTCTCCCACGTCTACAAACCACTGAGAGCGATGCCACCAACTAAATCCCACTTCACTTTAACGAGAATAAAACTCTTACTTTATTTCACTTATTCACTGCACGCTCGTTAGTTTACTGCACCTCTTTTTTTTCCCTTCGTGTTGTATTGTCTTTGGTGTGGGTCCTTATTGACGTTAATACTTATTTATTCATGGACTGCTCGCGGTTATTGCCTGCGAAGAGAACCTCCATAAGCTACCGTCTAATGTGGCAATAATCCACTACGTAGGGAATTTACCGGTGACATAAACCCCTTTTTAAAAAAGTAAAAATACCTTCAATAAATCTTATTAAGTCGAAATATAGTTTTCATTTAAATGAAGACTCCAAGAACAACACTATTTAAGAATAATCAGTACTAAAGTTCAATATAGGAGGTAAAATTCCTAAAAAGGATAAACGAAAATCTAGCCATAATTATTTCTGTTGCACAGTTTCTATGTTATACACTATAACTTTGCATAACACTGTTATGATATTCTAACGAATCACTTCTGATCACTATGTAAACTTTTATACATCCAATTATTTAAATAAAACCATATTTATAATTTATCTTTGCCCAAGTCCATAATGAGTACACTTTCACTAGCCATAGGTTATCATCTCATTTGCCAATGATTTTGGCTGAGTACTATCTGTTTTATGTCGGGACTGTCAACAGTCCTCATGTGGCTTAATGCTTTTCATGTTGTTCAGCTTTCAACATTCCTTATGTGCTTAATGGTTTCCGTGTTTTTCAGCTTTCAACAGTTCTCATGTGCTTAATGGTTTTTGTGTTGTTCAGCTTTCAACAGCCCTCATGTGCTTAATGGTTTTGATGTTGTTCAGCTTTCAATAGTCCTCATGTACTTAATGGTTTTCGTGTTTTTCAGCTTTCAACAGTCCTCATGTGCTTAATGGTTTTCGTTTTGTTCAGCTTTCAACAGCCCTCATGTGCTTAATGGTTTTGATGTTGTTCAGCTTTCAATAGTCCTCATGTACTTAATGGTTTTCGTGTTTTTCAGCTTTCAACAGTCCTCGTGTGCTTAATGGTTTTCGTTTTGTTCAGCTTTCAACAGTCCTCATGTGGACTGTTGTTAACATGTGGCTTAATTGTTTTCGAGTTGTTCAGCTTTCAACAGTCCTCATGTGGCTTAATTGTTTTCGTGTTTTTCAGCTTTCAACAGTCCTCATGTACTTAATGGTTTTGGTGTTGTTCAGCTTTCAATAGTCCTCATGTGTTTAATGGTTTTCGTGTTTTCAGCTTTCAACAGTCCTCATGTGCTTAATGGTTTTCATTTTATTCAGCTTTCAACAGTCCTCATGTGCTTAATGGTTTTCGTTTTGTTCAGCTTTCAATAGTCCTTATGTGATCCATCGGCCTGATATATTTCATATCAATGTTATGGTCTAAATAGCTGAGAACATGTCAGAAAACCAAACTAGGTTCTTATGTGGTCTGGCTCCCAGCCAGCTGTTTTCATGTGGTCAGCTTCAAAAGATTTTCATCTGTACAGACTTCTAAAAGTTTTTTATGGAGATTAGACTCTCAAAAGTTGTGACTTGTGTGAACTCCTAATAGTTTACGTGTGGGTATGCCAGCGATTTTCATCAGACTCCCATTAGTCTTCATATGGCCAAACTTCCAAAGGTTTTCATGTGTCGCACCGTTTGTTTCCTACACAATAATTCAAGTTTTATGTTTTCAATGTCTGACTTGAAAATTCTGTTCATTCTAAAGACTAATGATATATGTTCAGTTTTTTAAAATCCTAATATGATTTCCAATATCTTTAGGCATTACTATTGCTAATAGTTCAGTTTATTTAAGAACGGAAGTCTTATTTTTCAACACTTTTATTAAGGGGTTCTTGAAATTAAACACAAAAATGAAGTTAGTTACTTTACTTTATAAAATAAAGAAATAATAGAAAAATAATAAATGATTCAAGTAAAATATTCAATGAAAATTCAAAAATTAAGGAAAATATTTTTCAGTGGTATAAGTGTAGAGACTACCAAAGAGCTACAGTTATTGCCTGTTTACTTGTTGCCTGATTAATTTTTAAGAACTATCTTATTGCTACGTAATGCTGCAATAGAATAATTAATATATAGCTACTCCGTTTTAATATAGAAAAGCTCTTTTACCACAAAGCAAGATTAACTGAAAGAGAGATATGGTGGACATTTTATTACTTTTTTTGTTTGCACGAATTTCTTTAGGTCAGAGAAAAGCACTTTTATTTTTAAGACTTTTCCTTGAAGGAGCTCGTGTCTGTGTGTGCCCGCATAAAACGGCATCTATTCATGCCATTCTCGAGCTGCATTACCAGAACACCATTGGCACTCATCAATCACGCCGGATCTTGCTTCGCTTCAGTCATCTAGCAGGCACCCGTGTGTTCAACTTGCTGTTGGTTCAACGAAAACCAAAACATTGTGCAAGTCGAAAGAGTCATCAAGGAGGAGATTATAACCATTTAAAGAACATCTGGACCAACATTGAGATATTTCGCTTCAAAAAATACAGAGCTAATAGAGGAATATGCTTTGCTTTGCTTTGAATGTGTTATCCAATACAATTGTCTGTAAATACTTGCATCTCATATTAATTTCACTGAGTATAACATTGAACTGTTATAAAAAAGTGCTTCTTGAGGTTCCCAGTCACCTTCATTTACTTACTATAAACGGTGGAAGATTAGTTACTGATGCAGTAGTTGTATGTCCGTAATGCTGTTACTGCTTTTAGTACTTATTATTTAATCTATTATAATCTATTTTAATATTAATGTTTGTATTTTAACGTCTATTATTTAATATTTGTATCAATGTAAAGAATAATTCTTTAAAAGTTCGTTTATCACTGCTACAGAACAACTTCTTATCAAATTGTGTGACTGTCACTTTTTAGTTTTCAATAATATATATAAGATTCGATGACAGAAAAAAATATTCTTGAAAATTATAATTTCAAAAAACAGATTTACAGCCAATATAACAAAACTATTGAAGGATTTTTGTGAAGACGAGGTTTTAAAGGATTAAATAAAATACAGTAAGCACCCTAATTTTTATATAGTTTAGATCTAAATGAAAATTTTAAAAAGAAGATTATTGAAAATTAAGTTTTGCTATAAGGCCCAATATAGGGGATGGGATTACTAAAACAAACAAAAAAACACAACAAAATGGTTGTCTATTATTTGTCCATAGTTATGGACATATGTTTAAGTACTTCAGAAAATTATATTAGAAATTTATAATCTTAATTACTTTCGGTGTAATTTTGGTGTTTTATCTCAGAAATAGCGGAAATACACGAACTTTAATGCGAAATTTGGTTATTTTAGCTCTTGCCCTAAAGAAATTTTGAGATGTCCTACATGCACACACACGCACACACACACATACACATACACATATACACACACCCCCATGCATACACACACACACATACAGACAGTTGAAACTGATTCGCAAAATTAGTTTATTGGCCTGAGGGGACTTCGAAACGATTCAATTCACGATTCTGAAATTCTGACCCGAGTGCAATACTTTCACTTATCTATTCATTTGTAGAAGTGTTTGAGCAACCCCGACTTCACTCCTACAGATTAGTTTCTCAACAGATACTGTATACACGGAGAAGAAACAGTACATACTGAAACCATAATTGAGCGAAAGAAATTCTTAACTAAGAAGATTAGAACTCCTTAAGGCTTTTAATAACTTCATGAAAAAAATTACAATCTGTCTCAAGAGATGTGATGGTATAAGAGGTCATCTCAAAAACATACTTTGGAAAAAAGGTGGAATGTCCAATGATAACATGTCTAGTGTTACGTTTTCGAACACAGTAAATGAGTTTTTACCAAAGCTTCATTCCATCTTTGACAAGATTAATGAACAGCCCAATAGACATATAGGGGCTGTTTTCTTTTTCAACATTATAAGAATGTGGCAAAAACAGTGTATTTATTGCGCCAATGAGACACTTTGCGACTTATTTTCCTTTTGATTAAAGGTAAGCCAAGCGTCCATTACATTGGATAACATCCTGTATAATCGACCTTGTATCACGCAGACGTTTTCTCTACCCGCTTTGTCATTACCAATGTTTTTACAAGGTTGTCTAATATCTCATATTACAAGAAATAATATGCCCTATATGACAATATCAGCACACCCTATAAATTAATCTTCTATTTCTTACTGCACTCTTTAAGATTAATATCTGAATTATGTTCATAAATATAATTTATAATTATTAATCGCAATATTTAATATCCACAAGAATAAGAATATAGTCCCTCCATCAACTAATATTAAGAAAGTAAATATTATTAGTTGTTTTTGATACGATCTTTGGTTTAAATTAACTAATATCTTTTTTTCATTTATACCAAAAACTAACCGCGAAAATAGTATTGACAGACAAGCAGAAAAAAAACAGACATTTGATATATATAATATATATATATATATATATAGTTCAATGTAGAAAAACAGAGAAATTAAAAGCACACACTTACAGTCTCTAACTTTTGGTTTGAACCGTCTTCAGGAGAGATAAGAGAGGGAAACCAAGCGCACTGGTCCTGAGACGGTTGGAGACCAACGGTTGGGTCTCCAACTCTGTGGTTTTAATTTCTCTGTGTTTCTTTTTCTACATTGAACTATATTTGTCCATTTCGGATTGTAATATTTCGACCGTAATGGCGGTCGTCCTCAGGAGAAGAAGTGAATTGACGGAGGGACGACAGTCAACTAAAGAACTCACTGGGTGAGGGCTAAAGCAGTGCTGCCGCAAAGGAGACAAATAAAAAAGGAACTAAGAAGTCGAGAGCAAAGAGAAAAAAAAATGTTTTTGAAAAGTAGAATAAAGGTTAAGAAAAGAAAAAATAAAGAAAATATATACAACAATTAAAAAAAAAATAAAAAACATAAATCCTATGTGTTAAAGTTTATATATATATATATAATATATATATATATAAACTTTAACACATAGGAAAGAACACAGAAAAACACTACAGAACTCACTTCGATATTTCGACACCGTGGTCATCGGGAAGAAGAGTAAAGTGCTCGCGTTGAGAAGCAAACTGCTACTATATATATATATATAATATAATCATTGTACCAACAGGTGTGCTGGTGTCCTAATAGTATTATTATCAAATAAAAAAAACTGCAATTATAAGTTTAGAAGGATATAATTAGTTTTCCTTGTTATGGAAATCAAATCGCTATTGATTTTGTCGTTGGTGACTTAATGAAGAAAGCATGCTTGTTATTAATATCCATAATGACTTATAATTAGCCATCTGAATAGAAGCAGTAGTTCAATTGCCAGCCAAAGGGCATTGATTGATGAGGCACTGTTAATTTGAAATTAGTAGCTTAGAGCACTGTTTTGGTCAATCAGAGCTGACTTGTAAACTAAATGGATTTAATTTCTCTCTCGATTTAAATCACAGATCAATTCCTTAACAACTTTTCAAAACAAGAACTATCATTTAACTAAAACGAAACTAAACTATTTTGTTAAATGTGAAACTGGGTTTATGCGAGTTTTTTTTTATCTTTTAATTAAATTCATGTTTCAAAACGAGTTCAACTTAAAAGTGAATCTTGAAAAAATGTCATCAGATTGAATTATGTTATTGAAAGTTTAAAGATAATTTTCTTTTAAACAAGCGTACTGTCATTTCTATATTGAACACTGATGTACTTTATAAACTTAGAATCTTCAGAATAA
Source organism: Hermatobates lingyangjiaoensis (assembly GCA_026182355.1). Taxonomy (NCBI): domain Eukaryota; kingdom Metazoa; phylum Arthropoda; class Insecta; order Hemiptera; family Hermatobatidae; genus Hermatobates; species Hermatobates lingyangjiaoensis. Next base: position 2,470,931 of record JAPFBL010000328.1, on the reverse strand, counting down.
TACACGCTTGATCAATAACGTCAAGTCACATGGATAGCATGGGCATGTGGAAGCAGACTGCGTATATAGAGAATAGATTAGCTTTATTAAATATAAAAATTCATGTAAATATAAAAAAAAAAAAAAAAAAAGCTTAGTTTTAAAATATATAGGAAACCCACCGCGACCGATATAACCATACATAAAATTCAATCCATCCTAGGCAACAAAATTGCAGTTTCGTTATATGATAGATAGATTAATAAAAATCCATGAAAAAACTAAATAATAGCGAGTTAAATATAATAAAAACAATAGAAATAACAAGGGTATAATACAAACGTAATAGATAAAATGAAAACCAGGAAATAAAATAAATTTTAATAATGAAAGATTAATAAGATAAATAGGTGTAAAGTTTATAGGTCAAATAAGTCATAAAATCGCAAACTTACTAAAACAATCAATATAAATATAGGGTTTAAAACAAATAAATTCAATTAACCAAAGATTAGATAACTCAACAAATAAAATAATAAATATGATAAAATTAAAAATAAAATGTAAAAAAGTAATCATATTATATGGACAAAGGGAAGGACCTAAAATTAAGATATAAAAACACATTAAAGATTATTAAATAACCAAATAAATTTTATGCTAAATTGAATATGGACATGAAACAGTTTAGAAAATTCATGACCTTAATAAAAACAGGACAAAAAGACAAGACTAAACTAAATGAAGAATTGAGATATTTAAAAATAAAGAATTTTGTAAAAATGAACAAATAATTTCAAAGCGATCATATTTACGTTAAAGAAATTGAAGACGAGTTGACAGACTGGACATGACGAAAGTGAATCTTGAAAAGAATGTCATCTAGATTGAATTATAATTAAAATGAAAAGTAAAATAAAGATAAAATTTTAAAATACAAGCGTACTGTCATTAAATATTAATCTAGGCAGCATTGGAAGTAGTAGGTTATATAAACTTAGAAAGGTAGGACTTCAGTAATTTAGTGATCACGTCTTGATTGAATATGGGTGACGTCGAAACGGTCTAAGTGGCTGCAGGCATGGGTACTGTGGAACTGCACGGACTGCTGCTATATTTTACCGATATAGATTAGTTATTAACTCTGTGTAATGATATAAATTTCATGTAATTATAAATGAAATATACATATAAAATTTATTTATATATCTAGTTCGGTTTTTTTTTTACATTTTCAGTGTAGTTTTGTATTTTGTAATCCTTAAGTAAAGTCGGTAGTCTAACCACTAGTTTATAACAGATTTAAGTAAATAAATGTGACTATCAGCTTTGCAGTTACAACAACGCAGTTTACACATGTACCAGAAAATAAAATGGTCGCTACGGAAAAAGAACTCTATCGCTGACTCAGCGCCTTTTCTGGTTTTAATGGAATGTAATTCTTTTTCTTTCACACGGCGGTATTGTTCTTAAAAAAACTGAGTATCACAGGTTAACTTGATTAAAAGTATTTGTGTGGAATTTAACATTTTTTAATTATTTATTTCAAAATAATTATTAAAAATTTCATGTGTTAGTGTACTTACTATTTTTAGTAAGGAGCGGTTGCAGGTTTAGTTTTGGAAGAACTATGAGAGGAAGTAATGAAAATTGCATGCAATTCATTCATAATAATAGATTTGCTGCTTGTGGAAACAATGGTTTCTATTCCATCTTATAGAATTAATTAGATTTCTGTTATCTGTCTGGATTAGCTAATTCATAAACTACTTCTTTTGTAGTAATGCCCTATGTACGTGGGTGTCTAGTTGTGTTTGCTTTTCATAGCAGTGTTCACCATAATGTGATACTCAGAGAGTCCTAGTTGGTTTACTTTGCGGTTCAGTTTATCTTGTAAAGTGTCCAGGTAAACAGAAAACAGCTCTTCTCTGACCGATTACTGCTGCTAGCAAAAGAATTATATCAGGATAATCAATACTGCTGGAGTATCACTGTATTCAAGTGTGCTCCACATGCCTCATCACTCTGCTAGCTGTCTAATAATTTTACGACATTGCAATAATTTTGTTAGAACAACGGTGTGTTTGTGAGTGCATCTTAAATATTGTAGTTGTTAATATACTTTAATCATTTTTAGGATTCAATAACAAACGATATCTCATGCAAATACGGAATTAAAATATTGAACAAATTTGATGGGATATATTTTGTTATAAAACATGCTTATTAGGAAAGACTAAAAATTGTTCAATTTTAAGATTGATAACTTGAGAAAATAAATGTATCGAAAGATTTTTAATTAAGGGAAAAGTTTTTTTTTTTTTATTAGAAAGTGTTTAACTTTGAAAGGTTAAGTTCTTGAATTTATGAGAGCCCATAAAAGGTGAGATGGCAAATAGAATTGAGGTTTTTAAGAGTTGGGGGTTGTGTGGGAAGGGGTAGTTGTGGGATCCTGAAGGGCTGTGGCCCAATGGCCCTTAAACGGGACCCCTGCATTCTTGCAAAGGTAATTCACCCCCCACGCGTCCTCCCTTCCACCCACTAGTGCCCTGAACATTCTATTTCACAAGCCCCTGAGAATCTTGTGAAATCACATGGGCTATTTACTTGAACATCTGTTGAATAAATCTACTTACATGAACTATAAATAAACTTTTATAGGTATTATTACGAAAAAAAAAATAGGGTGAAGATTCAGGGAAATGATAGGCCCCCTTAGGCTGTAAATAACACTCCGTTGAATATTACAGCCTTATATAATTGAGAAAATACGGTAATAGTGACACATTTGACTTCATGTCCTACAGCGATTAAGTGGTTAAATTTATTCCTTTTCTTTGAATTATATCGACTCAAGCATTCATTGAATTATTTTTCAAGCGTCATCTTTTGAAATAGAATTCGCTTACTATAATTGGGTTAATGTTAGTATTGACCATCATAATGTGGTTCGTTAGTTGTGCCTTGAATTACTCTGTGGTTCAAAGCTTGTGCTATCAGTTATTTTTGTGGCAGCTATTAACTTTTGAAAAAGTATTAATAATAAAATGAATACAAACAAGGCGTTTAAGCACGTGGTGTTTTTCTTAAGGATCATCTAGAATAAAAATAAACCAGAAAGCACTTAAAGTAAAGATAATTCCTATTTGCTTGTTAAGTTTATTTTTTGGTTGGATATTATGCTTGGTTTCCTTTTACTTGTAGGGTTGGCCAAGAGGCGATGCCTGAACTAGTTGTAAACTTCACCTCCCTCCTCGACGTCCCCCTCCCCTAACCTTCTCTTCAGCACTCACCCCTGTCCTGCTGTACACCCCCAGTTATTTTTCAACTCCCCTAACTGCTGCTAGATAAACTGCAAATTTCTGTTACTTTTATATGTTTCTCTTTCTCTTAACTCTATCTACTTGATAGAGTAGAATGTATCCAGAAAACTGTGTGTTCTGATTGCATCTACTCTGTTTTAATTTACTGATAAGGAGACCAATGTCGTGAATGTTTGTATTACATTTATTTATCAAAATCGTTTTTTTTTAAAAAAAAATTTTAATCGACTTTTCTTTATTGAGTTTAAAATTGTCGTTATTGTTAATACCACTGAAATTGTATAAGTTGAATCATAAGTTATTGAAAATGATTTGTCGTGAAGGGTGTGTTATGATCTGCTCTTCAGATGCTATCCATCTCCAAGAGACAACGCTGTTGTATCTCGGGTTTGTGTTGGGACGTAAGCTTAAGTCCTAATACTGACGTGTGGTGATTACCATTGTATTTTAATGTTCCCTCAGTAGTTATAGTTTATGTGTGGCACCTGAATGGATCAAAACTATTTCAGTTCATTTTACTGTAAAGTAAGTTTGCTAACATCTAAAAGAGAGATTTGCATCTGTCTATGATGAATGACTTTCAATGCCAGTAGTGCGGGGACAGTGTTGAATTATAAAGGACTAGCAGAAGTACCCGACGTTGCTCGGGAATAAAGAGAAGAAATGATAGACAGAATAGTAATTTTTATTTCTAACATATATTTCTTCATAATTAGACAAAGATATACAATATCATATTTAAGACAACTGTATGAGACATTCATATTTTCAATTATCTTGAAAGCAAATCGTACATTTCACAATCCTTTACAATACTTCTCTGTAAACTATATTCTTAGTTTTGCCTTGTGGTACATATATGAACAGATTTGATTTAATTCCAACTCTTGAGCAGCCAACATAAAGTTGACCATGTGAGAAACAATGTTCTTTCAAGTGTAAGCCTGCTACTTTCAGAGTCTGACCTTGAGACTTATTAATAGTCATGGCAAAACATAACTTTATTGGAAATTGCAGCCTCTTGAATTGAATTACAGAATCAGTTGGTGATATTGGTATCCTGGGTATGAAAACTGATTCTCCTGCTGCACATCCAGATAGAATTATTGCTGCAATAACTTGAGGCATCATTTTTTTGATAACAAATCTAGTCCCATTACAAAGCTTAGGTGGATCTAAATTTCTAAGTAACATTATTGGGGCACCAATTTTAAGTTCTAATTTATGAGAAGGCAGACCAGACATCTCCAAAGAATTCAAAAATTCAACTGGATAATTCACTGCTTCATTTGGATCAATAACAGTGTCAATAGATTTGTAATTCATGGTGCCTCCCTCCAGGGAATTAATTAGCTGAGAATTGATTGAATTCACTGTAGAATTTTGAGGTGCTAGAATAGCCCTTTCACACAACCACTTCTCAGACTTGAAATTTTCTTGTAGATTTGGAAACACATTACAAATCAGATCAGTTTCTGTTTTCACTATTGTACTTATTCTTGATGGATCTAATAAACCATCATTATCCAATGGTGCAGTTCCTCCTCCAAGGGCCAATAAATCTTCTGCAAATTGCTTAGACAATCGGTCTCTTTGCAAATATTCTCTCATATTTGTTTGGAGTTTAAGATTCTTCACATTCCTCCACAATCTTGAAGACTTTAAGCAAGCTTTTATTTCATCTGCTTTTGTACCTTTTGGGATCACTGGGAGAGTTTGTCTAAAATCACCAGACAAAACTAAAGTTATTCTTCCCATTGGCAAGTCATTTTCTCTGATATCTTTCAAAGTTCTATCAACAGCTTCCAGAGCTTTCTTGTGTGCCATAGTACATTCATCCCAGATGATAAGACTACATTTTTTGAGAACTTGGGCAATATTTGAACTTTTAGTAATATTGCAAAAAGGATTTTCATTACTGGACAAATCTATGGGAAGCTTGAATGTAGAGTGGGCTGTTCTTCCATTAGACAAAAGTGTAGCTGCTATTCCTGAAGATGTTTAGTCACAAAAGTTTTCCCAGTACCACCTGGAGCATCCAAGAAAAAAATGCCTCCATGATTCTTTTGAACTGAATCTAAAATTTCCACATAAACTCTATTTTGCTCTGGTAAGAGCTTTGGCTCATTTTCATTAATGAATCTGGTTAGAGCTTCTATGTCATAAGAGGTTTCTCTTAACATTTCTCTGCTTAATCCACTTTCATTGTTTCTGATGGGTTTAGGAAGACCATAAATTTGAAGTTCATTCCCTCCGATAGTGAGAACTTTATTTTCTATGTCAATCAATGACTTATTGTAGATTTGATCATTGTAAGTAATTTCAATTTCTGGAAATTGTAACTGCATTTGATAATGATAATCTTCTGTTAAATCATCCTTGTACTTTGTCCAAAGTCTGACAGGATCACTAACATTGCATGCATTGAGAAGCATTGCAAAAAGTGTTCTTAGTCCAGAAGGAGAAGTTGATACTGAGGCCTCTGAAAGTGTAGTATCCCATTGAGCATCATCTTCAAGCAATCCTCTCTGCAAGCAAGCTTCTCTGTAAGTTGGATACACAATCCCATTCACTGTTCTAAGGTCATTAAATGAGGTTGGACCTTTCACTTCAAATAATAACATTCTGAGGAAAAAGCATTGTAAAGTAGACTCTCTGTCCATTTTCTAGATGGATAGAGAGGTGAACAACTGTTGGATAATGATCATGCATAAGAAATCCAAATATTCTCCAGCATGCCTCAAAAATTAAATGGTTAACACAATAAAAAGGTTTAAAGATATTTGGAATGACGCGGAGAACTAAACTAGGAGTATAATTGGCGCCTTTTTAGAATGATTCAGCTCTACTGTTCCTCTAATCAATGCCATCTGAATTAATTCATTTTAAAATAGTCCCCTTCTCTCAGTGTTGCTAATATAAGCATTAATTTAAAGAAAGAGAACGTATTTAATTATTTACATTTTTCTGCTTAAATACAATGTGAAACTACTTATTGTGTGTGTGTGTGTGTGTGTGTGTGTGTGTGTGTGTGTGTGTGTGTGTGTGTGTGTGTGAGTGTGTGTGTGTTTTGTTAGCAAAACACACACACACTTTTCGTTTTAGGCTTGTACTAAGGGAATGTGGTTAGTGTAAGCCAGGGATGCGCAAAGGTTTTTGTCTATGGTTGATGTGGGATCCCCCCACTGGGAGCCCTTAGTGTAAGCCAGGGATGCGCAAAGGTTTCTGTCTATGGTTGATGTGGGCTCCCAGTGTGGGGATGGTGCTTTGCAAAGTGGCCTAAAACCTTCCTTATTACCACATGTGGCCACATGTAAAATTTCAGAAAGATTCGTCAAGTCTGTGGGGAATGCATAGAGGACAAACGGACATACAAACATACAGACGAACAAAATTATTGGTGCTTTGCAAAGTGGCCTAAAACCTTCCTTATTACCACATGTGGCCACATGTAAAATTTCAGAAAGATTCGTCAAGTCTGTGAGGAATGCATAGAGGACAAACGGACATACAAACATACAGACGAACAAAATTATTGGTGCTTTGCAAAGTGGCCTAAAACCTTCCTTATTACCACATGTGGCCACATGTAAAATTTCAGAAAGATTCGTCAAGTCTGTGAGGAATGCATAGAGGACAAACGGACATACAAACATACAGACGAACAAAATTATATATTAGATATTGCCAATAGGCAATAATTTAGAGGATAATTAAACGACAAACATTACACTTTACAGGCATGACAGTCAATGAATTGATGTTAATGGAGTCAGTTAAGGGAACATAATCAGATTTTAGTGTGTTTGTTAAATATGAGAAACCCAAGTATGCCCATTACTGGATATAATGATAAACACTGGCTTATTGAAGGCCGTCATCACTCAAAACAATCGACCACCACGCATAACATATTAACGTTTCCAAGCAGCCATTATTAAAGTAAAACTTTTCATTATAATTTTAAATAAAATAAAACATGTGTTATATAACTTTTGTTTGAAGTTGGCTTATGCTATTAAAGAATTCTTTCTTATGCTCTCTTGTTTCCCTTCCACGTCTTCTACTTTTTAAATCTCCTTTTATGTTATACCAAGAACCTCCTAATCTCCAAATCCTCCCAAGAACACAAATAGGGCTTTAAGTCTCCACTCTTAAGGTATTTTAAGGTAGCATGTTGTCAGTGTTAATCCTTTCTATACCTTTCTTTTCCCTGTAAAAGTCAAATGGAGATGAATTCAGTATATTCCAAGTGTTTTATGAAGATGAAGTTCATGAATCTATTAAAAAAAAAAGAATAAGAAATAAATTTTTGTTCTTAATACTAGAAATTTAAATTATGTTCATGTCGTCAAAGGTTTTTGTAACGCTAAAAATTTGAATTATATAGATATTGATAGGTTAAACATATTAAAAGGAATAGTTTAGGGACCTGTAGAAAAGAGCGATGTTATTAGTGTACCTAGAAGTATTATCGACTCTTAAACGTCTTAAGTGACTGAGTATTTCATTAATCATATATATATACAATCTCAAGCATTTATCAAGAATTGATAATTTCTCGAGGTTGTGATTTTGATAGTGGGTATTTCGGTTTTGATAAGTAATTGTGTTCATATGACAATGTAAATTTTTGCATTTTAGGCAGGTTAGGTGGAATGAATTGGGTTGTTAAATAGAGGGGTGGAGCTGTTGTCCTTGGCATCATACCGATAACACTGGGGAAGCCTTATTCTCATCTAGCTTGAGAGAAATATGGGACTCAGAAAGATTTCTAATGGGTATCTGGCTTCTCGGCCTCTACAAGTTTCAGTTCTCCAATTTTCTTTTTTCCTCTTAGAGAAGTTCTCCTTTCAATTACCAGCATTTGATCAAATATAACTGTTTCAACTTTCTTGGAAAGCCTCTAAAAGACAGATGAAAAATATAAATTTGACATAATTCTTAAATTAAGCTAAAAAGTGATATTTTCTTTAAAGGACGTTGTTTTACTATCCATTAGTATTACTTTTTATGCACCATAAATCTTTCTAAAAATATTTGTTAAAGATTTTACCTCATTCTTTCAATTAGGACTAATGTTCCTCATTAGTTCCATTATTATTATTATTAAAAAGATTCTAATATTTAAATAAGAATCAGTGAAGTGAGTTGTTAGTTGTTTCTACGTGTTCTTTTCTTGCAATATTTTGATATATATATATATGTATGATCAAAGCACAATATGAAATGGGAAAACAACACTAACGTCTTTCAACCGTAACAAGCCTGTTGGGTTTTTGACTCTGACGAAGACTGCTTGTTACGGTTGAAAGATCTTAGTCTTGTTTTCCCATTACATATTATGGTTAAATGATTGATTGTTATTTCACGTGTTTGGTATAAGGATAGAAAAGGTCAACAATAAAAAAATAAATAATACGTAAATAAAACAATTTAATTAAACCATTAAAAAATTTTAAAAAAATAAAAATAGAAAGATTAAATAATCTTAAACGATTTAAGATTAAATAATTAAATTAACATTAAATAAGTAAGTAAAAAGATGAATTAACAATTGAGGTTAAGCCCAGGAGCAGATCTAGCACCCAGGAGACCCATAAGTGCTTCTTCTAAAGCTGTCAAAGTGGCATTAGCATTAGTATCATTAATATGCTTAAGAACCTGTCAAACGCAGTGACCTTCCCCTTGCCACATACCAGTTCTCACTCGGCAGTTTCAATTAATTTTTCCGCGTACAGTTTCTTTTTTTGTGAATCTAGTATTTATACATATAAAACATAAAGAAAACACTGCAAAAACTCATTTTGATATTTCAACATCCGTTGTCATCAGGAGAGATGTATTTCGTTTTGTGAGTAGAACCATATTGAAGACCGTTTTGTCGTTTTTGCACTAAATGTATTGCCAATATTGGAAAAGTGAGGAAGCGATAAAAAAATAATATAACCAAAAATGACAATTATTTAATGTAAAGTTACCAATTAAAAGTTGTTATGTCCATATTAGAGGAAGAAAATTTGGTGTAAATTAAAAAAAATAACTAGAAGTTAAATTAGTTATTCAATTAATTCAATTTTTATGATAAAGAAAGGTATAAAAGTGGGAGTAAGTTTTCGAACACACTTTGCACCCATAAGGAAGAGCTTCCTAGTTTAGTCTGGAGAGTTGAAAGGGTTAAGAGAGATTTCTTGGCGATTATTTGTTCTAAATGGTGGGATTTCTTTTTTCACCATTAACGAATCTTTTGTTCTGCAGTAGTAAATTTGTGAGACACTGACGTTTCTTTGATGTGGACGTGAGATAGAGGCCTTCGTAGATTTATGACATGAAATAGCGACTGCCACAGACGACCAGGAAACCCTTTTGTGTTCACTTGGCAAACCCTTTGATGTAGTAACAAGTAAAAGTCAATACAAGTATATTCTGTTAACTAGTTGAGCTTACCTATGATTTCCAGCTGTATAGAAGAAATGGTTATGTATCATGTAAAAAGTTTCATAAAACGTAAAAGTTATTGTAAGTTCGTGCAATGGATTGTAGTTAAACTAACGGAAATAACATTGACCCATTTTCTACTGGAAAAAATAATAAAGGAATGAGTGCACAGTTATTTTCTCAACATTGTAAACGTTCTTTTTAAAAAAAATCTTTTTGAAATTTTATCTTGCATTTCTCAGGATTCATCTGCAATTAACCCCAATTACGGGGCCGGCTTAGCTCAGTGGCAACGTGCTCAACACTGAACTGGTAGGTCCGGGGTTCAATACCCACTCAGGCCCTTCATTTATTTACTTAGTAAGTTTATAAATCTGAGTATGTCGTCCCTCGGAGGTTAAGCTCTCTTTCCCTACTCTGTACGATGCCAGGTACTCGTTAAAGATCCTTACACTTTAGATAGACAAAATTGGACTCGTAATAATCGTATCAATCTTGTGTATATGGTATCATAAAGGGCCAATGTTCGGCCTTTGTGTGTTCCCTTGCTGAAAGAAGACTGCCACTGCAACCTAACCTAACTTAACCTTAATTACCTGCTTGGTCAAAAAAAAATGCTTACTATATTTCTTCTGATTTCAGGTACTTAACTGATAAGTTACTCAAGATTATGTGATACTCTACACACATGTAAGTTATGCTTCTTTATTTTAAGAGACTCTTATTTACCTAGTTTACAGGTAATTTGAAATAAATGAATACTCAATAACAAATACTAGTGAAAATCTGTTGTTATTAAAACAGATTTCCATTGAAATAACTAGGTGGTAGGTAGAATGATTTTGAAACATATCGCATTAGGTTTTGCGATATTCTATTTTAACGCCAGTAAATGTTTAATTTATTTTAACGCTAATAAATGCTTATTTATATTGGAGGATAGCAAACCAATGATTGAATACCAACTCCTAACTTCTGTACAGCGACTCACGCACTAATAACCGTCTTTGAACTAATATTTATTTATGTAAATATAGTTTGATAGGGGTTTTCATGTGTAATTAGTACAACGTTATGTTTTACTTCATCAAAGGACAGTGGTGTAGGAGACTTATTCCTTCAAGGTCTGAAGGCAAATAGAGTCAAGAGAAAATCAATAGCTTATAGAGAAAGGTCACATTTGTGAGGTCAAAGACTTTACATTTCATAGGATTTTCCCTTGATTTTATTAGATTGAAAAATTATTAATAGAAGAGATTGAATTATCGCAAAATCCAGTATGAAATTATTTTCCATTTACTCCAAACGGTTACCTTAGTTACAGAAATAAGAACAACTAGAATAACAAACAAGATAAATTGAGGAACTTAAATACTGTATTCATTAAATTAAAGTGAGTTGTTTCTCTATACAGTTCAGCAATAAAAAATAAAAAATATCAATAAAAAACAGTTTATTTATATTTCTGTTGACATGCGAAAATTATGTTTAAGTTAAGTAACGTGTCTTAAATATTCATAATTGTAACACTTTTTGTGACAACAGAGGAGCGCCACTGGGGGACACCTAGGGCCTCAGTAACCCATCCAAGTTCTGAACACACCCATTTTTGCTTCACGTCTGCTTTCCAATGATACCTGGTGTATTCAGCATCGCTATTGACGTTGGCAGATATTTAACCCATTTAAACCTTAGAAGTCTGATTTTTGTTATAAAGAAATACATCAAGTTGTTACTTCGCCGACTTGGTGGAAGAAATGTTGTGGCAAAGCCTGCTTAATAACTCTAGTTGCATCATCCTTAGTAACCACTTAGTTGGTTACTAAGTGAAGTGCAAAACTTTACTAAATTTACTTATATATTGCAATATTCATGGCTTAGAATCGAACCACTTTTTTAAATTAAATAAAAACTCAGAAGTCGTGCATCAGTTAGTATTTCATATTTACTCACCTTGAGCAATCAAATAGAAAGGTTTCTACTCTCAACCCTGATTTCTATAAAAGTTTTTTTTAAAAAAAAAAGTCAAAGCATTAGCTACTTTAATAAAACAAATAAAATAGAATGGGAGCTGATGATTGCCTGGGAAAAAACTGCATCGTTTCATCATCTGCTAATGATCTGCATCGAGTGTGGGTGGTGACAAGCCACTGTGAGAGGCATTGGGGGAGGTTTTTGCTTGGCAGTCTGTGGGCAGTCCCTTGCGTGTCAGCCCTGTGCTCACTGAGTCCCCCCGACACAGTAACCTCCGGTGTGCACGCATTATGAACGCAACCCATTTACACGGCTACCGAGCCTCACTCAGCCAAACATGACGTCTCCCTGCAGCTGCACACATCACGGCACACCATTACTGGTGTCCCAGGCTGCAGACACCAGAAATACCATCAATGCTGCTGCCACATAGCTTTGTACTCCTTTTTCTAGCACCACCATATGCATTGTTCACAGTTAACCTCCTTCTACCTATCCTCTGCAGCAGGTGTGGTCAACCTATGGCGCTTGCGTATAACGTGACGCATTGTATGATTTAGAGTGTCGCATTCCTTCCTTGAGATAAAGATGAATTAAGCTTAAAGTACTGCTTATCTTAGAAGCGATTTCCATTCTTTGTGAATATCCTTTTAAGGAACGTGATTTCCTTCAATTTAATCTGCTTTCAGTTTAAATAACATGATTAATCAAACAGGATTGAATTTTTTGATTTTCCAATAAGTCAAATGTAAATTCATGCTTCTTTGAAATTTCACTCAGCTAGGAAAAATTTCCCAAAGATTTATGTCTAGTTTCGGAACGACATATAAATTTGAGCAAGCATTTTCAGCCTTGAAACATATTGAAAGTAAAAAAAGATCGCGACTGATTGATTCAAATTTGAAGAATACACTGCTGCTCTCAGTGACAAATTTAACTCCGAAGATTTAAAATTAAAACAACCTCAAAAGTCTCATTAAGTGGCTAAAGTTGATCAGTTTTATCAAGTATTGCTTTTGTATATTTTCGTTAATTTAATATTATGAGTATATAATATATATATATATATATATATATATATATATAGTTGTTCTCTAATCGGGTTGGTACATTTCAGAGATAAAAAATCATACGTCTGCGTTGCAAGAGTTTATGGTTTATCTGAAACTTTCATAGGCAGAAGTTAAGACTTTTGTACTAAGAAATGATTACATGTATAAAGGTAGCCATCCAATAGCCGTCTATAGCTTCGACTAAACTTTACAGGTCTAGTTTTGGAAGAGTAAAAGTCTAGCGAAGGATATTTGTCCGTACATTTTTCCTTTAATAATGTAAATTTCATTTTCTTAGTTAGAATAATATTTACTTTGCTATGAATAAGTTTTTAAATTTAAATACCGAAACGTTGGCATATTCCTCGTAAATGTTGATTCCTTATTCAGGAAATTGTTCCGAACCGTATTCAGAACAGGCCTATATACAAACGTCGTATATTCCTTGAATGTTATAAATATCTCTATATCGATATTTCTATTATATATCCAGATTTGACAGCTAGATGATAGTGAAACATACGTTGGGTTACAAGAGTTTATGGTGCATCTGAAGCCGGGTGTTAAACATTTGTCGCATGGTATGTAAAAGGTAGCCATCCAATACTCTATAGCTTCACTGAACTACAAGTCATTTTGGAAAGAAGAATCAACAGATATATTGCACTATGACATAAAATATTATTTGGTGATATATTATAGAGACAGTAAGTCTTTTAAAGATATTAAAACAAAACTTTGCATATTACCTCGTACAATGTATTACATTATTCACTGACTTGTTCCAAGTATATTTCTCAGAACAGGCCAAATGCATAGTAGTTTATTCCTTAGTTATAAATATCCTCTATATCGATTTTCTATTTTTTTCCCAGATTTGAAGCTGATGAAGTGAAATAAACAATTTATGACTTAGCATGTTACATTCTTCTTGAATTCTTACTAGCCACCGTGTTACTAACAATAATAAAATTTTATAAAAGAATCAACAAAATATGCATAGAAATAAATATTATTGGTGAAATTAAAAAGTATCTTTTGAAAAATATAAAACAAAAATTAATATTTCAACAATGTAACATATTACTGACTGAAGTATATTTCTCAAAGAAATAATAATTGAGTATATGTTACTGTTGTTTATGTAAGTTAGTTTTGGCAAGAAGTGATGGATTATTGCATGTTACTTTGCTACGAAATAAGGAGCGTAAGCATAAATCAACTGTTTGAAGAAAAACCTCCTTGTCAGGGATGCAAAGCAGGTAAGGATTGCTTTCAGGCGTACACTGCACCGCGCAAGCCGACTGTACTTGATAAATTGAAGAAAACACACCACCATCGCCTTCCCGCCCAAATTATCTCCAATTCATATTTACTTCCTCTGAGCTCTTATTACTTACATCAAACTAAATTGTTTGCATCTTTAGAAACCACATAATCGTCCATGTTATTACAAAGTCAAAGCCAAAAAAGAAAAAATTATTTCATTTTTAATTGCATTTATTTAAAAATTACTTAAAAAGAATTGAATAATAGACGTACATTGGTTTTATAAAATAAAAGTTATATTAAAGACGTAAACAAGAACACTACAAGTTCTTTTTTTGCTATAAAAACACCATTTATTTTTTTAGAATTATGTTTATAAGCAGTTATTTATCATGAAATAGCCTCATGAAGGTCACGATGGTTTTGATTAGGCAATGCATTCTCGTCCTTGTCCACTATTTGTTTCCTCCTATATGACTTTTGAATAATTCTTTGTATAATTGTTTCTTTAGACAAAATTCAAACAATAATCAAACGAAAGAATATTATAACAAATAATATTGGAGTGGTTTACACTCTATTTTCATAAAACTATACCAATTATCCAAAATAAAAGACTATAGACTAAAAATAATAGTTTATAATAATTGTTAATAGACTATAAATTGGTTAATTTCAGTGTTAACATTGCCATTAGTAGTGGCAAAGGAGAATAACAAGTAGTAGAGAATTGTGGTACCTTACGCCAGCACTATTCTGCTTGCAAAGTCCCGTCGGGTAGAGTAGTTAGGATGAGACCAGACTGCCAAGGAAAATGCTACAGGAAAAAAAGGAACGATGGGACAAGAAACGGAAGACCTCAAAGATGTCCTGGGTCACCTAAACGAACTGGTAACTCATTGCTTAGAAGGAGAAGCCATTTGACAGGGATCATCATTGTGGAGAAGGCCAGAACCGATAAATCGATAGAGCCTTGACTACCGTGCAAGTTGAGTCAGCTCTCACAGCCCACCTTGTGCAGCCTCTGACAATGATTTACCGGCGTCTCATTTGCACAGGACCCACACGGAGCTGAGAGCTTGTGGGTAGACTCGCTTTGTAGACTTCGTTTGGAAATCAATGAAGTCCTTCTCGTTTTGCAGTTTCGTCATATGACGGGGATCTGTTTGATAAATATTAATATTTATTTCATGTAGTGTTGCCTAATATGAGTATGGGGCATAGCTAAAGTTTCTTGCCTTTAGATTATTTCAAGAGTCAATAATAAACCTAAAAAAGGTAAAATACTATTATTCTGTAGCCACTTGTCTGATCCTACACCTTTATCTATTTACAGAACAAAATATATTTGTCCTTTTGTTATAGAAAAAAGACATGATGTGCATATAAAAGTTAAGCGTTTTCATGTGTAATACTTCCCTGATAAGGATATCAAAGTTTTGGGGAGGTAAGAGACCACCCAGAAGGGATTAGTAAGCGGGAATCAGAGAGCGCGGAGTTGTTGAAAGAAAAAGACGGCTGTAATCAGGGGAGGAGAAGAATACAGCAGGGAGTCAGTGCAAGATGAATGAGGGCTAGACGTGAAGGCAAAGCTGAAGAACCAAGTCTTCTATTCACATTTAAATAAAGAATATCAGCAGAAGAAGTCAGGAGTCAAAGAATAACTTAAAGCTGACTAAAATAATTATTCTTCATCGAAACCAAGAAACAGATCTAGCTGAGAACAGTGGCTTATTGATGTATTCAAGCGTGAGCAAGTTAAAGCACAAAAGAAAAAACATTTTATATGATTTATTTAAAAATAATCTATTGTTTTATAGGAAATGTATTTTTTTTTAATATTTCCCGTTTAAAAAATGAATTCTTGTATTTTGCCTAGGTAACATCGGGAATAATTATCAATCATTAGGAGAAATAATTCATATTTTGTATCACTTTTATGAATGCAAAGGTGAGTGCAGACGACTTCTGTTTTTTAATTTAGTGATATTAAAAAGTCTGCTGTAGTCCTAGACAGCAGGAGAATAGTCCACTATTGCTCTGAAACCAATGTATTAATGAACTGAACATGAAAAACTACGCCTCCACTAGCACGCAAGCATGTCTCAAGCTGAATCGGTGCTAATGATACGGGAAATAGAGGAAATGCAGCAAGTTCGTGACTTCGGTCAAGTTTCGTGTTCAAATCAACTGTTGAATGAACTTGTTCACTAGCTCTATCAATTCCTCATTTGTCCAACTTTTTCAGCTTTCTATTTCATGTAAACTCTTGTTTGTTCGTCACGACTTGTTTTAATAATATTTATGATAAAATAAATTAAACACAATTCAATGTATACTTGTCAAAAGTATATTAATATATAAACAACCTTTTAAAATGTACCTGGTGAAACGTATAGGTTAGTAATAATGATAACAATATTCCTTGGCATAGTTTTAAACATAATTTTGTTCCCTGAACAGGACAATTGCTATTCAAAAGCTTTCTACTCTGAGTTCTTAACTAATTTATGTTATACTTAAATCAATTCTTAATCTTTCGTTCCAAAGAGATAGTTGAATCAATCTTTGTATGTAATTAGGATTCAAACTCATTTAATATTTTGCGAAAATGAAGGGATTGGACACCGCAAAAGAAAATATAAAACAGTCGTCCACTTTTCTCAGGATATATTTTGAATACAATAAAAAACAAAGGACACATAGGATTGATTCAAGTAAACAAAATGAAGAATGATGATGAAATTGTCATTGGAACTTTAGAGAGGGAGAGGAGAAAACTAGCAATGAGAAAGTTCATTTAACATACATGCAGGAGTGGGGGGTTAGGGGTGGTTTACAGTAAGCTAGAGAGAGGTATTCGCCAGGGATGCGAGCACGGGATGGCGTATTATTTATGTAATCTCAGAATGAACAATTTTGTGTTCGTAATGCGGCGTTTCTATGAAACCTTTATTAGTCAACAGCTTCTTCTTTTATTCTCTTAAAACCACAGAAGAAGAAATGACTCAACTAATCCGTGTCCGTATTATTTATTTATTATTTATTATCTTTTTTCGTTTATTAGAAAAGCATTTGGTAGATTCTGTTAATCGCATTTCTTTTTTGTAGTTATGGTACTAGATATCAGAGTTTTTAATTATATTTCATTTCTGCAAAATAGATATATGAATTTATCAAAAATATTTAATGTATTAAAATCAAGTGTAATAACAACAAATTAAATATGTATAGTATTGTAATTTTTTTAAAATCCCATGGCAAACATCAGGTGTGGCCTTTGTTTACTCGCTGTTCAGTATAATATGTAATCATGTTAAATTCTACCATTTAAAACCGTCAACAAAACAGTTAAACTCTTTTAACATTCTCATCTGCGTTTAGCGTAGTGAGTGTAGGAAGTCACTTCAAATGGTTATGAAGACAATATGCCATTATTAATTAACATATCCTAAGATTGGAATGGAACGCTAGCACAAACTCAAGTCTAGGTAAACTCCTGGGAAGTTTTCCCCTTTTATCTCGAAGGATCTTACGTATCTTACTAACATTGGTCACTGATTGGTTGTGCAATCCATAGTTGTGTGGTATTTACTCATACTTAGAAAAATGGATAATACAAAGTTTCCATAAAAGTAATTTTTTATTCTATGCGCTTTGAACACTTCGAGTCCATCTTTAGTTAATACAAGTTACAAATTAAAAGTTACAAAAATAAACGAAATTACATACAATAAACTGAAACAAAAAATGACACAACCAATGGAAGGAGGGGAGTACCGACAACCGTTGAACACTGACTGAAGAACTTAGGTAATGTGGGACAGAGTGGGAGGAGTAGTTAAAAGGTACGGTGACAAAGGAGTTGGGTATGCGTACTAACAGTGAAGTGCTACAAAGCAAGCCAGACTACACTCTTGTAGAGGAAACAATCATTTTTTGTTAAATTGATCATGACCCACTAAAATGGACTCTTTCCTCTACAAGAGTGTAGTCTGGCTTGCTTTGTAGCACTTCACTGTTAGTACGCATACCCAACTCCTTTGTCACCGTACCTTTTAACTACTCCTCCCACTCTATCCCACATTACCTAATTTCTTCAGTCAGCGTTCAACGGTTATCGGTACTCCCCTCCTTCCATTGGTTATGTCATTTTTGTTTCAGTTTATTGTATGTAATTTCGTTTATTTTTGTAACTTTTAATTTGTAACTTGTATTGTAGTTGCCCTAACGATGGACTCGAAGTGTTCGAAACGCATGGAATAAAAAATGTACTTTGAATGGAGACTTTGTGCTATCCATTTACTTCAATATAATTACATTGGCCACTTCAGTCTATTCTTGGCTATCATTCATGGCTAATGACGTTTCAGATTAATCCATGTGTGTACCCCTTCTCGAAAGTTTACAGACTGATCCATGAGTGACCTACTTTTGATATCTTGCAGCTATTTCATAGCTATAATTGTCGGAATGAAATATCTTTAAGGCATCAACACAATTCTTTTGAAAATATGTTTCTCATATTCTAACCTTTTAATATGTGGCTGTTTTCAACCATTTCACCTCTACTGATTGACTGTATAGTCAGGTATGTTTGTCGTACTGGATATCATGATTACTGAAATGTAACGAGATATGATTGAGTTCCACAGTTCACATTCAGCCTCTGTCCCTCTCTCACCTACTTGATAGTACCAAATGTAACCTGAAAAGGTCACTGTATGTTCGAAAGCGTCGTTTTTTTTAATAAAGCATATACGAATGGATACTAATTTCTTTAACTTTAACAATTATTCAGATATGCAGGATCCATGAAACTAATCATTCACTATGGAGGACATACTCCGCAACATCTGATTTATACATCTCAGGACAAATTTGCAAAGAAAAAGACTGTGTCAAATAAGTACAATATAATTATACTTTCAGGTATTAGGGCTGTAAAAGTCCTTTGTTGAAATTTACTCAAAGGGAATGTAAAACTTGATACTGAAATGTATTGAGTCATTGTGAAAAAGCTTCTTACCTTTTTCCTTGACGATAGAGTCCTATCAGTTATGATCTTTGCTCACAATCCAGGTAACTTAGCTCATTTTTCTATTAAAATAGAAACTTCAAATTTAAATTATTTTAATCAAGATAAAGATACTCTTTTCTAAAAGTACATCTAAATAATATAATTTTCTTTCCAACTCTCAGTCTTGTAGAAGTTAAACACCTTTATATATTTACAAAGAGGGAAAATCTTGATAAATATTAGTTTGGCTTTTAAACTACCACCCATCCAAAGTGAATTAAAGGGAATGAGGGTATTCAGCTTGGCTATTCTTCTTAGCTAATTCAATAAATAAAGGTTTTACGGCTGAAGGGATTATATAATCCATGAATCTAAACCAATTAACTCAGTTACTTTTGAAGATGGAGAAAACCCTCATCATGTTGAAGATTGTATCAAAATAATCTTATTATGATATATATACAAAAAGTGGAATAAAACATTGCAAATAATTTTGATTTTAATTGAGAATAATTCAAAAACGTTGAATTAATTATTCTAGAAATGGTAAGAATAATTATATTAACGTAAACTGAACTATGTTACTGATCAGGGTTACTGGAATTCAAGTCTACTTACTCGAGTAAGTACTACTCGTACCTCGAGATTTTGATTTTTGAAGTGACTTTCCCATCATTCAAGATTTCCGCCAAACATGGAGTGCATTCACACTATAAGGTCTCTTTTTTGTTGAAATTATGAATTGATTTCATAAAATGGTGTCAACTGTAGAATACCTAGAAACATTTGGATAAACACCCATCCAAACTGAGAGATATCACATTATCAAAAATAGACTTTACAGATCTTAAACATGTAAATCCTTCAAAAATATCAAGATATAATATTTTTTCATGATTACTGTAGTTTACTTATAGTAAAATTAACATTTTAATATTATATGTCATCCAAATTGACTAAACAGTATGTATGTAGAGTGTGTTAGAGAGATTGAAGAGTGGGAGAAATTAGAGAAAGAATATTGTTTGAAAAAGTAAGTATGAAAAGCATATGATGGTACAACAAGCGGTGCTCTAACGAATTCCCCACCTTTGTAATTAGATAAATCAAAGTTGTCGCGCTTCTTCCAACGGACTTTTTTCATGCTTTATCTTTTTAACAGTCCTCTGAAATTAAACAGATTGCTAGAAATTAGTTTCATTTTTTAAATATTTTTCGTAATTTAGTTTTAACAAGTAAAGTTAAGATACATTTAATAATGTTTTTATTATTATAAAAATAATGTTTTTGTATGCTATAATTTGTATTTTGTATTATTCAAGTCAAATATAAATTTGATGGCACCTATCTAGTTCCTGTTACTTATGTTTATGTGGAGAATATTGGTGTTCAATGTTTCCCATTTTTGTAAATGAATTGTATGTGTGTTATTAATTTTGTGATAATTATTAGTAATTAGTAACAGTACAGGCTTGTTAAAAATGATTTTCAGTATGTAGGCTATTTACTACAATTGCTATTAAATAATAGCAATATACGCAGAGCAATTATACACATTGTTTAGTATAATTCAATGTGTATTTTCAAGTTATAAATTTAAATTATTGCAATTTAAATAAAGGTACTCTTTCTGAAGTTACACCGTCATTGATTGAATTTTAAGTAAAATCAGTTGAAGTTTTATCGTGAGATAAAAACCAAAGCGAGTTCCGTTGAAGCAGAATTACTAAAGGCTAAAAGATTTTCCGTGTAATTTCACTTTTAAAAAATGGATGTTTGAATGATTAATGAAAACCGCTATGAAGCCTTTGCAATGTCGAGTTGAAAGGAAAGCTGAAATCTTCAGGTGGAAAGGAATGCCGAAGCGAGGTCTTAT